>VONZ01000815.1:150000-322500 GCA_012976165.1 Labeo catla | reverse complement strand
TTATTATTATTATTATTATTATTGTTGCTGTTGTGTTGTTGTTGTTGTTGCTGCTGTTGTTAGTTTATTTATCCCATATATAAAATATATTTATTTATATTTTAGGTTTTCAGCAATTATAATTAGCATTATATAGTATGAGTGTATGGTTTTGACACTTTCGGATAGGAAACGTGTGTTTACAGTGTGTGCTGGAAGACCTCCTTGCGCTAGCATGGAGAGCGAAAGAAATAAATGAATCATAAGAGAAGATGAATTATACATGTGCGATTGCACTGTTTGTCACAATGTCAGTGCCCAGTGGGGTCGATTTGGCACTTCCTTTACCCCACGGTCTCCAGATCAGTCACATTCATGTGTGTGTTTGCGGCGTAGCAGAAGGTCCACAACAAAGACCTGCAGCACAGCGCTTTGATCCTGCATAGATTTGGCCTGTAGGCAGCGCTGGATGCCTCCCCTCTTGTTTTCTGTCCTTCGTCTTGTCTTTCTCTTCACACTGGTGCCATCTTTCTCCCTTTTTTTTGTCGTACTTGGCAACAAGATCCCTTCCTGAGCGATTTGGTTTGTTCTGATGTTTATTCCTGATTGATGCTGCATGCTAGCCTAAACAAAACAACTACATCCTGACACTAGATACATGCACTTACACCAAGCATTCTTCCATTCGGCTGTACGACTGCTTTAAGTGCTGAGATCACATTGTGCCTCGTATGCAGGTTGTTCCTGTACTGTCTGTCTGCTAATGATCTGATCTATTAATGCATTTCCTAGCAAAACAAGTAGAGATATGTGATTGGATCGTGTCATAGATATCAACCAATCACAACTGGTCAAATCCGGGCCATTATATTGCTGCTTGTCTGTTCTGTTTGCAAAAGAGAATGGGAAAACATCTACTTCAATGCAAACAAGTCTATAATCGTACTTCGTTTTTGAAAATTCATAGAGTGAGACGTGAACGTCTGAACCACTTGTCGTTCATGCAGCGGGGCGTCTGTAAATCTGCCTGAATCATTTCAGAGCAGGTGCTGTAATGCTCCAATCAGCACAGCACAATGGCTGGAGATTTCCGGTGCAGAATTTAAAGGCAGACTCAGCCGAGTTTATCTCTGCAAGCCGCAGTCATTGCCTTCTGGATGTGTCTTTAATGCCGCCACTTATGAAGTCTCTTGCCGCTGATTGCTAGTGACATTTTGGGGGCATTGACGAGCTCATTTAGTCACACCGAAGAACGCTTAGGAAAAAAAATGTCTTGCTGGCTTGTTCTAGTTGCTTAATTTAATGAGGGATGTGTTGTTTTTTGCATGTGCATCCTCCATTTGTGTACTGAGATCATTTTGAATTCTGGGTAAGAGACGCTCATGTATGTCAAATGCACACACACACACACACACAGTTTTTGACCTGTGTTCTCATGTTCTGCTCTAGCCTGGAGCCTAGATGCCTCCCCAGCAGAATATGGTTTGTTTTTCTTTGCTGGAGAAATGGAATAATAATACAGAACTGTAAGACTCCCAGCAGGCAAAACGAAACTGAGAGACAGTCAATGAGAGAGTGCGTTTCTCCTCCAGCCATAGGTCAAAGCCCTAGCAGCTGTTAGAGGGAGGGCTGGATGAGTGTGTGTATAGATCAAGATACTAAAGAAGTATTTGCACATTCAGATAGAAGGCCAGTCTCATTCAGGGTCTGAATTGCCTCCAAAAAAAAAAAAAAAATACTGGCAAGTGGGTAGTTTCAATGTCCAGGGTTTTTGTTTTATTTTATTTTATTTTATTTTATTTTTTAAATATATTTTATTTATAATCAAAATCTAATAAAACCTTTTTATTTCTCTTTCCTCCATCTTCCTGGATCTCCGCTGGTCCCATATCGGTTCTGATGTCTTCCTTTGTCTACATCTGTAGGTAAGTTTTGTAAATACCACTATGTTTGGAATAGCATGCTAAATTTGCAGTATACAACGGAGCACAGTGTGTGGGCTTATGTATCCCACAATGCAATGCTCTCAACTAACCTTCCATTTCCAGTAGGACAAACAAACCAGAAGTTTTTTATAAGTTATATAAGACTGGATTTTAAAAAGTTGCCTTATTGAACGTAATGATGTCATGTGACACTAGTGTAGCGTATAAACATTTGAAATGTTTACTGTAACATTTTTTAACTAGTATGGAGTATACAGTATATACTGCACAGTAGCTAGTATTCTGTTCCAAACCTACTATAGCCATTGTCTCACACATAACAAAAACAGTTTTTCTTTTGCTGTATTGAGAAATTGTTCATATTCCTTGCTGAGCTGTTATGGACACCCACTAGATACTTAAAATTCAAATATTTCATATGTGCAGAGTGTCAGCGTTAATTATGTTTGATAAACCTCCTCATGAGGATCGTAAACAACACTTAAATTATAACACGCTCTTTTTCACATCGATTAGCATCTCATAGGCTGAGCTTCAGTTGACTATGAGAGCTAATGAGATTACTGTGGTTTTAAATTGAATTTTCACAAATATTAACATGTTGGCTTTCATAATCCTGATAAAATGTCCAGTGCTCACGGCCTTAGAAGCAACAGATGGTTCTTAACACCAAAACAACAGTATCCTCGCCGTTACACGCTTCAGTTTGTCCGTTAAGGGAAGTTCAGTGAAAATAAAGTGAGACTGCGAGACTAAACCAAGAGCGTGAGATATAAATAAACATGTGCACTCTTATCCAAAGCTCTTAACAGGATTTCCTAAATGTGTTCAAACTTTCTGAATAAGTGCCCAAGTCCCTGGCTGGGTAAATGTAGGCCGTCCTGAAAGTGTGTGGAGTTAATATTTGCTTGGGGAGGCCCGGTGTGTGTGTTTAAGGCCTGCTGGGATGACTGAAGACTGGAGAGAGATGGGAGGATGGATAAGGGAGGAGAAGTGGGTCTAATTGGCTTAAATGGACCCGTCTCGGCACAGAGGAGCAGGGTGACTGACAGAGAGGAAGTAGATGATGGTTTTGTTTGACACTGTGACCTGCACATATGTTTCCACAAACGCTAACATGTTTAGAACTAGCAAGCACTTTGCTGAGCTTTAGACTAGCTTGTAGTGACTTATTTTCACTCTGGATTCTTGAGTGTCATGTCCAATTTTCTGTAACTGTCCTCTTCTCAATTTCAGTGTCAAATTCTTTCTTCACCACTCCTCTCAGTTTCCTCAGTTTTTGTCTCTGCCTTTGTCACAGTTCTCTTTCCTGGTCTTCACCGGTCTCACTCTCATTCTCTTACTCCTCGATCTCTTCCTTTCTCTTCTTTTTCATCTCCATCTCTTCCTCTTGAATCGCATCCTTTCTTCCACCTCTTCCTCTGCAATCTTAGCCCTGTTCCTGTCTTGTTCTCTTCCTCTTCCCAGTCACTTCTTCTGCCACTTCTTCTGCCCTATGTCTGTCTCAGATGCTTCCCCTCCTCCTCTACCCTGTCTCAGCCTCTGCCTCCTACCTTTCCCCTGCTTCCACTTGATTGCTTCACTTCCCTTTCTCTGCCCCATCACTATGTCAATCTCCTCCTCGTCCACCGGCTGCTTTGCATCTCCTCTACTTTTTCTTCCTCTTCTGTCTGAAGCTCCACCTATTCCTCTGTTTCCTCTCGATCACTTCACTCTTCATCTCCTCTTCTGCAGTCTCTGCCACTTCCCTGTCACTGTTTCAGTTTCTTCATCTGCTTCTGCCACTGTCTCAGTCTCTTCCTCCTCCTCTTCCTCTGTAACTGTCTCAATTTCTTCCTCTTCCTCCTCCTTCTCTTACTTCTCCTTTCCTTCTGGCCCTGCCTCTGTCTTGATCTCTTCTTCTTCCTCATCCTTTGCCCTGTCCGTCTCAGTTTCTTTCTGTCTCGAGCTCTTCCTCTTCCTCTGCCCCATGTTTGTCTCAGACACTTCCTCTTCTTCCTCCATTTCCTCTATCTCGTCGCTGTCTCAGTCTCTGGCTCCTTGCTTCACTTTCTTCTTTCTCTTTCTTTGCAATCTCTGCCTCTTCCTCTGCCTTGTCTTTTGTCCCAATCTCTTTCAGTTCCCCTTCCTCTCTCCCGTCTGTCTCAGTCTGACTCTTTCTGTGCCCTATGTCTGTCTCAGACACTTTCTCTTCCTTCTCCATTTCCTCTGCCCTGTTGGTGTTTCAGTCTCTGCCTTCTTGTTTCACCTTTCTTCTTCTTCTTTCTCTGCAATCTCTGCCTTGACTTGTCTCAATCTCTTCCTGTTCACTGTCCTCTCTCCCATCTGTCTCAAACTTCCTCTTCCTCTCCCTCTGCCCTGTGTCTGTCTCAGACTCTTCCTCTTCCTCCTCCATTTCCTCCACCTCGTCACTGTCTCAGTTTCTGCCTCTTCTGCCTCTTCCTCTGCCTTGCCTTTTGTCTCAATCTCTTCCTGCTCCTTTTCCTCTCTCCCGTCTGTCTCAATCTCTCTCTGCTTCAGTCTTGATCTCCTCCTGTTCTTCTGCCCTTGCATCTGTCTCATGATTGTCCTCCACCTCTTCCTCTCCCCAAATCCTAATCCCAGTCTCCGCTTCCTGACGTTATCTCTGTCTTGATCTCTTCCCCTTTTCCATTTTTGTCTCATTCTCTTCCTTTTCTTTTCCCTCTTTATCTCCACCTCTTCTACTTCCTCTTGATTCCTTCCCTTTCTTCTTTCTCTGCCTTAATGTCTCCCTTGTCAGAGTCTTGGTCTCTTCCTCATCTTTCACCTTTGACTCTGCTTCTCTCTTGATAACTTTCTTTTTTCTGTCTTGATCTTTTCCTCTGCCCTTGTTCTTTTTCAATCTTTTCCCCTGCCTGTCTTTTGGTTTCTCTGTCTCCCTGACTGACTAATAGCACAGCTACATTACCTCCATCCTTCGGCTGCTATTCCTGTACGTGACATCGCTATATAAATTTGAATCTCACAGATCTCACAGTTTGACCTGCTGTCAAACAAATGTCTCAGTGAGGAACGGCCGTTAACAGCCTGTAATTTACAGCCCTGTAAAGATGACAGTGATTGATTCTCTCCACATTCCCATATTTCACTTTGCTGATGTGACAGAATGATAATTGGACTGCATTTAAATGAATTTGGTTGTTTTAACTCGTTCCTGAAGTCACGTTGGGTTCCTTTGTGCAAGCTCACACTTTGCTTAACTCTCAGTAACAAAACTACATTATATTGAGGTCAAGTCCTCTTCTGTCTCTATCCTCGTTTCTTCCTCACAGACTTATCTCTCTTCAGGGTCGTTGCTACGGGTTACCAGGGATGATTGAGACACACTCTTTAGCGTTTATCCAGCAGTCTGATAGCAGTTGCTGAGGGCCCTCTTTGTTCTCAACACACACACACAAACTGCATTTATCTGCTGTTGGAAGTACCAGCAGTGGGTCTGTGTCCACTGGTACACAAAGACTGCTCAGTGTTCAGTGTGTAAATCTCTCAGCAGAGCCTCGGCCCATATGGAGCCTGTTTTGATGCAGTGTGCGAGTGTGTATTCTCCAAAGACTGACTCTGATTTACGTTCCTCTTCTGTATCTAAGTGTGACTGACGTTCAGTTAGCTAGACTTGTTTGTTTCCCTCTGGCATGTGTGTTTTGATGGGTTAACCATAACAACAGGTGGGTCAGAGGCATTTTGCTGTTTAGATGGATAATAGGGGCAGTTCAAAAGTTTAGATGCAGTACAACAGAATGAAAGTGTCTCATGATGTGTTTTTCAAAGTACAGTAACACTCAAAAATGTTTGCAAATGTACATTATTTTCATTTGAGTGCTTTTCTCATAAAATATTGATATAAGTACAATTAATATTTGATTTCATTGTTTTATTTTTAAGCCCTTTTTAATTTTATTTTATGTTACTTTATTTTATTTTATTTCCCAGATTCAAACCTGAGGCAGCAGCTCTAATGTCATGCGTGTTTGCAACGCCCCATGTGCTGCAGCTCCGACATAATTTCATTAATTATTTGGCACATCATTTAATTAATTCAATTAAATTTGAATCGATTGACAGCCCTAATAGATATGTAATATATTCTGTAATTAATGCCACGGGGGCATCTATAATATATTTTTTTATTTTATTTTATTTTATTTTTTTGTGGTAGTAGCTCTCCAAGAATGTACCACTCTGTGTTTGCAGTGTGATTTCAGGCAACTTTGCACAAGGAAGTCACTCTCATTTCCTCCATAGGATAATGCCGTGACAAGTATTTCAGGACAGAATCTGTGCAACTGTTTTATGTGCATGTGTCTGGAAATTGCACTTGAACGTTTCTCTGCTACCACAGAGAAAGATGCTGAAAGTGTGAAAACTCATGCGTGACTGGAGGAACCCTTTTTAAAGCAGAACACTAATTATTGTCAGCCCGGGTCAGGCCGTGTTTTTGTTTGCACCTGCGGTCTGCGTGCTTACCGAGTTTTGAGGGCGCTTTGAAGTGCACTAACTAAGGAGTTCAATGGCGCACACTAACCTCATAATATCCACCCTGGATATTGTTAAATTACTGAACGTGTCTGGAATTGACATTTCCACTGATCTCCTCCCCTCAGCGTTTTAGATGTGGACTTAGCGAACGCTATGTAATACCTCTCTCTTGTTTGCAGCCGGTGAATAAGAGGCCAGTGGAAGTACACTGTATTCCCAAAAGTCCGTTTAAAAGCAGGACGAAGTTAAATGGACGAGTTTTCTCAATGAAGGAAACAGAGTGGTTTCAGAGATGCATGCTGGGAATATGGCAGATTTTAATGCATTTAATTCTAAAACCTGATTGGTATAATCAAACTGTCATTGTTTTTACTCATAAAGGTGTAGGTAAGTAATCTAAAATAGTTTATTTTGCAATGTTAACTTGTTAGCTGTACATTTTGACTTGAAAATACCGCATTAATACACTAAAATATTTCACCACAGGTTGCAGTTCTCAACCAATTAGAATCAAGTATTCGGTAGAGCTGTGTAAAACTAATGCAGACGCAGTGACAATCTAAACAGCCACAATTCTGCTCACCTTTTATTTACTATTACAGTCTTTTCATTACAACCTCACATGAACTGCGGTAAGCTTCTGCGTTCAGCTGTCAAGATGCGAGACACCCAGGGCTGACCCTTCAGACGGCACGCTGTGGCTTTTTATGAAACGTCATGCTCGCTTTATGTTCGGCAGCTTTGCTTTTCTCCGCGGTACAATGTGGCGACATGCTGTGCCTAGCCGTAAATAATCTGCCTCACGGTAAGAGAAGGTAATTGTTCATTGTAATATTCTGGCCCTCGACAGATTCACAGTTTAGATTGTTGGCTGTGCAAACAGCAGTAACCGGAGAGAGAGGCTGGTAAATGAGGAGGAAAATCCCTCCGCACGGCGTTTGGCCGAGCTTCAAGACGTGTCTTTCACACGCCGATAGAGCTCTGACACTCTCTCACCTCACCTTAATGGAAGCATTTCTGCTTTCCATTCATTTCCCGTTCAGATCTGTTGTGTGTGACGGCACGTTAACAAAACGAACTTGCTCGAAAATAAATATCCACTTCCCATTTCCTTGGCTCGGATGCCGGCATGTTGACTTTTCCCTGTCGAACTTTACTGAAACACTAATGCTTCTTTATTGGCTTTTTACGACATCCGCCGCCCCTCCTTAACGAGAGCCAACCAGCCAATTACAGCACGGGGCCGTCGAGCGGCGAGTCCCTGATGGCGTTTGTGTTGGAGAGCGCTGTTATTGTTCATTAGGTGAAGGAGAGGAGCTTCCGCGCTAATGAGAAACGTGCTGCAGCCGAGCCGCGTGTACCAACAGGACCACAATTCAATTAATTAGAACATATTGCCTAATAATGTGTGGAGAGGCCTGAATAATCCTGATGTGCCCTTCCTGTCCACTTTTTCGTCTTTCTCTCTCGCTCTTTGGCGCGCTGTTTGTTTGACCAGGCTTTGGGGGTTGGAGCGCAAGGTTTTCAGAGAGTGTGCTGTGTGTTTTGGCAGATGGAGGGACTTACAGAAGGAAGGCTAGTGCCAACAGGCTGCAGCGAAGAGAAAAAAGACCTCTTGTGCTTCTTTTTCGCTGTTTTTCACTCTGTTTTTTCCTGCTTTGTGGAAGTCTGTGTGCTGTAGATGCATGAAGCATCAGGTGTGAAACGTGACCGGTCGCTCCCAAGGTAACGGCTCCGCCCTTCTCGTATCGTGGACCCCCTCGTCACGGCTCTACAAGCGATAATTAGGCCAATCTCAATGGACGTGAACCGGTGGTTTACTGGGCTTTGCTTAGCAACACACGTTTTGTAAACACAGTGAAATATCACCGTCTCTATTTTCAGTAAGTCACTTGGATCCATCTTTACTATATATTTTAGCCATCAGAAGGGCCTCATAAAATCAGAATTTTAATGGTTCAAATATTAATCAAAATATTACAAAAATACAATATTACAAATATTACAAAATATTAATCAAATAGCATGTCTAATAAATTAAAATCACGAAACAATTTATTAAACGTTTAACAAACTTATTTATTATACTTATTTTTCTCAAATTCAGTTTTATTTTTACCAAATTCTATGTTTTCCAATAATTTTCTGGATTCCATTTTAATGGTTTCATTAAATAAATTAAACTAATCAAACACATTTCTAATGAATTGATTTTATACAAAAAATAATGTATTACTATTTATTTCTTTTTTAATTCCGAAATACTTGTTGTATTTACATTTTTCTGGTAAATAAATTCTGGTAAATAATTTTTCTGGCAAATATTTCTTAACAAATAATGTTTTAATATTAATTTTATTAGTAATAGTAGTACTAGCATTACATTAGGTAATATATTTCTGTCACAGTTTCTTCAAGTTAAATCAAACTTTTTTTTTTTTTAATGGGTTGCTGTGAAAACCTTTAAGTTTCTGTTTGTATATGATATGATACTTCATTATGTGTGTAGTAAATGAAACTGCACGTCTGCACCATTCATTCACTCAGAGGTACGCAAATGAACATGCAGGATTTCTATTTAAATAGTATTGTTTGCAGCTTAATATTCACAGACCCTAATCCATAACTCATTTTGATTTAATTGTACTGACCTACTTTTGATTTATTCATCCAAAACATGGCAAATTCAGTGACATTCCACATTATACAGTAAATTCCATTTTTATGACTGGATTCCGCGATTCTGTTCACATTTTTCGCATCGCAAAAATCATAGGGCCCTATGCCAGTAATTAAAAAAAAAAAAGCGTATTCTGTTATGTGGCAAGATTTGAAGTTCATTGCCTGTTGATTTTTTTTTTAATGCAAATTTGCATTGGTTTAAGTAGAACAATTTTGTAGACAATGAGTAAATATTCACATTTGAATGCTTAGATAAATTTGTGAGAGTTTTGGCCTGATAGAAATATGTTTTATAGGTATTAAAGAACAACTGAACCTTCCTGAACTTTCTTTTCTCACTGGTGAATGTTGCAGCAAAAATTTGAACCCTTGCATTTTTCATCTACATGCGTGCTTGCAGTGAACTAGACACAACGTGTAGACACCCTAAGACAAATTCACACTCAAAACTGGCCAAAAAACTGTTCCCCCACTGAGCCATTGGTGATGTAGACAGATTTTCTCCACACTTTGCGAAAAGCTCACCATTTCTCAGTTTGTGTTTGCAGTGGAGACGCACACTTTGATAGATCAAACAGGCCGGCAGGACTCATTTATGAAATAAATGGAAAGGTGATTCACTTCCCCTGGAGACAACAGTATTTAGCACCGTCACCTGGGGCCGAGAGAGATAAAGAGCAAATGAGCGAGAGAGAGAGTGAGAGAGTTGCCCAAATGGACCCACCTAAACTCCACCATCCTTCATTCTGATGACTGGTGATTTGGGCGTAGGAAAGGCGGGTGAGCTGGCGCCTGCTCATGGAGAGGCTTGGCCCAGAATTCCCATCATGATGGATAGAAGGTGTTTGGGGAAGAAAAAAAGACTTTAGGTTTACTCTGTAGCGATGGTGAGGGGAGAACGAATTAGACAGACTGAAGGACATGTACGATAGATAGATAGATAGATAGATAGATAGATAGATCTAGTTTCTAGTTTTTACCTTTTTTCTCAAAACTGTGAGATATAAACACACAATTGCGAGAAATGAACTCTTTTTTTCCGCAATTTAGATTTTTTTTCTCAGAATTGTGAATTTATATCTGAATGAAATCCGAAATGAAAGATATATTATACACTTGCAATTGCTAGTTATGCAATTGTGAGTTGCAAAGTCCGAACTATGGGATATAAACTCGCAAATGCAAGAAATAAATTATTTCTTTCGCAATTCTGTTTTTTTATTCAGAATTTCGAGGTATAAATTCACAATTCGGATAAATGATGTCCAAATTGCAAGATATAAACTCACAATTGCGTGAAATTTAGTATTTGTTTCGCAATTCTGACTTTTTTTCAGTCAGAATTGAGATATAAACTCGCAATTCTAAGAAATGAAGTCCAAGTTGTGAGATATAAACTTGCAATTGCAAGTTATAAAGTCTGAATTTTGAGATATAAACTTGCAATTCTAAGAAATTAAGACTTTTATCGCAATTCTGACTTTTTTTTTCAGAATTGTAAGATATAAGCTCGCAATTCTGAGAAATTAAGATGCAAACTCACAGTTGTGAGATATAAAATCCGAATTGCAAGATATAAACACACAATTGCAGGAAATTAAGTCTTTTTTCAGAATTTTGACAATTTTTTCAAACTCGCGATTTTGACTTTTTTTTTTATAAAATATATAAATATAAAATATAGTTTTATATATTATTAATAATTTATTCACATGTATTTAAACATCAATATTTTGCTTTATATAAAATCAGTCATTTTCAGTTCTTAAATAATAATTTTAAAGTATATTTATCATATTATATACATTATTATTAAATAGTGTTGATCTGGTTGTTTGTCTTTTTTTCCTCACTAAATTTATGGATGGATGATGGAGAGAAGTATGGATGGTGGTTCAATCAGAGGAAAGAACAAACAAAGTGCTTTGTTTTGAAGTAAATGGCAGCTTCAAGGTGCCAGTTTGAAGCTCTTGGTCCTGTAGCAGCGGGTGTTAGGCGGGATTACATCCAGTTAAGATGAATCAGTGTCTTTTTGCTCAAACTAGATCATCTTCACCATTCCCTCACGGGAGCGTTAGGTAAACCTTCTTACTGCCATTTGAAACAGAGTCCTTTGTGCCGTCCCCTTTATTTCACCCAGATTTTCAAAGCAAAAGACAGATAGCTTGAACTCAAGGCACAATCGATAAAGGGAGAAAGAGAACCACAAGGACAGATGTGCTGTTTTGGTTGCTTACTGGTTTAATGACTAATTAGAGGTGATGCAAGGGTAATAATCCACATCCATGTCTTATTAATAACCATGTTTTGATTTGTTGTGCTTTGTTCATTCTTAGTGTACGCTCTTATATTTATGTTTCAGACCTGCACGTTCATATCGCACACACAGACACACACAAAGAATAATATTTCTCTCCGTCTGTTGCCAAGGTAGCAAATGACAGGGTTGGCAGTGGAGAATTTCGTAGTCGCCCTCCCCAAATATTCAGTCCCCTTTTATTTGGGCCAATCAGACGGTCCCATCACTTACCAACTCAGTCTGCACGCTACAGACGATTCAGTCCTCGTGTAGCAACAGCCTCAGGTACTTATTTGTTATTTTGACTTGATTGCATCACAGGCCTTCGTCGGTGAATTTCATCATGCCTAAAATACTGATGTAGACGGGATCTGATTTGTCAAGGTCCGGAGTTGAATTAATGCATTCCTGTTTTTAATATCTCATGTAAATATTGAAATAAGCTTAAATAAACATCAGCGGCATGCATTAAGTCGAGTGTTTTTAAAGGTCATGGATCATAGCAGGAATCGTTATGCTGCTCTGATTTTTTTTAGGCCTCCCATTCTCTCTAAATAATGACTTTCCACAGTCATTGAAATGTTAAAGAGGTAAAACTGTTGAATAATTCCGTCTCTAATGTGTTGTCCTGATGCCTAGGCCTGGCCCTGGGACACGGCACAAAAGTAAACCCTCTCCCTGATTAGATATTCACTCGGTTTCCTGATCGATCTCTCCTCAGCTGTTCCACGGGCCAGAGAGCACAGCGCTGACCCGGACTGCCCTCTCAAATCCTTCTAGGGATTATTCTTCCAAACCACATTTTTCTCTTCACTTTCTTTTTTTTTTTTTTTTGCTCCTTTCTGTCAGTTTAACGCATAGAGAACCAGAGCATCTAATGGGTAATGTTGAACAAATATATGAAATATATGATAAAATATATATATAATGTATGTTTTATGTATGCATATATATATATATATATATATATACATACAGAACATACACTTTTTTTTTATTTTATCATATATTGTATATATTTATTGTATTATCTAAAACTACGTTTAAAATTACAGTATATACAATGCATGTAAAATTAATTAAATTGTAAAATAAAATGTCATTTTTATTTTTTTTAATTTTTAGAAATTAGAATATATATTTAAAGTCTAATAAACATTATATATATATATATATTATTTTTTATATATAACATAATTTACATTTATTATATTTATTATTATATTTAAATTATGCTATATTTATATGTATTTATTTTTTATTTATTTTATCTATGTATATTTATTATATATTTTATATATAATATATTTTACATTTGTTAGATTATTTATATATATATATATATATATATATATATGTGTGTGTATATATATATATATATATATATATAATAGCTAACGTAATATTAATTTATCTAGGGTATGTATTCTATTAATACTCTTTATTCTTTGCTTTTTGTGTTTGTATTTAATTTAATGAAAATAAAACATGACTATATATACTATACTAACATATGACTATATATATTTAATATTCATTTATATATAAAACTACATTTAAAAAATATAAAATTATATATATGAAGTGTGTGTAAAAAAAAATAATAAAAAAAAATATATATATATATACATACACTCACACACACACACACACTATAATATAGAAATCGATATCAATATATGTACGTATATACATATATACAATATCTGCATAGAGATCAATATATAAATTTTATCATTTATTTTACATTTACTATGTTTTATTTGTTTTATTATATTTATTATATTTTATTGCCTTTATACTGTCTTTTCTTTAAACTGCTGCCTGTATAAAAAGCTTACTTAGACTTTTACTGTTTCATTGTCTACAAAAAAGGTAACAAAACAATGCAAAGTGTGTAAATGCATATTAGCTAAATCTGTTTAACATGAATTTTCTCAGAATCCATAACCTGTAATAACCTTTCCAATATATACAAACAACTCTACAGCAATTTCATTGGTCTCACACAAAAAGAATCAACACATGGCCGTTAAATTTCAGGTTGAGAGGTCACTGTCCTCATTGACGTTGCCTCTCGCTAATGACTGTTTGCGTTTCTCTGTCACCGTTGAAGCACTTTACCATCTAATCACTGTCCGGCTCATTTGAAGCACCTCAGCGTCTCCTTGTTGTGTCTCTGTTTGCTCCGTCTCCCTCTTCTGCAGTTGTAATGTCTTTCTGCATGAGCACTGAAGCTTTAAGTGCCGCTAATTGACGGCCATTAGCTTTGACCTCCGTCCCTTTTGTGTCTCTGTCTCTGTGTGGACAGGACAGTCTGTCCTGATAAGCAGATGTGCTTGAGATAGCATCTCCGTCCCGTCCACTGGCTGGTGGCGCAACCTTTGACCTTTAGGTCGGGATGGATTGACTTTGTAGACAGTCCATCGTTAGGGGGGAACATGTCATCGTTTAAAAACACGCCTACACCCAGTCCAGCGTCCCCTTGCTACATCTGTGATTTCTATTTGTCTTCATCTGTGTCAAGTTTAGGCCGAGTAAATGCACGGATGACCTTTCTGAACCTGATGGCCCTTCAGTCACCCCTCCTGAAAACATTTTTCCACCGCTTCCTCAAGATATAGTTGTAGACGTCCTAGATGTAGATTCAGGTCATAGATCAGATAGCAGTGACTTGTATGAATTATGGGTCGACAGATTATCGGCCTGGCTGATATTAAGCATTTTTATGGTTATCGGTATCGGTCATTTTCAAAACCGATTTGCCGATAAAATTATTTATTTTTAAAGCATTTAAAGGAAGTTTCCTTTAAATTTCCTTTCCTTTCAACTCTAACTCCTCCTAGAGCTTTAACTCAAACTCTAAAAAACTCAAAACAAACTCAATACCCAGCCCAGATCTTTAGACTGATCTGACCTATCTGATCTATCTATCACTAACCAAGCCCAGCAACTAGAATGTTAGAAACATGCTAGCAACAGGCTAACCATGAGACATGCTAGTAACTTGCTGATCATACTAACAACTTGTTAGAAACATGCTAGCAACATGCTGATCATGCTATATTTATGCTAGTAACTTGCTACACATGTTAAGAACATGCTAGCAACAGGGTAATCAGGCTATAAACATGCTAACAACATGCGAGTCATGCTAGAAACATGTTAACAGCAAGCTACCCTGGTGAAAAAACCAGCATATGCTGGTAGCTATGTTTTGATGCTGGGATGCTGGTTAGGTATGTTTTGATGCTGGTTTAAGCTGGTCCTTTGCTGGTCTATGCTGGTTTATGCTGGTCTATGCTGGTCCTTTGCTGGTTCATGCTGGTCATGTTGCTGGTCAAGGACCAGTATAAACCAGCAAAGGACCAGCATAAACCAGCTAAGGACCAGCATATACCAGCTTAAACCAGCATCAAAACGTACCTAACTAGCATCCCAGCATCAAAACATAGCTACCAGCATATGCTGTTTTTTTCACCAGGGTAATCGTGTTAGAAACATGCTAGAAACATGCAAGTAACTTGCTAATCATACTAACAACTTGTTAGAAGCATGCTAACAACATGTTAATCATGCTAGATTCATAACTTGCTGATCATGCTAGAAACATGCTAGCAACAGGCTAATCAGGCTAGAAACATGCTAACAACATGCAAATCATGCGGTAAACATGTTAACAGCATGCTAATCATGTTAGAAACATGATAATAACTTGCTAATAATACTAACAACTTGTTAGAAACATGCTAGCAACATGCAAATCATGTTAGATTAATGCTAGTAACTTGGTAATCATGTTAGAAACATGCTAAACAGGCTAATCAGGCTAGAAACATGTTAACAATATGCTAATCATGTTAGAAACATGCTAGTAACTTGCTAATAATACTAACAACTTGTTAGAATCATGCTAGCAACTTGCTAATCATGTTAGATTCATGCTAGTAGCTTGCTAATCATGCTAGATTCATGCTAGTAACCTGTTAATTATGCTAGAAACATGCTAGCAACAGGCTAATCGGGCTAGAAACTGCTAACAACATGCAAATCATGTTAGAAACATGTTAACGACATGTTAATCGTGCTAGATTCATGCTAGTAACTTGCTAATCATACTAACAACTTGCTAGTAACATGTTAATCACGTTAGAAACATGTTAAACATGCTAGAAACATGCTAACAGCATGCTAATAATGCTAACAACATGCTAGCTACATTCTAATCATGCTAGCAACACACTAATAACATGCTAATCATGTTAGAAATGCATTAGAAACATGTTAACAACATGCTAGCAACTTGCTAATCATGCTAGAAACATGCTAGCAGCATGCTAATAATGCTAACAACATGCTAACAACATTCTAATCATGCTAGCAACACGCTAATAACATGCTAATCATGTTAGAAATGTTTTAGAAACATGCTAGAAACATGCTGGAAACGTGCTTATCATGCTAACAACATGCTAGAAACATGCTATTATCTATCTATCTATTTATCTATGTATCTATCTATCTATCTATCTATCTATCATCTATCTATCTATCTGACAAGCTGTTTTGCCTTCAAAACATTCAAGCTTTAAAACTACTTTAAACTTCAAACTATTTCGGTCGACCCCTAGTATGAATGCATATGATGAAAACTTGCTTCTCCATTCAAGGAGCTCCTGACTCTGAGGGCCAGTGTATTTCATATCAGTTTGAGGTTATGAAATAACAGAGAGAGGCCCCGTTAATGGGTCTGTCAACACTTCAGGTCGGCGTTTGTCTGTGTGAGACTCCTAGTGAGTGTGTTCCAGTACTTTTGTCCTCTCTTGAGAGATTTTGTATGTGTGTCGTATTACAAGACAGGCCTGTCTCTCTCATCAGTCCGTCAGTGAAATGACTGCTGGTGAAACAGTAGAATAAGTGTATCGTCCTGTCGTATAAGTCTGTCAGCACGATCGGGGTAACGTTAACCCCCTGTCTTGCGTTCAAAAGCATTTTGAGTTCATCTCAAAACACGATGACCTATAAAACACAGACTCGTTCTTTGAAAAATGGCCTGAGCTCGACCCACAGGGGCAGTGACATTGCGAACATGCATACACACATACACATACACACACAAAAGAATGTCGGCTTGCCTTTGTGCTTCGTCTGAATGTTTCTTTGGCCCAGGTTCAGATTGTTTAGTGTACTTGGTTCCAGTAAATGTATTGATTGTACGGCCTCTCAGAACAATGGATTGCCAGAGGTTTATTCATCTGAAGTGAGTCACGATTGATGTGAAGTATCTGTGGCATTATTCGTACTGATGATGAAGTTATCAGTCACTTTACTTCCTGTTGACTGTTTATTTAGAAACAAAATGAACTCAAAGTAGCATATATTAGTATTTTAGTACATAGTAAATATGTAGTATATTAAAATATATTTTAAAATATATTTTAAAACATGTTTCAAATTGTTTATTTTATTTTATTATTTATTGTATTTTGAATTCTGAAGGACAAACTCAAGTCTATATATACAAAACATATTAAAATTAGGGCTGTCAAATGATTGAACGTGATTAATCGCATACAAAATAAAAGTTTGAGTTTGCCTAATATGTGTGTGTACTGTGTGTAATTATTATGTATATATTAATACAAACACATCCGTGTGTATATTTAAGAAATATTTGCAAGTATATGTATTTATTATAATTTTTATATAATTTATATAATTTATATTATATATAATAGAAATTTTGTATATATTTCTCTTAAATATATACATTAATTTGTGTGCATTTATATATACTTAATAATTACACACAGAACACACACAGTAATTAGGCAAAATCAAACTTTTATTTTGTATGCGATTAATCGTGATTAATCATTTGACAGCCCTAATTAAAATATGTTTTATTTTATTTTATTTTATTTTATTTATTCTGGAGGACAAAATGAAGTCCCATATATATAAAAACATATTAAAATATGATGTTTTAAATTGTTTATTTTATTTTATTTTATTTTATTCTTATTTTAGAATAAAATAGGACAAAATGAAGTCCCATATATATATATATATATATATATATATATATATATACATAAAACATATTAAAATATGATGTTTTAAATTGTTAATTTTATTAATTTAATTTAATTTTATTTAATTTTATTTTATTTTATTTTACAATTAAATTCTGGAGGACAAAATCAAGTCCCATATATAAACCATATGTTAAAATCTGATGTCTCACTTTTTATTTTATATTATTTTACACTCAGATTGTGGAGGACAAAATCAAGTCCCACCCTAATTTATTTCCCACTGAGCATTCTTTTTCACTAAGAAATGTCATATCTCAAGTTCAAAATACCCTTATGTGTTTAAATAGTATTTAAAAGAACCAAAAAAATTTGCTGCAATTAACTAAAATAAATTTGACATCTTACTGTTTGCACTCACAATAGATCCTTTATATATAATGATCTGCACAAGACAACATATCTCTGATGGACGTTTCAAACGAGTGTGCATGTATGTGTGCATTTATGTGTGTGTGCACGTGTTCAGAGAGGGGTCGGGGCCCCTGTGGCCCCAGGGTTCTTTATGTGCAGACATCATGCTGCAGATCCGTCTATAGCACTCTGCTGTGCCATCTCACTCAGCACAGACGTTATTGCAAGGATTACCCAGCGTGACATGGCAGGCTGTCTGTGATCAACTAGTCCTTCAAACACACACGCGTGCACACACACACAATATAGCCCTCAACCGGTCGAACTAATACATCTTTCCTTGTCTTTTATTGTTTTGGTAGCTGTACCATGAAATGAGAATCATGCAAATGTGTGACTGAAGCAGCTTTACATGAAAAACTACATCAGCCCCTCAAAAAGTATTTGGATTTTTTGCCATTCTTAAAAATAGGTGAATGTCACAACCACATGTATATTTTGAGCAGTAAATCTATTGTTTAATAGTCTAACAAACATGATGTTTAGATCTCTAGTGACAGCGCTCAAATACTCGGTGGTACTGCTAAATGCAGTTGTAGTAAATATTAACAGTGCATTTCACTAGTCTTTACTATAACTTCGGGCATGAATTATAGATTTAATTCATGTTTTATACAGCCCTGTTTTAGTATTGGATCACGATTATGTTTTAACTGCCAGCATTTTCATACGAACCGTAAAACGACTCTGAATCCTACTCAGAAGCAAGAGATGTTTATGATGGTTTTTCTGTCTCTCTCTCTCCGTCTTCCTCTCAGACACATTAAAGGTTAGCATCTACAGCTCCCCTGCCACCATGCTTAAACATTTAAAAGCTCCCCCCCACCTTTTACTGTCTGTTTGTTTATATATTTTTATTTTACTGGCGACCTTGATTTTCAGACTCTCAGTAGAGAGCAGCATCACACCGGGACTCACGCGAGACATGGATGCTATCCAATAATACCAACAGAAAGTGACGTTATTTAGTGCTAAATAATCTCAAAACGCATTTAAATGGCTATTGCTCGATAAATAGTCACTGTCCTCTGCTTCCCTGTAATCGCTAACGAAGAATAAAAGTGGAGATGCTAAATGGGCCAAACAAAACTGACTGATAGTAGGAGATTTTTAAGCTTTTGAGTTCTCTATAGATGATTTAGGGAGTTTATCATAGTACCATTATAGTAAATGATATACAGTTTTATGCGAAAGTTTGGGAACCCCTTGCAGAATCTGTGAAAATGTGAATAATTTTAACAAAATGAGAGAGATACAAAATGCATGTTATTTTTAATTTAGTACTGTCCTGAGTAAGATATTTTACATAAAAGACGTTTACATACAGTATAGTCCACAAGAAAAAATAGCTGAAATTATTAAAATAAGCCCCAGCAAAAGTTTGGGAACTCTTGGTTCTTAATACTGTGTGTGGTTGACCTACGACTCTTTGTGATGGTTGTTCATGAGTCCCTTAAACTGAGCACTGTTCTTTAGAAAAATTCTCCAGGTCCTGCGGATTCTTCAGTTTTCCAGCATCTTTTGAATATTTGAACCCTTTCCAGTAGTGACTGTATGATTTTGAGATCCATCTTTTCACACGGAGGACCATTGAGGGACTCAAACACAACTATTGAAAAAGGTTCAAACATTCACTGATGCTCCAGAAGGAAACACGATGCATTAAAAGCCGGGGGGTGAAAACTTTTGAACATGATGAAGATGTCCAATTTTTTCTTATTTTGTTGAAATATCATTTTTTTTCCATTTAGTACTGCCCCTCAGAAGCAACAGAAGATACTTTCATGTTTCCCAGAAGACAAAGATCTCTCTTATTTTGTTAAAATTATTCACATTTTCACAGATTGTTCAAGGGGTTTACTTTTGCATAAAACTGTATTTCTACTGTTTTATGTGTTTCATTTGATGCTGTAAGTTTGCTGTCAGCAGTGCTGGGTAGTAACTGATTACATGTAATCTGGAAGTACTTAGAGTACTGTATATTCAATTTTAAAAAGCTCCTGAACAGATTACAGTTACATTTTTATAGATTACATGATTGCATATTATTCACACAGTGGCAGTAAATCATTCATAACAATTTGTAAGCTCTGACTGTCAACATATGCCGGCCACCAGGGGGCGACCTGCTTAATATGGAGCAAAATTGCCTTTTCTAGGTCACTAATATGACTGGAGCCTTTATCATATGTGACTATTTGTAGCAATAGCCAACAATATATTGTATAGGTCAAAATTATCGATTTTTCTTTTATGCCAAAAATCATTAGGATGTTAAGTGAAGATCATATTCCATGAAGATATTTTGCAAATTTCCTACTGTAAATATATCAAAACTTAAATTTGGATTAGTAATATGCATTGCTAAGAACTTCATTTGAACTTTTTTTTTGCACCCTCAGATTCCAGATTTTCAAATAGTTGTAACTCAACCAAATATGGTCCTATCCTAACATACCATACGTCAATGGAAGACTTGTTTATTCAGCTTTCATATCATGTATACTTCTCAAATTCAAAAAATTTACCCCTATGACTGGTTTTGTGGTCCTGGGTCACATATGTGAGTGTGCTTTTCTAATCTTTTTTTCAAGTGTCAAAAATAGCTTAGTTTGTTTTTCCTGGTTCATCGGTAGTAGCTTTGATGACTCCATGATTTCATGTGAGCCGTTGTGGGTTGCATTGCCAGATGTTGGCAGCTGCATGATCCATAGGGATTGTCGGAGAGGTGTCTCATTAACATGGACTGCACTTCTGCAAAGTTCACAAATCAAAAGAGCATAGAGAATGCATCCAAGCATGCAGAAACTTTGATTTGATCCAGTTACTCAGTCATTTAAGAGCATATCTGTCTTATAAATTAGAAACATATGGTGGTTGGTTTAAATGTAGGTCTTGGAAATAGAGTTTTCTCTTTCTTTTTTTAACTTAAAATGAGATATTACAGCGTTAAATTAATCCATTTTGATTTTGGGGTTGGAAATAGCTGACAGGTCCAATGTTGGAAGTGTCATTAAGTCAAAAGTGATCTAATTACAAGTGAAGCTCATTGCAAAGTTGGCTTCATTAGCAACAGCCTGTCTAGCTCTTCCAGTTATTTTATAAAATGTATTAATAATAAATCTCTCCTTGGACATTTTAGTTGTTCTTCTGATTGAGACTTAATTAAAGAATGTAACTTTATTTAGTACTCTGTCATATTTTCCCTCTGAAAGGTGCAGCAGATGTTGAAGGCATCTGGGAATTGTAAGCATTTGTAGCGGGGAAACGTCTACAGACAAAGAGGCTTGTTATTTGTAGATTAATATTCATAGTAATGCATCATTCAAAGCACAAAATCCCTTCTCTGCTGTATACTGCAGTATTAATGTAAACCAATTTGTAGTACATACAGGGCATACAATTTATTAGCATCTTGTCTTGTTTTTAGGAAAAATATCCAAGCATATTTACAAGATATGTGACCCTGGACCAGAAAACCAGTCTTAAGTAGCACGGGTATATTTGTAGCAATAGCCAAAAATACATTGTAAGGGTCAAAATGATCGATTTTTCTTTTATGCCAAAAAATGATTAGGATATTAATTAAAGATCATGTTCCATGAAGATATTTTGTAAATTTCCTACAGTAAATCTATCAAAACTTAATTTTTGATTAGTAATATCCATTGCTAAGAACTTTATTTGGACAACTTTAAAGGTGATTTTCTCAATATTTTGATGTTTTTGCACCCTTATATTTCAGATTTTCAAATAGTTGTATTTCGACCAAATATTGTCCTGTCCTAACAAGTCATGCATCAATGGAAAGCTTATTTTATTTTAAAAAACTGATCCTTATGACTAGTTTTGTGGTCACAAATGTGTAAGAAGACTTTTTAAAACCAATATATTAAACAATTTTCTATATAGTCTCTGAAAAAAAAAGTACTTTTATGGATGTTTATATACTTTTACAGGAAAGTAATTGAGTCATAGCTGTGCTGAAATACTGAGACATTGTGCTTTTGCTAGCAATCTAAGTTTGAGTCAAGCATGCATCATTTCCTGAACCTTTTATGCAGTGTACAGTATATTCAGCATAAAAATATTGAGAAAGTCCACAGCTGAGTGTTTGCACGGTCAGAAACTCTAGATATTTGAGTCATCGTTCGCCATGTGTGAACCGCTGACGGATATCTGGATTCCATCGAGATCCATCAGGATCCGCTCTCAGCCCCGCTGTCGAGTGTTTAAGTGACTTAATACCTCTGAATCCTGTTTGATTTCATTAGCGTTGGTGAGGAGGGTTTTATATCATACATAATGGAAGGCAGCGAACGAGAGACAGACAGCGGGGAAGATTAGAAGGCGCTCTAATTGCGGTGTGCCTTACACCAGGCTTGGGATGGAACGAGGAATCGATCGGGAAGGAGAAGTAAGAGAGGAGGAATAATCATGAGATGGAAAAGGAGAGGAAGAGGTGGAGAGGCGCAGGCTCGTTACAGGAGCAATGATGTATTGATCGCGTCTGACAGGCTGGCGCAGAACGCATCGACCGCTTGCACGTGCGTGCGCGTGTGGGACGGAGGTTGTGTTGGAGAATGTGTGGGTCACAAGGGTCTCTGCAACAACTAGGCTAGGTATGATAATTATTAGATACATTTTTGTTTCTTATGATCTTTAAAAAATTGGATCTTCAGGCTTGGAATGAATTTGGTTTTGTAAACAAATATGTGACCCAGGACCACAAAACCAGTCTCACCAGGGTGAGATTTATACATGCTGAATAAATAAGCTTTCCATTGATGTATGGTTTGTTAGGATGGGACAATATTTGGCCGAGATACAGCTATTTGAAAATCTGGAATCTGAGGGTGCAAAAAATCCAAATATTGAGAAAATCGAGAACGGTGACTTAAATATCTGGAATTTCTGATCGTGCAAACACTCAGCTGTGGACTTTCACAGTCATTTTATGCTGAATATACTGTGCATTGCCTAAAGGGTTCAGGAAATGACGCATGCCGGACTCAAACTCAAAATGCTGGCATAAGCACCATATCTCAGTATTTCAGCGCATCTATAAAAAGATAAAAGTACATGTTTTCAGAGACTATACAGGAAATACATATGTGGACAAATATTAGAAATTGATTGAGAATATAGTGAAGGAAAAGCAGCCAGCAAGTGTTCAATATGCATTTTAACTTTCATTAATGTTTAAAAACATCCCATGATGCACCTTATAAAATTAGGTGATGAAAGTCCAGAGAAATCAGAGCTGGAATCTAAACGTAGCAGCTCAAATGTAAGTTTACAGTTTTGATTTGTTGCACATTTTGGTTACTACACTGCAGTAAAAGGCTAATTAGGCTTGTTAATGAACTTGTTTTCCAGCTAAAATATCTAAAAAGCCATAAAACAATGTGAATGTCCTTGAGAGGCAACACTACAAAAAGATATTTTGTTTTTTAAATATGTGTATTTGTATTTACCACAGCAAAAAGGCAGAAAAAAAGTGGAAAACAAGTGGAAAAAATAAACATTATTAGGTAGTAGGTAGGAAGTGATGAAGTACCATGTTTTTGGACAAGTCCCATGATATCATCATGGTATTCTCTGACACATTTCAGAGCACCATGTACAGTAAATACGATAAATGCAATCTTACCATAGAGCTCCATAGAAATACAATACGATATAGTCAATGAATCAGAGTTAAATAATATGTTTTCATAATAAAAACAGAAGTATGTGACCCTGGACCACAAAACCAGTCTAAGGGTCAGTTTTTTTTAAATTCAGATTTATACATCATCTAAAAGCTGAACAAATAAGCTTTTCACTGATGTATGTTTGTTAGGATAGGACGATATTTGGCTGAGATACAACTATTTGAATATCTGGAATCTGAGGGTGCAAAAAAATCAAAATATTGAGAAAATCACTTTTAAAGTTGTCCAAATGAAGTTCTTAGCAATGCATATTACTAATCAAAAATTAAGTTTTAGTTTTAAGATATATTTATGGCATAAAAGACCCATACAATGTATTTTTGGCTATTGCTATGAATATACCTGTGCTACTTATGAATGCTTTTGTGGTCCAGGGTCACATATATGAAGGGAGATGTAAAATAAAACTTCAGGTGTTTGTTCTAGGCAGCAAGATCTTTAGAAAATGTGTCGTTAATCAATCACATCCCCAAACTCTCCATATCACTGATGATCCAGAGAAGAATCCCCATCCTGATTGGATCGGTCTCTGGGAGCATTAGTACTATTACTCACACTTAACAGGAAGTGAGAAAGAGATAAATAGAGACAGAGTGAGAGAGCTAATACATAAAGAGTGCAGTTCAACAGGAAGTTTGGCAGGCCGTATGCTCATCTATGAATGTTCCTCAATTGATTGGCTTTATAGTCAGGAACGGCACACTTCAGAAGCACAAAAGTGCGTGTAGGAGGAACTAACCGAGAGTTATGATCTGTTAAGACCACTTCACAGTCTTTTCTTTCCGAACACACACACACACACATGCTCATCTCCTGTGGCTCCCCAGCTAATTGATTGCCTCTTGTTAATTGAAGGCAGGCCTGAGTGGATTCTGTTAATGGAGGGTGAATCGTGTTGGCCTGACAATAAATTGCAGACCTGCTGCGGAGTGATCGGGCAGAAGAGGCCGTGGCATTGACGGAGCGCGTGTGCATCTGGAATATTTGATTTCAGCAGGGATAGGAATTTCTGAAATGGTCTTTCTGCTCCTATAATCCTAAAAATGAGATTGATGGAGAGGTGTCCATATAAATGAGGATTGTGAATGCACACGGATATATTCCATTACAGAAGCTGTGGAATCTGGCTGAAAAACTCCCGCTCTGTAATCCGGATCGATGTCTGTCTCTCTCCCGTGTCCGGCACCGTGGCACGGCAGCCTATTTGCATTTATCCGAGGTAATTGCCGGCATTAATCACACCCGCGTTTACAAAACGTCCTCAGCCATGAACTGATTATGGTAATCTCTGTGCATTTGAAACCCCCCAAAAGCTGCCTTCAACTACGGATTCTCTCGGACGACTTGAGCGACTTCAATCGGGATTGGAATTCAAAGCCGGAATTAGCCAGGGTAATTTGTTGTTTAGCGGGACAGGCTAAAACGGAAGATCCCAGGCGGACGACGGCTCTTCTGGGACCGTATTGATGTAAAACATGTCACAATTACCTGCCTCCGTGGCCGCCCCTGCCGAGAATACTAACAGGGATCCTGTCAGGAAGCCGTCACAACAGGGTCACAGGTTTCTGGGACTCCTTTTCATCTCCTTCACTCACTCCCCCCACCAGCTCGAGAATGTCACCGGCGTCCTTTCCGAGACCGGACCCGTTTTTTCCCCATGAATTATTCAGCGGAAGAATCGGGGGCTCGTCCGGGTCAACGGCTATCAAAAGAGCCTCGGCTCTGAAAACCGTAAGGCCTCTGTTTCGCCTCTGTTCGGTCTAAATCGAGCCTGAATAATAATAGCCATCTTTGAAGATTGATTAAACTTGCTTCGTCGCTTCATTTACGCCGCGAAACTGGCGACTTTTTTCTCCCCGAGTCGTGTTAAATTTCTGCTGCTGTTTTTTTTTCCTGATCAGGGAGCCCATGCTGAGACGGAGGCAGGGCCATGTAAAAGAGTCACGGGTGGGTTGAGGCAATCTCCAAATTTAACGAAAGCCCCCTTCCTTCACCCTTCAGTTTTCCGAGATGGATTTTTTGCTGTTGGTTCCGCTTCTACTGCAGTCAAATGGTTGTTATGAAAAATCAAACTTCATATCCCCCTTTTTCTCTGAGTGCAGTCATTCAAGACATTAGACAGGCTTGCAAATGCAAGAAAATGGTTTTGGGAAATGGCATTGCAGGAAAAATGACTTTTCCGCCAACACAATAGATCTCAACTTCCACCCTTCACTGCAACTCAGCGTTCAATTCCCCCCTCAGGGAACAAAGACTAGGTTTCGGATTTGAAGCCGTGTATTTTTTATATATATAATATATATTTATTTGTTGGTTTGTTTAGCGTGTTTTTGTTTCTGATGGGATGGTTTAAACACAGTGCATTTTTTTGCCATTACATTTTTAAGAAATAAAACGTGTTATGATCTGTTAATATATGTTTTCAATGTTTTTTGTTTGTTTGTTTGTTTGTTTTTTGAATATTTTATGTATTTTAAACCATAATTACAATAACTCTCACAATGAAAGTGAAATATAAAATTTATTTTTCTATTTTATTCCGTCATTTGGAGCGACCACTCATCATGTGGTGCGACCAATAATAGGAATAAAATAAAATATAAAATGAAATTTTATATTTCTGTGGTAAAATATGAATCACTGCTACAGCATGCTTAAGTGAATGGGATTTTTAAAACATTTGTATCAGTTTTATGCAATTTACAGGAAAAATAAGTCTGCAAACTACATTTAAGAAGGCAACTCTGAAATTATGACAAAAATATGAGATCACTGAGATACATTTTGCATTATAATATATATAAAAAAATGTAAAAACACGGTAAGAACCAGTTTTACCAGAATTTCACATGAACCTGGTGATGAAGGTTATGCTCTTTTTGCAGAGGTGCTGATTCGTCTTAAATCTGTAGGTCTCATCCTGACACTGATACCTGACTTCAAACGACAGCTATGTGAGAAAAAAGCTCTACCTTCTTTAAAAACTTTCTTTCCCTCTGTTTTTTTCTGACGAAGGCATCAGCTATGTTCACTTCTGCTGAGAGATGAAGCAATAGATGGATAGGGAGAGCGGTTGCCACTCACCCGCCCTGCGCTCTTTCATGTTTCCGTCAAAAACTGAGTCATTTGAAGCGAAAGCAAAGCGCGACTGTTTTCCGACAGTCCCGGGATGTGTCTGATGGAAGCATTAGAAATTCTGCTGACTTTGACCGAAGCTTAATAAAAAGAGACCATTTTCTCAATATGATTAAGCGCTTTAGAGTTTCTCTGCCAATCTTTTCCGAGATTCCAGCCTTGACTGATGAATTTGCCGTGGTGAGAGGTCCACTTAACTGTAGAAAGGGCGTTCACAGAAATGAGAAGTCAAAGGTGGAACGGTGGCCGTTTTTATCTGTGTCGTTCTGTCTGCAGAAACGCTGGGTTCTCGCTCTGGTGCCCCGTATTGAGGGTTATCTGGATATCTGCGAGTAGCAGATAACACACTGACACTAATTGGGTTTTACAGCAGCCTGCAGTCCAGCGATGAAGATTCATTACCCCGGGGAACCAGAGGCCCGGCTGCCCACCGCTCACGCACAATTCCCCCTCTTTTCTGCATTAATGTGTGTTTGTGTCTCTTGTCTCTTACTTATCTTTCCCACTGCGCTGCTCAAACTCTCAAGCCTTCATAAAGTCCCGAGGAGGCGAGCCAGAACAATCATGCGGTTGTTCCTCTGTGTTCTCATGAAGTTGTCTTATTCTAACATCGCCCTGCTAAACGTCACCCCAGTGCCCTGCTTTCTGATGTTGAAACGGACAATTTAAAATGTCATTACATCATGTTGGCCTTTCAATGACCTGGAAGCAATCAGACACTTTGGGTCACAGTCTAACCTTTGGCCTTCATATTCAATATGTTTTAAGCCTTGGGTATCTCATATCTTTGTCAGTATATGGTTCGTTTTCATTTCTAATTTTTGACAGAACATTTTGAAGATTTTTTGAAGTTTAATATAAATGCAAAATATATAGATATAAGTACAAGTCATTGTATTTAAACATTTTCATATAATTGTATTTTAATATTGCATTTTATATGATATTTTATTTTCATAGTTTTTTAGTTTTCATTTTCTAAATTGTGTTGGAAATTGTGAAGAAATTAGAAATTTATAGCATGAATGTCTATGTTTTGGTTAATGTTAAAAAGGTTTTGTAACAAGTTTTACTTTTTTTTTTTTTTTTAACAGTTTTATTCTAAAAGTTTTAAAAAGCTAAATTTTATCACAAATTATACATTATAAAATTATGGAAAATGGAAACATTTCAAATTGCGATTTTGAACTTTTCATCACTTAACAAAATGTCCAAAATTCTAAAAACTAAATTATGTTAGAAATTGTGTTGTAAATTTATAACAAAAATGTCTAAAACAGAAAGTAACTTTTTGGTTAAAGTGTTGTTAATGTTATATACTTGTGTTATATTGTTACAAGTTTTAGATTATTTTAACCGTTTTATTCTAAAAGTTCTAAAAAGCTACATTTTATCACAAATTATGAATTTTAAAATGAAAGAAAATGGAAACATTTCAAATTGCTATTTTGAACTTTTAATCACTTACCAAAATTACCAAAATTCTAAGAACTAAATTATGTTAGAATTTGTGCTGTAATTTTATAACATAAATGTCTAAAACATGAAGTAACTTTTTGGTTAATGTGTTGTTAATGTTATAGATTTGTGTTATATTATTGTAGCAGGTTTTAGATTATTTTTAACCGTTTTATTCTAAAAGTTCTAAAAACCTACATTTTATCACAAATTATGAATTTTAAAATTATGGAAAATGGAAACATTTCAAATTGCAATTTTTGACTTTTCACCAATTACCAAAATTCCAAAAACTACAATAAGTTAGAAATGTGTTATAAATTAGTAGCGTGAATGTCTAAAAAACTTTTTAGTTAATGTGTTGTTAATGTTATGTTTTTATTATATTATTGTAACAAGCTATTACAAATTATGTGTTATAAATTTATGGGAAATGGAAGCATTTCGAATTGCAAGCTTTCACATTTTAAGCACAGAAGACCTCTTCGATTTTTCTCACCCCATCTCTCCGTCTTATCACTGGACGTTCAATCCATCAGCCGCAGTTATGGAGGTCATTAGCGCTGGAAGAGAATGAGATGATGATGAAAAGTAATGATGCTAAATAACAGGCCCTCATCAACAGATAACAAGAGATTACTTGGTCTTGCTGTGACTGCTTTACCCTCTACAGCTCAAGTTTTGTCATTCATTTTCCTCTCTTCACAGATTCAGAGATATTTACTGTCCAAACAGGAAACACACACACACTTCATATCGTCATCAGTTTTCAGACTCAAGCGGTTTTCTAGCTTTATTGAATTATCACTAACAGTGGGAAGATTAGTATTGATGTGGTGTTTTTTTCAATGGCTGATGTTAATAGCATACTATAGGAGGTCACTAACTAAATTGGCTCTGCCATTTAATTAGAATGTGGAATTTGAAAACGAGGGAAAGCTGTGTGAATTCAGAAGCGCTTCGGTGCGCGACACAGCTGGAAGTTCTCAGCGGGTGGTAGTTGGAAATGTGCTGATCTGGTAAAACCACGGATTGTTTTCCATCTCCAGCTATGATAATCACACAAGATGGCATAAATAAGCATTATATTAGTAGGTCTTCTAGAATTTAGCCTTGCGTTTGCATAAATGACAAAGTCTGGTTCACTCGTTCAAATCTGGTAAGAGGTTTTTAGGTGAACTGTCCCTTTAAGAACAATGACTGCTATGCAGTAAAGCCTTTTCCAGAAATGGACGCTTGCAAGTTTGTGGAGGGCACCCTGCTGCATTTGCATGACAATATAAGTGGACGTACCGCCAGGCACACACATTTCGGCACCGTAGGGGGGCCGTTTCGCGGCTTAACTCTGAATCAGAGCATTCTGTCAAATCTGACTGATAGTTCTCCCTAAACCATGTTTTGGAACAAGATCTACTTCTGTATACAAAGAGCAGCGGCGCCCTGAATGCGTTAGAAGATCCGTTCCCACTGCATTGCGGCAGCCAGCCAATTACAGCCAGACAAACACAATTACCTCCCGCAGTTCGTGATGCAATTAACAGCAAGAGCATCGTATAAATGACTCAGGGTGGCGTGGAAAGGGTCATATGTGGCTTTGTCTCATCATGCGTGTTTATCTCTACTTTGTCGAGCAGTTCAGACCCAGGCTAAT
The DNA here is from genome assembly GCA_012976165.1 of Labeo catla. Taxonomy (NCBI): domain Eukaryota; kingdom Metazoa; phylum Chordata; class Actinopteri; order Cypriniformes; family Cyprinidae; genus Labeo; species Labeo catla. The sequence continues at coordinate 292,627 of VONZ01000815.1, read as the reverse complement.
TGTACAGAAAGCAGGCCAAATCTCTTTAAGGATTGTGAGAAACCGTTGCAGACAGAAAGAAACATCTGGTAAGGAGGCACCAGGTGTGTTTTGATGTGCAGGTGTGTGATGTATTGGTTTATATAAGCTGACAATAAGACTTCAGTCTGTTGTTGGATGTGATGCAAAACAAGAGATACAGCTCCGTCACTGGTGCTGGAATAATGTTCTTCTGTTTTCCATCTCAACTCGCTGTGTATGTGTGTGTGTTTGATGAGCTGTGGCTAATGTTGAAAAGATGCTGAGTTTGCAAACATGCCATTGAATTTATTTCGAGTGTTTAGCTGTAAAGGGTTAGCAGCGCACTGTCTGTTTTCTTTCTCGCTTTTGCTTTGGTTCATTTAAGCTGAAGGTCCATTAATCTCGTCCTCCGATGCAACACATGTGACTCAACCACAAATGACTGCAGAAAGATGCTCAGAATGCTCACATATCGCGTTTCCTCATCTAACTCACTTTTTTTCAGGCACACACACACTAGTTTCTTTCCATCTATTCATGGCACAGACTGCTGTAAAGGTCATCAGCATATCCAGTGTAATTTTCACTCTTCCTCTCCTGTTAAGATCCATAAAACCATCAATAAATCATTTTTAACGTCAGTGTGAGAGCTGAGAGCTGACTGAGATTTAACACCAGACCCCTGTTAGCTCTCGCTCTCTCTCTCTCTTTCTGTCTCTTTTACTTATTCTTTCTCTCACAAAAATAGTGTGACTGGCTAATGCAAAGGTTATTTTATTAATATAAATATGGATGTGGCAGTGTGATAGATAAATAGATAGATAGATAGATAGATAGATAGATAGATAGATAGATAGATAGATAAGTAGATAGATAAGTAGATAGGTAGATAGATGAATAGAATGATGGATAGATGGATTGATACACAGATAAGCAGAGAGATATATATATATACGGATGGAGGAATGAATGGACAAACAGACTGATAAATTGATGATGAAGGAATGTATGGATCGATGTATGGACAAACGGATGGATGCATAGATAAGTAGATAGATAAACAGACGTATGAATGGATATAGGGATCAATAAATGGATAGATGAACAGACAGATGGATGAATGAAGTTGCAGACAGACTGATGGATGGATGGATGGATGGATGGATGGATGGATGGATGGACAAATGGATGGACGAATGGACAAATGGATGGACGGATGGACAAACGGATGGATGGACGGATGGATGGATGGATGATGGATGGATGGATGGATGGATGGGATGGATGGATGGACAAATGGATGGACGAATGGATGGATGAATGGACAAATGGATGGACAAATGGACAGACGGATGGACAAACGGATGGATGGATGGACAAACGGATGGATGGATGGATGGATGGATGGATGGATGGACAAACGAATGGACAAACGGATGGATGGATGATGGATGCGTGGATGGATGGATGGATGGACGGACAGATGGACAAACGGATGGATGGACAGACAGATGAATGGATGGACAAATGGATGGATGAACAGATAGATAAACAGATGTATGGATGGATATATGAATCAATAGATGGATAGATGAATAGACAAAGATGGATAGATGGATGGATGGATGGATGGATGGACAGAAAAATGAATAGATCGACAGAAGGATGAATAGATGGACGGATAGATATCCATCTGATGCTAATTTTGTATCTTTGTTTTGTTGTCTAGACAAACACAAAGTAGATATGTAATGTCATTGTGATTTGTAAGAAACTCACACACATTTACACTCACTCAGAGGCTCAGCGCTGGTTTATTAATGCAGCGTCTCCAGCAGAGAGTTTAATTAAACGAGGGACGCAGTTGATATGAGACACCTTTTCACAAACCACCATCTAGTTCAATTAACTGCAGCAAAGCATTAAAGTAGAAGACTGCAATCAGCACAAACGACACAGATTCCCTTTCAGCACCGTTGTGTCTTGAGCGTGTGGACGTGCGTGTTGCACATTAGTGAAACTGTTAGCCTGAATGGCGCTCTATTGAACGCCAGCATTAGGCCTCTTCGCAGAGCTCTACTGTAGGGCTCATGTTGCCTTTCTAAGGTCAGCCTACAATGTCAAATCCCAATGCATCAGGATCTGTTTCTTAAAGGAATAGATATTTCATGGGATGTTTGCATGTTATTTTGCATAAATGCTTGAATGTAAATTGAATCTGCTAAATGCATAATTGTACATTTTCAGTGCTATTTAATGGAAAATCCTTTTAAAAAATGTCCTTTGAAAGTAGCAGATTAAATTTCTCTCTTACTGATATAGCGCTCACCTGCTGTTACTGTACTGAAATGTTGTGTTTGCTTGTGTGAATATGTTTTCACAATGCAGCTGGCTTCTGTCACACCCAGCAGAGTTTGCGTCACAGTGCATCACTTGCGCATGAATAAATCCCACCAAAACACATCGCTTGAAAACAATCCAAACATGACCCAAACACAGCTAATAGGTCATATTTTTACCTTTTTCTATTCCTCATCTGCTTGCAACTGTTCCTTTAGGGGTGGAGAGAAGAATTAAAAGGGAGAGAGAGATTGATTTCAGCCCATTTCCAGTCTAAACCCTACTCATTTGAAGCGACATGTCTCTGCCAAGACCATGCAGAGGGAAAATCCAGAAGGCAGCCATGCTAAAATTACCTCTGACCCACAAAGTAATATATATATATAGCGAGAGAGAGAGAGAGTATAAATTGACCACAGCTCTGATTCTACGAAAGAGTTCCCCAAGGACATTTTTTCATGACGTTTCCCCATCTTGACAAACTAATTAAAGAGCAGGAGAAAGGATGGAGCAGAGGGAGATCTCAGGAAAGCCATCTCCTCAGTCACATAAAAATAGACCAAAGGAAAAGTTCAGCACCTTCATCAAGCGATGGAGATCTTTGATATTGGTGGAATTAGGAGCAGCCTTCATTATATTAATCTTCCTCTCTTTCTCGCTCACTCTCTCCTTTGGAAATTCGTGTAAATCCAAAGCGCGTAGAAATAGTAGATGAGCTTCGGAGGAGGGAGAGCGTTTGGCTTTTGATCAGGCGTTCGCTGTAGCAGGTTTCTCAGCGCGCCGCCGAGGCTTCAAAACTCAAGAGTTGTTCATTACGGTGGATCAGGCTCACCGTACGGCTGCTGGAACTTTCTTTGGAACACGTGGGTGGCTTTTGAAGTAGCTGACGATCTGCGGTGTGTGTGGATCACGCTGTTCCCAGCTGGAAAACCAGTTTAGTCCAGTATAAGGGTCCATGTTGGCCAGGCTGGTTTATGGTGATTAGTGCTGGTCCCGCTAGCATACCTCTGCTGCTCACCAGTAAAGCGTGTCATTTTCTGTGATTATTTACTTTTGACCCTGTTTTTTTCCCTCTTTCTCTCAAAACGGTATGATTTTGTTTGTTCTGTAGAACACAAAGGAGATGTTACACACATTTTCACTGAAAAGCTTTCAGTTTCAATCAGTGTCTCAAAAAAAGCTATTGTGTGGCATTAGAAGACTTATCTATTTTATTTTATTTTATTTTATTTTTATTATCGATAGATAGATGATAGATTGATGGATAGATGAATGGAAAGAAGAACAGATGGATGGATGGATGGATGGATGGAGAGACAGCCGGACAAATGGATGGATACATGGACGGTGGGATGGAGAGATGGATAGATGGATAGATGGATGGATACATGGATGGATAGATTAACAGATAGATAGATTGTTGATGGATAGACGGATTGACGGAGGGACGGACGGCCAGATGGATCGATGGATGGATGGACAGCGGAAAGTGGACAGATGGATTGATACATGGAGGGTTAGATGGATGGATGCATGATAGATTTATAGATGGATGGATACATGGATGGATAGATGAACAGACAGATGAATGGTTGAGGACAGACGGATGGATGGATGGATGAATGGATGGATGGACGACAGATGGACGACAGATGGACGACAGATGGATGACAGATGGACGGATATTTGGATGGATGGATAGATAGATGGATGAACAGACAGATGGACGGATAGATGGATGGATGGATGGATAGACTGAAATGAACAGACAGATGAATGGATGGATGGATGAATGGACAGATGGATGGATACATGGATGTGTGGATAGACTGATACAGTAGATGAAAAGAGAGACAGATGATGGATAGACGATGGATGGATGCACAGATGGACAAATGGATAATGGATACATGGACGGATAGACTGATGGATAAATGGACAGATGAATGGATACATGGATGGATAGATGTATGGATAGACTGATACAGTAGATAGACAGACAGATTGATGGATGACAGTGGGATAGATAGATGGATAGTACCGAGGAAATACCGCAATATCAGCAAATAATACCACGGTATCAGTGCCCAGTGGATCTCCACGCTCTATAGCTGGTCAGGGTGTCATTTTAACACAGAAAGATGAAGACGAAGACATTTGGCATCTCTTTCAGACCCCGAAGTGCCTCCTTAAATGATTTTTTGGAAGGAAATGTGTCTTTAGTTATGAGGGGTGTTTAATTACCAAGTCACAGTGAAAATTAGCCACCTAGTGTCTGTGTGTATTATGCAAATGAATGCTGTTTTCACTCATAATTAAGTGATTAGAAAGCCGTCATTCTCTTTTTTTTTATCCCGTTCTCTCATCGTTCCTCTCTCCTTCTCCCCATCTTCCTCGTTTTGTCTTTGCTTTTCAGCAATATCACAGTAATGAAGCTATTACTTTGAGTGAATTTTAATGAGTTTTTAGCTAACATTTTAATGAGCTATACATTACCATAAAGCCCAAGATTAGGCTAAATTGAATTTGGGAAGTGCACGTAGAGGACAGAGCAACGAGCAGAGAGGTTCATTAAGAGTTAATTATATTGTTTGTGATGAGCTTGTGTTCCGGAGCCAAGGGTCCAGTCGGAGGCGTTAGCATGGGGCGGAAGTCATTAGCGGGTTGGCTAGTGGCAGTCTTGTTAGGCTAACGGTAGAGGTGCGGCTTTTGAAGGTGAGAGGTGTTCGCCTGCCAGTACATACACCTCCGTTTGACCTTGTTTTTGTAAAATTAGGAAAGGAAAGGAAAGGATGTGACATGTGGCCAAGTATGGTGACCCATACTCGGAATTTGTGCTCTGCATTTAACCCATCCAAGTGCACACACACAGTAGTGAGAAGTGATCAAACGCACACACACACCGTGAACACACACCCGGAGCAGTGGGCAGCCATATCGCTATCGCTGCAGCACCCGGGGTGCTCAAGGGACTCACCTCAGTCGTGGTATCGAGGGTGGAGAGAGCACTGGTTATTCACTCTCGCCACCTTCAATCCCTGCCAGACCTGGGACTCGAACCTGCAACCTTTCGGTTACAAGCCCGACTCCCTAACCATTAGGCCACGGCTGCCCCTTTAAATTAAAGTTAATTATACAATAATTGGTACATTATAGCCCTAAACCTTGGCTGTTTTTATATGTGCACAGGAACAAATTTGGTGTACAAACTGTTTTCACTCAGTAAATTTCAGTAAAACAATTATAGAGAGGCACGTTTTGAAGATAAACTGAAATAGCATTTTCTTGTACTCTAATAATCCTGGTTTTATTTATAACTTCAAAAAATCATTTTAAAGTATGTACAAACACATTATTTATTTCCTGTTTGAAACTGTTTTTGTTATGGTCACTAAAAATCTTCAAATGTTCCTTCGTTCACCCAAAAATGAAAATTCTACACTGGGGAAAAAAAAAAAAAATAAATAAAAATAAAATTAAATTAAATATTAATTAACAAATATAAATGTTAAAGACTACAGAAAATACTATATTATATTATATTACATTATATTATATTATATTTTATATTATATTATATATTTTTTAATGTTTTCTTTTAATATATTTTACAACTTTTTTTATTTAATAAAAGAAATATTATATTATATTTTTACATTATATATATATATATTTTTAAAACTGACTACTTTATTTTTTATTTAATGTAAAATTATATTATATTATATTATATTATATTAGCTTTGAAACACTTTTTACTGTGAAAATATTAGTAAAGTATAAATGACACATTAATATAAATGTGAAAATTAAAGTAGATTTTAATTTATAGATTTTAATGATAAAATTATTTACTGTAAATAATTTAGGTTTACTGTAAAAATGTAAATAATTATAATTATTTCAGAAAACTTAAAAAAAAATAGGTAGAAAGGCTGAAATAGTGTTTTTTTTTTTAATAAAACATGCTTTATTTACAGTCATTTTTCGATTTGTATCAATATTTATATTCCAATGCAAGAAATTGCCACTCTTTTATATGCAACTTTGATGAAACTGTAGCTTTCAAGATCTAAAAAGTACACAAAAGACTATAAAAGTGGTTTTTATTTTCTTGAAATAAAGTGACATTAGAATTTTATTAGGTCATATTTAGGTGTACTGTCTCTTTAAGAACACAAAAACCTGTCACAGAGACTCCCTTTTTGTTCCCTGCTCACATATAAAACATGTTTGTACATGAATAGACAGTTAAAAAGTGCTGTAACAGAGATTCTCAGTAGATTTTGTACTGGAGAGAATAGTGTGTGTGGCTGTGGGATAGAAGCAGCAATGTTTGTGCAGCTGTTAATGCTCGTATGCAGTATTTATAGCATTTTGAGAGGAGGAGGGTGAAGATGATGATGTTGATGAAGGTGAGAAGTGTGTATGTGTATCTGGAGGGCTTTATTTGCAGTATGAGGGTGTGTAGACAGGGTTTACAGGGGTCACCGGGGCTTGAGCTCATAACAGGACTGATATACCCTGCAAACAAATGGAACAGCTTTCTTACCCACTACGGACTGGGACATTTTCACATTACTCTTGCCTGTAACACACACACACACAGAGGCATGTATACGCACAGAGCCAGGGGCAGCGTGGAGAAAAAATGTGCTATTTCTCTCAAAGTGACATATTTACACTCTTTCATGCGAGAGCCACATCAGACACAGCATCAGCTGTAGTGAACACTTTAGAGAGGCACTCAAATGAAATGCTATCACTGCTTATAGCATGCTGGGAAAACACTCGTTTTCTGTACCTCTCTCTCTCGCTCGCGATCAGTATGTTGTTGTTATAAAGTGCAGTAGGAGTGTGATATTGCTCTAGGCCAGTTTTTGTGCTGTAATCCCACTGCGTTCTGACCTTTGCTGGCTCTGATGCAGACACAAGCTACCAGCACTGCAGTGCATGATGGGTAAAAGCACTGATTTATATGCACGCATTACCATATCATCCACTCCACAGGTCTGTGTGTGTGGTCTTGACAATTTATTTGATTAGTATTGTATTTCTGTTAATTGGTGTGTAATATTCTATTCTATTCTATTCTATTCTATTGTTAACATTTAATATATTAATTTCAAATTGATTCCTTTCTTTTTTAATTTGATGTAAAGTTACTATGTAAGGTATATTATTATATTATATTATATTATATTATATTATATTATTTAATTATTTACAACTTAAAATGTATCATTTTAAATTATAATAATAATTTAAATTAATAAATAATTTATTTATTATGAATCAATAAAATTGTAACAATTATACATTTTAAGATTACAGAAAACTTAATTTAAAAATATTTTATAATAATATAATATAATATGAAGTAGTGCTACACATAGATAAAAAATGTATTGTTACACATTTTTTAGCTATATGTGCAGCACTACTTCATATTATATTTATTATATTATATTATTACATATTGCATTTATATTTTATTTTATAATTTACAACTTAAAATGTATCATTTTAAATTATAAAATTATTATAAAAATGTAATTAATAAATTATATCATTTAAATTAATAAATCATTTTATTATGAATTGGTGAGGTTAACTATAAAAAAAATTATATTAATTCACAACTTTATAAGAAATGGTTTTGTGTGTATGTAAATAAGATTATGGTACTACAGTCTAAAAATATAGAAATCATATTTTTTAAGTAAGTAACAATAAATATTTCAGCTATATAGTAGCAGTACTTCATATATTATATTATATTTATATTATATTATCTTATATTGTATTGTATTGTATTATATTAATTTACAACTTACAATGTATAATTTTAAATTATAAAATATAAAAAGTAAATTCATTAATTACTATATTATATTGTTATATTATATATTATATTACATTGTTGACATTTAATATATATTATAACTGATACCTTTATTTTTTATTTAATGTAAATTTATCTATTATATTATATTATATTATATTATGTTAATTTACAACTTAAATCTATAATTTTAAATTAAACAATTATTATAACAATTTAATTAATAAATTATATAATTTAAATGAATAAATGACTTTTATTACAGATGGATGAAGTTAACTGTAAAAATCGTAACAATTATGCATTTTTAAGATTACAGAAATGTCTAAAATTGTAAATGTTCAAATGCTATAAAGTAGCACTACTTCTCATAAAACATATAAGAGATTTTTTTAGGCTGTAGTACAATCTTAGAGTGCATTTACAATCTTGTTACAAAGATCTGTTGTTTTTAGATGTCTAAAGTGCCAAACGTAGCAAAAAATAAAGAAATAAAGAAAAAGCAGGAATATCGTTCCCTTTAATTGCCTTTGGCATTGACTATATCTGACAACTCCAAACACACTTAAGTACAAAGTAGCATCTGTCCTTTTTTTAATGATCCTTTGGCTTCCTTCCACTGCATCATCTCCTGTTACACTTTTCCACCGCAAAACCCTTAACTTCGCTCCGAAAGTTTTGAAATCTAGCCAAAGAAACTGCAAAGTTGCCAATGTAGCCCAAAAACACCCCCTCCACCTCAGCCGTCCTCCTCCAGGAGGAAGAGAAGGAGGGTTGCGGAGGAATATTCGGCAGATAAGCCTCTCCTTTAGCCTCCAGCCTGACAGACAGATGCTGCTCTCGCTCGCATGCGGAGGAGGGAGACGAACAATACATAAATATTAATCAGATGGAAGATCGAGAGGCTCATCGCACCCAGAGAGAGAGAGAAAGAGACTTGTAGGAGAGCTGAAAGTCGAGGCTTTTGGAGGATGAAAATGTAATTATGCGTATTGAATGTCTGCATACGGCCTGAGGCCAGACAAAGTCATGAAGCACTGTACACATACACAGCACTTTGTCTTACTTTACAACATTATTCTTATCTGAACAAATCACTAAGTCTAAGTATTAAACCTCTAGCATGTAAGTTGCCCTTGAGTGGTATCTGAAATGATTCAGTTTGTTGAAGAGAGGTGTGCTGTTACTTTTTCAAGTGATTGAAAAAAGGGACCAACTTGCGTTGAAGGATCTGAGCCATATCTAAGAGACCAGAACATCATAGAGACTTCTTAGTGCGCTCTTTTGTGCAACAACCTAGCAACCATCCAGAACGCCTTAGCAACTGCACTGCAATAGATTAGCAACTGCTCGAAACACTTTAGCAACTCTGTGGCATGTTTAATGCAGGAATGTATCACTGACACTGTCTAAAAAATGTAAAAAATCTAGTGGTTTATATTTTTAACATATATATATATTTTAAAAAATGTGAAAACTCATAATAATAATTAATAATAATAATAATAATAATTTAATAAAATGATAATACTTATTAATAATAATAATAAATATTATTATTATTATTATTATTGTTGTTGTTAATGTTATTATTCAAAAGGATTTTATTAAAAATAAAAAAGCACAAACAATTTTACATAATTGTAAAAATGCTCAATAATAATAATAATATATTTAATAATGTTTATTAGTAGTACTAGTAGTAGTATTAAAATATGAAAGAAGTATTTTATTGAAGAAGTGCAAGTCATTTAATGATGATGATATTTAATAATAATAACAATAATAATAATAATAATAATAATTATTATTATTATTATTATTATTATTATATAAAACAACTGCAGCTGCATTTGTGGTAAAAGTCTCCAGTAATAACTGTGTTATTGTTATTATTATTATTATTATTATTGAAAAGTATTTTATTAAACAAGTTTCAAACTGCATCATTGTAAAAGTGCTCAATAATAATAATAACAATAATAATGATGATGATGATGATTGTATAATATTTAATAATCTTTAATAATAATAATAATAGTTAATAATAATACATGTTGTTGTTGTTATTTTATTAAACAAGGTCAAACTGCATCAATGTAAAAGTGCTCAATAATAATAATAATAATAATAATAAACTATTTTTGTATAAATGTTTTCACCTGTTTTCTTTACTGTCAGTGTAAAAACTGTCAGTCAAAAAAAATATTTTAAAAAATTAAACATCAACTGTGAAAGTACTGTATTATAATAAATAATAAATATTAATAATAATACTTTTTATAATATTCTAATAATAATATAATAATAATATAATTATACTTTTATATTCTAATAATATTTAATAATACTATATAATTATTATTAAATATAATAATAATATTTATTTATTTATTTATTTATTATTATTATTTTATTATTATTATTTCTATTATTATTAATATATAAAACAACTGCATCATGGTAAAACTGTTCAATAATAATAAAAGTGTTCAATTATTATTATTATTATTATTATTATTATTATTATGTGAGAGTTTGAACAGCTCAAAACATGATTTATCTAGTCTATATTTTTAAGTCAGTGTTCTCTCTTCCATAATTATCATTATTAAATCACTTTAAAGTTATTACCTGATTCATAAATCTTAACTAAGTCAAGTCAGGAGCATTTTTCTCTATTAACAAATGATCCGTTGACAGATCTATCGTTTTGTTTCTCACAGGTCAGAGCTAGAGTATAATTACCCACCTTATTTATTAATAAAGGGTGATGAATGAGAAGATGCATACAGGTGTGTTTATTAATTCATTGCATTTATTCATCACTGATAATTGGGTGAGCTCATGTATGTTTTTGCTGTTGAGTTTATTGCTACATTAGTCATGGCCAGAGGCGTAGTTGGTGATGAAAGGGTGAGCATGGGTGATTAGTTGGCACAGATTTACCCGCCCACCCACCGACTCTGCGTGTGTGTGTGCATGTGTGTTGCCGTACGTTCCCCCGCTCCACACATATGAGTGACACAGAGCTGGAGGGCACAATATCTCTTCCCTCTTTCTGTTTGTTCTCCTGTCTCGATAGGGAACGCCATTAAGTCCAATTAAGTTTTCCTTGTAGTCACCCCATCAAATAAAACTCATATACACCCTCCTGCAGACAGATGACTTCACACACAGCTTGATTTACTGCGTCTGTCATTCACGTGACCTTAAAATACTTAACAGAACTTTCAAACAGGTGTCTCTCCGCACCCCTGTTGAATGAGAGCTAACATTTGAACACTGCTGGAGCGTGTTAGCATTTTAGAGGACTTAATGAAATGACATCTGTTGCAGCAACAAAAGAACATTTATTTGTGCCTCGGGGATTGTAAGCATGACTAAATTTGCAAATGGTTAAAGAACACGCTAATGCTTCTCTCTCTCCGCTCTCTTTCAGTGTTACGTGATGATTTCAGACAGAACCCTACGGACGTGGTGGTGGCCGCTGGAGAGCCGGCCATCTTGGAGTGCGTTCCCCCTCGTGGACATCCGGAACCCACCATCTACTGGAAGAAAGACAAAGTGCGAATCGATGAGAAGGATGACAGAATCAAGGTGAGAGCTGAAGAGCGGATCTATCTATCTATCTATCTATCTATCCCATCCACCTATCCATCCATCATCCATATACCTACCCACCCATTTATTCATCCATCCATCCATTCAACTTTCAAAATTTTCCTGAAAGTTTCCCAAAAATATGTGTTCAGAAATTCTGTTTCTGTTGAAATATTCCAATTCATTGCAGCCCTATTCATGTTCAGTTTGCTTGTATGGATTTTATTGTATTTTTTATTGTATTATTTAAAAATATTAATTATATTTTATAAATTATTTTAATTTTACAGTTATTACATTTTTTATTAAATTAAATTCAAATTAATTTAATTTAATTGATAAAAAATCTAATTAAATTTAATTTATAAAAATCTAAAACAAAATCCTTTAAATTCACTTGCATGTTTTTGCAAGCAAAATCTTCATTTATATATTTTGTATATTTTATTTGTATACATTTCTATATTTTGCTTTGTTTTGCTTTGATTTTTGTTTGTTTGTTTGTATGTTTGTTTCATTGTTTCATTGCTTTGGTTTGTTTTCTAAAGCCCTTTAAAAAAATATAACAAAATCATTTGGGGTAAAAAAAAAAAAAAAAAAAAAGTGTGCAAAAATTCTGGAATGATACTGGAATTTTCCCCCGAAATTGTCTGCCTCTTTGCAATCATATTCATTTTCAGTTTGTTTGTATGGATTATATATATATATATATATATTTCTTTTTTTTTTCATTTTATTATTATTAGTAATAATATTAGTAATATTTTATTTTATTTATTTTTTATTTTATTTTATTTTATTTTGCAAAAACATAAAGAAAAATAAAAAAATCTTTAAAATTCACTTGCTTTTGCAATATATGCTTGTGTTTTACAGTGTATTTTGTCACACTTATATGGGTTTTTCTTTGTTTTTTGTTTTGTTTTGCTTTGATTTGCTTTGTTATTTTTGTTAGTTTGTTTCATTTGCTTTGCTTTGTTCTCTAAAGCTCTTTATTTATGTATTTGTTTGTTTGTTTGAGAAGGATAAAGGTGAGAATGAAAGAAATGAACTATTCATATTTAGGGTTGCAAAGGGGTGAGAATTTTCCAAAAAGTTTCTCAAAAATTCTGAAAAGTGTCCAAAAATTCTGGAATGTTTCTGGATTTTTTCCAGAACTTGTATATATTTTTTAAATATATTATTAATATTTGAATAAATTATTATTTTTTATTACAATTATTTTTGTTTGTTTGCTTGTTTGCTTTTTGTTCTTTAAAGCCCTTAAATAAACAAAAAATCTGAAATTAAATTATTTACATTCACTTCATTTTTCAAGACCAAAAAAAAAAAAAAATGTTTTTGAGTCATGTTTCTAATATACTACAAAGATGTATTGTTCCAAGGTGAATGTTTCTAAACTAATTGACACATTTTTGTGCAACAAAGAAAGCTTTATTTGAGGTGTAGAATGGTGGTTGATGCTTTGGCCTTGAGTCTAAAACATTACAGCTTCCAAACCATCAAAAGGTGAATCATAAACCACATCTGTTTTGCCCTTGAGCAAGGTATCTAACTTCAGGTAGCTCCACAGAGAGCGTTGCAGTAACTCATCGCAAGAGTTGTCACAGAGACTATAACGTTCCTGTCTTCCCCTTCAGATCCGCGGAGGGAAGCTGATGATCTCCAACACGAGGAAAAGCGACGCCGGCATGTACATCTGCGTGGGCACCAACATGGTCGGCGAGAGAGACAGTGAGACGGCCCAGGTCACCGTGTTCGGTACGTGCCAATCTGACATTTCCAAAATATCAAAAAATGTTTGAGTCATGCTGCAAAAGTGTTTACATCTCAGCTCATAGTCGATGCTTTTGTAAACAAGTTTAAGCGATTTTTTTTTTTTCCAGCGTGAGAGAATGTGTCATGTTTAATTCCTCTATTATGCTTGTGTCTTCACGTTAGTCATAAAACATGCTGGAACACAAAAGCGTATGATACTCTTACACAATACCACAGATCAGCTTCTGTTCGGGTCTGTGACTCAATGCTGAGTCACAGCGAGAGAATGAGGTCTCCGCGTCCCTTATGTCCTTTTCTCGTCTCGTGTCTTTCAGAGAGGCCCACGTTCCTACGCCGGCCCATTAACCAGGTGGTTCTGGAAGAAGAGGCGGTGGAATTTCGCTGTCAGGTGCAGGGAGACCCGCAGCCTACCGTCCGTTGGAAGAAAGACGAAATTGACGTCCCCCGTGGGAGGTAAGACGGGGACACGCTGGCAGAGACGTCTGCCGATCTAAAGCATTATTTCAAACGCCTGCTCGTGCAGCCATAAAAGCCGTCTGTTGAGCTCCATGCTGAGGCCCATTTTCAGAATCGCACAAGCTCCGTCATGAGGCCCCCTGCAGATAATGTAAGCCAGAGCTGCGTTGTGGGCCTCAGCGGTTGGTGTTCTTTTGCTCCGTGCTGAGGCCCTGAGGTAAAGACAGGTGAGACTGCAGGTGGACCGGTGCAGGTGAGGCTTTGGCACGGCAAAAGAGACATTGTGAACCCTCAGGCCTCTTCATTCAAACTGCAATAGTGAGATAAAGACAGGGAGGGAGGATGAGAACGCTTTTGACAAAGATCATCCTTCAGGCCATACAAAAAAAGATTTAGTCACAGAGCAGATACATTGTGTCAGAAGCAATAAATCTGGGGTCAAAGTCATAAAAAATACAAAATGGGAAATGATCATAGGGCTGAGAACGAATACCAGTTTTCGTACTACTCATTTTACTCTTAAAAAAAAAAAAAGTACAGTTTTTTTTGTTTTGTTTGTTTGTTTGTTTGTTTGTTTGAGTATTATCTCTCTTTTTTATTTCAAATAAATGCTGTTCTTCAGAACTTTCTATTGAACAAACAATCTTGGAAAAAAAAAATATCATCAATAAAAATGTAAAACCACAACGAATAAGAATTATATATTATAAAATATTTATATTCAAATAAACCAAACATTCTATTCAACAACAGATATTTGGGGAAAAAATAAATATATAAAATAATGATTTCCAGAACAGTATTAAACAATACAACTGTTAATAATAAGATTTTTTTTATTATTTTATATGTATAATATTTATTATAAAATATTTATATTTTAAATAAATGCTGTTCTTGGAAAAAAAAACATAAATAAAATCATGATTTCCAGAAAAATATTAAAAATACTAACTTTCTTTTCAACAAGAAATCTTGAATAAATAAATGAACAAACAAACAAACAAATAAATAAATAAATGCATAAATATTTCCAGAAAAATATTCAACAACACAACTGTTAATAATAAGAATTATTATTTTTATATTTTATATGTGTACTATTTATTCTAAAATATTTATATTTCAAATAAATGCTGTTCTTGGGAAAAAATACATAAATAAAATCATGATTTCCAGAAAAATATTAAACAACACAACTGTCGTAAAAAATAATTGTATATTTTATATGTATAATATTTATTATAAAATATCCATATCCATATAAACGCTGTTCTTTTGAACTTTCTATTCATCAAGAAATATTGTGGGGAAATAAATAAATAAATAAAATCATGATTTCCAGAAAAAAATTAAACAACACAATAATAATAAGAAGAAGAATGTTAATAATAAGAATTATTTATTATTTTTATAAGATTTATTATAAAATATTTATATTTCAAATAAATGCTGTTCTTTTTGAACATTCTATTCAACAAGAAATATTAGGGAATAAAAGAAAAATAAATTCTGTCTATATATAGCATTTTTAGCAAGTGATAGCAAGTGTGTATGTGTGTGTATAAAGATTTAAGATTTAAAATAAAGGTTACTTGCTGAAAAGTTCTCAAGAAATCTTTCTTGAGCAGCAAATCAGCAAATTAGATTGTAATAATATATTTTTATTAAATAAATACAGCCTTAGTAAGAATAAAACTAACCAAGCCTAAAGTTATATAAACAGTAGTGTATATATGAATGATTACCATATTCAAATTCTTGATATTTCATTTTTCTTTAAGAATACAATGGTACATGTCCAATAAAACCAGTAGAGAGTCTGAGAGTCAAGTATTAAAATAAATATTCAGCAGCAGGAGTCAAAACAGCATCAGTAATTGAGACTGTTTCCAAATACGTGTTTGTCCTCAGCCAGCAGATAAGGATGTGCGAGCAGCGCCTGTGTTTTTTGAGTGCTATCATGCCTTGTTTGTTTGTCTGTGTCTGAGATATACACGGGTCACCAGGCCACATGCTCTCACAAGCACGCAGACAAAATAAACCAACCCGTCTGTGTACTTTTCCCACATTCTCCGTATCTACACAGATTTCAACATACTCCCGCTCAACAACTTTGAAAGGACACTTTATTGTTGTTTTCATAGTTTTTGACTATGAATCATGTCAGAATATGCACTGTAATATGAGCTCTAAAATGAGTGTGCTAGTTTATTGCTATTTTTATAGCTACAGTTGAGGTCAAAAGTCTGCATCCTCCTTTCAGAATCTGCAAAATGTTCATTATTTTACCAAAATAAGAGGGATTATACAAAATGCATGTTATTGTTTATTTAGTACTGATCTGAATAAGATATTTCACATAAAAGATGGTTAGTCCACAAGAGAAAATAAAAGTTGAATTTATAAAAAATGACCCTGTTCAAAAGTTTTCATCCCCTTGATTCTTAATACTGTGTTGTTACCTGAATGATCCACAGCTGTGTTTTTTTTTTTTTGTTTT
This sequence comes from Labeo catla, assembly GCA_012976165.1. NCBI lineage: Eukaryota > Metazoa > Chordata > Actinopteri > Cypriniformes > Cyprinidae > Labeo > Labeo catla. The sequence continues at coordinate 276,101 of VONZ01000815.1, read as the reverse complement.
TTGTTTTTTGTTTAGTGATAGTTGTTCATGAGTCCCTTCTTTGTCATGAACAGTTCAACTGCCCACTGTTCTTCAGAAAAATCCTTCAGGTCTCACAAATTGTTTGGTTTTCCAGCATTTTTGTCTATTTGAACTCTTTCCAACAATGACTGTGTGATTTTGAGATCAGTGTTTTCACACTGAGGACAACTGAGGGACTCGTATGCAACTATTACAGAAGGTTCAAACACTCACCAATGCTTCAGAAGGAAAAACGATGCATTAACATCTGGGGGGTGAAAACTTTTTAAATTTGAAGATCAGGGTAAATTTAACTTATTTTGTCTTCTGGGAAACATGTAACTACCTTCTGTAGCCTCTGCAGGGCAGTACTAAATGGAAAAATATGATATTTAGGCAAAATAAGAAAAATGTCGACATCTCCATTCTGTTCAAAAGTTTTTAATGCATGGTTTTTCCTTCTGGAGCATCAGTGAGCGTTTGAACCTTCTGTAATATTTGTATATGAGTCCCTCATATACAAAAGACACGTCTCAAAATCATACATTCATTGTTGGAAAGGGTTCAAATACACAAAAATGCTGAAAAACCAAAGAATTTGTGGGACCTGTAGGATTTTTCTGACAATTATATTATTGAACCGGGTCATTTTTATAAATTCAACTATTATTTTCTCTGTGGACTCTATGTAAACATATTTTATGTGACTCAGGTCAGTACTAAATAAACAATAACATGCATTTTGTATGATCCCTGTTATTTTGGTCAAATAATTAACATTTTTAATGATTCTGAAAGGGGGTTGTAAACTTTCGACTGTGACAAACTAAAATTAAAACCATTAATTAATATTTTTGTTACTTGGGGGGAAAAGTTAATATAAAATATAAAGCTTAATATATTTACTAAAATTAAAATAAAAATATTTTATAAAAAATATTTGTAGTATTTCTCGAATTATTGTTAGTCCACTGACATCATTCATCACAATTATATTTTGTGCTATAGTGACACATGCTAAGCGTAATATATTCATACAGATTAAGCTATAATTACTTTACCATGTTTCTTTTAGCAGATCACAAATGTCGTTCTGTGCATTTGCGTGAAGACTTTTCTTGGTTTATTAGTTTTGTAAGAAACAATTAGATTAATCTACATTATTCAGCTGTCAGCTAAAACACACATAGTAATTAATTCAGCGAGTGCTACAATCAGTGTATCTGTCAGGTAATAATTCAACACGCTTCTTCCCTTTTCTTTCCGAGAAGCATATCGAGAAATTAATTAGGTTTTGAGAAAGAAACAATGACAATCTAATAATTAAATAAGTCGCAGTCTCGCAGCACGTAATTACCACAAGACCCAGACTAGACAAAACACGTGTCTCGTCGTCTTATTTTATTTCCTGTCTCTGAAGCGGCAGATTATTTTAATTTTGACATTCTCGACCGTCGCCCGTCGTGCAGAGTCACTTGTATTTTCCTCCTCGTTTCTCTTTCTCTCCTGATTATGTAGATGTCTGACTTCAAAGAGTTTGCGTATGTGGTAGATAACGGGTTGGAAACCAGTTGACCTTCAGGTTATACAATCACACAAAACATGTTTGAGTCGCATTTAATAGGTGAAAACCTTTGGAAAAGGCACATCAAATCTTTTTCTCGTCGGTGTGGAATTTCACAAACTTCTGCTGCTGTCAGGACGCCTGTGCTTGTTCATACAGAGATGAGATATGAAGTCATTAGCTTGTCAAAGTAACACCAGGCCATTTGGCGCAGACTTTCGCAGCAACTCAGAGCTCCAAGTACAAATTAACAAGGAAAAGACACTCAAAAGCTGTGTCTGCAAATGTTTACACCCCAAATCTGTCAGCAACGCATGCTGCGTAATATGTGTGCGTGTTTTTTGGAGGCCGACGGAGTGCAGTGTATCCTCAGCATTGCCCTGTGTTTCATGTGTAATTGCATTCCTCTTCTAATAGAGACCAGATCCAGCTCGGAGAGGAAGCATGTAGAGCGCTACTGTTTCTGTATGTGCCTTTCTCATTTTACCAAACTCGTTTCATGCGATATTTAGTCCTAGTGGATAAAAAATCTGATTTGCATCTGTTTATGTTGTTTCTTTAATCTCCGTCTCGCTCTCTCTTTCTGTGTCCAATCACGTCAGACTTTGCCTCAGGCTCTGTCAGAAAGACACTTGATACATCAGAGCATTTAACTTCTGTGCAGTGTCATTTTCCTTCCGCTTTCCTTCAGATGGTATCAGCTTTATTCTTCTAAACCTGAAGTGAACCTGGACTTTGTGATTAAAGCATGTGATATGTCACAAAGAGTGGTGAAGTTAGCAGTCGTAAATCAGACTGAACTGTAGATGAAATAAAGCTGAAAATGAGTTTGTTAGTTTATTTATTTATTTATTTATTTTCCATTATGAGTGAATCTCTAGAAAATGAATTAATTAATTAATTACCAAAACTGTATTATTACTGTAATGTGAATATATATTAAATTGTATATTATTATGTATATATAATATACATATATAATACATATATGTATATATATATATATATATATATATATATATATATGTATGTGTGTGTGTGTGTGTGTGTGTGTGTGTGTGTATATGTATATGTGTGTGTGTATATGTATATATTATATATGTATATATAATATACATATATAATTATAATAATATAAATAAATTACATTAAAATTAAATAATACAATTTGACAATGTATAGGGGATTGTAAAAAAACAAAACAAAAAAAAAAAAACAATGCTGCATTTTCTTTTTACTGTATATATTTCTTTTGATTTTAGGGTGAAATATTATTCTATTTTATTTATTTTATATTTTATATAAATATTATTTTATTTTATTTCCATTATGAATCTCTAGAAAATTGAGAATGGCCAACTGATATTTCAACTCCAAAATAGTATTTTGTAATATATACTTATATTATGATAATATATTATATATTATATAACATATATATATATATATATATATATATATATATATTATGACAAATAAATTAATTAACAAAAGTGTATTATTACTGTAATGTGAATATATATTAAATTGTACATTTCTGTTATTTGAAATTATATGAAATTATATATGTGTATAGTTATAAATTATAACTATACAGTTTTACACTCTAGGGTTTTACACAAACTAGGCTGCATTTTCTTTTTACTGTACATATTTCTTTTGATTTGTTTTTTTTTATTCTTGGTCGCTTGTGTATTTTTTATTTTATTTTATTTTATTATTTTATTTAGTTTTGTTTTATTTTATTTTATTTATTTATTTTTTATTTTATTTTAATTAAGCATTTATTTATTTATTTCCATTATAAATGAATCTCTAGAAAGTTGAGAAACGAATATATATGTAATTGTATCATTTTCTAATATATATTTAGAATTTTTTTTTTATTACAAATAAATAAAACTAATTAATTAACTGTAATTAACTACATTTTCTTTTTACTGTATATTTATATATATATATATATATATATATATATATATTATATTTACTTTTACTGTATATTAATTTTTTTTTATTATTTTAGGGTGAAATTTTATTTATGAAGCAGCATACATTTTGTGGTTTGACTATATTGTCCTGATAAACAACAGTCTGTAGAAGTATAATTCTGGTCTTATTGGTCCTCATGTCAGGGATCAGCCCGTTTCCCGCGCCACATGGTGTGCTCTCTGAGCCCTGCTTCCTGTGGAAGGGCGGATCTGGAGTGACAGACAGCAGACAGAGTGTTGTCTAGCTGTCAGACAAAAACCGCCATGGCACAACACCCTCACACACTTGCTCACAGACACGCATACACTCTCCAGAAATCCCAATTATAGCAAAATACTACAAAGAAGACCAACCTGCAAGGCCTGTCAACTTCTCAACCGCACTTTCACCCCACACACACTCTTTTTCACATACACACACAGCTCATCACCTTTGGCTGTCAGTTTCCAGGACATAGTGCTCCTGAAGTACCCAGGAGCTGCCAGAGAGGTGCAGATCAATAAGGCTGGATTCTACATCTCAAATCCCTCTCTCTACAGTCTGACCTGGAATCGGCCTGTTTTTCTGATTAGCTCCCAGATACGCCCACCTCGCTCTTTCTCTCACACACACACACACACACACACACACACATCGGACGCCTCATAAATATTGGAAGCATCTGTGGTTCCAGTTGAAAGCCTCCTCCTTCTCTGTAGTGTGTGTGTCATTGTTGAATAATTGATCTTTCACTGTCAGTTTCTGTGTTTCTATACAGTGCTCTTTCTCTGAATATACCAGATTTTCTTCATATGTGAACCTGGACCACAAAACCAGTCCCATAAGGGTCAATTTTTTTAAATTGAGATTTATGCATAAGTAAGCCGAATAAATAAGCTTTACATTGATGTATGGTTTGTTAGGATAGGATAATATTGGCCGAGATATGAAACTATATGAAAATCTGGAATCTGAGGGTGCAAAAAAAAAAATGAATATTGAGAAAATCACCTTTAAAGTTGTCCAAATTAAGTTCTAAAGTTTTGATATATTTACGGTAGGGAATTAACAAAATATCTTCATGGAACATGATCTTTACTTAATATCCTAATGATTTTTGGCATAAAAAGTAGACCCATACAATGTATTTTTGGCTATTGCTACAAATACACCTGTGCTACTTAAGACTGGTTTTGTGGTCCAGGGTCTCTTATGCTCAGTGAGGCTGCATTTATTTGATTAAAAATAATATTACAAATTAAAATAACGGTTTTCTATTTCAGTATATATTTTAAGATGTTATTTATTCTTATGACGGCAAAGCTAAATTTTCAGGAGTCATTACTCTAGTTTTCATCATTGTTAATGTTAAAACTGATTTTTCTGGATTCTTTGATGAAAAGAAAATTAATGTATCACTTTTGTATCCTTTTGCATCCTTGCTGAATAAAAATAGCTGATTAATTGCGATTAATCGCATACAAAATAAAAGATTTTTTATTCATGTACATTCATGTATATATTTCAGAAATATTTACAAGTATATGTATTTATTATAATTTTTATATAATTTATATTATATAAATAAAAATGTTTTGTTCGTAAATAACATATTTCTCTTAAATATATACATTAATATGTGTGTATTTATATATACATAATAATTACGCACAGTACACACACACACATATACTTATGTGTGTATATATATAACTTTTATTTTGTATGCGATTAATCATTTGACAGCCCTAGAAATAGAATATTTTTATTCAGCATGGATGCAGTGAATTGATCAAAAGTGATGCATTTAATTTTCTTTTCATCAAAGAATCCTGAAAAATCAGTTAACATTAATAATGCTAAGATTTTTTTTTATTGTTTTGTTTTGTTTGTTTTGTTTTTTGTTTTTGGAAAACTAGAGTAATGAAATTCAGCTTTGCCATCACAAGAATACATCTTAAAATATACTGAAATTTTTTGATGCCAAAAATCTTTAGGATATTAAGTAAAGATCATGTTCCATGAAGATATTGTGTAAATTCCTTACCGTAAATATATCAAAACTTAATTTTTGATTAGCAATATGCATTGCTAAGAACTTCATTTGGACAACTTTAAAGGTGATTTTCTCAATATTTCGATTTTTTTGCACCCTCAGATTCCAGATTCATTTGACAGCCCTATTTATTTCTAATAAATCAAACCCTAATGCTGTATACTGTAATACATATGTTTATCAAGTAGACAGAAATGGTTTTTAAGTGCTATATTCATCCTCTGTGTTTCAGGTATGATATTAAATATGATAAAGACGACTATGTGCTGAGGATAAAGAAGGCAGCAGCGACCGATGAAGGAACCTTCACCTGTGTAGCTGAAAACAGAGTTGGCAAAACGGAGGCGTCTGCTACACTCACAGTCAGAGGTCAGTTGAGTATCCAAATCTATAATAAACGTAAACAACTTTCCAGCCTTGCAGGGTGATTGGTTGCCTTCAAAAATGTGCATTTCATTCATTTTTTTCAAAGCAACTCGTGCAATCAGCTTGGTCGACTGCTTTTGATTGCATCATTGATTACTAATTACTGTTTTTGATTACTTGATTATAATTATTGATTGCTGGATTCCTAAATTTTACCCCCCGTTTAGACAGAGAGAAAAAAAGAGATAAAAACAGAGTATTTTAATTTAATTATGATTTTTTTCTTTGACAAACAAAACGAAATCTTACTTCATCTGCGAGACCCAACGGTGCATTTGTGCTGATCTTGGTTATTTGATTCTATCATAAGGTTTCCCTTTACTGGAAATCAATAGCAGTGTAATGTATTTCAGCGTAGTCTCCGTCTAAAAGAGTGAGATAACCTCCTGACGGGTCTCAAATGAACTACTGAAGTGTAATTTAGGTGGGGGGTGATCTTGCCCTGAGCGCCAATCCTTTTTATTATTTACACCGCCTAGAATGGAGGCCACCAACCCCCTCCTCTGCACATACATAAACACGCTATCTCCTCAGTTCCACCATGGCACTCCAGCCCAAACCAGCGAAACCATTTCACAGTTTACTGGTGCAGACCGACCTCGAAAAGCCCAGCTCGGGTGGGCAAGGTTAATAAATTTTTTTTTTTCCTCTTTTGGCCATAATCTCCCTCTCTCCCCTTCCACCTCTTCTCCGTCTCCCTTCTCTTCCCACCACATTAAATCAAACTGCTTAGATGCTCTGTGGAGGGCTTTAAAACCTCATGTGGGGGCCTTCAGGAGGTGCCAATGGGGACAGGCGTCAATTTTAAGCCCTTTTGAAAGCGGGATTTACGAGCGGACAGAGTTCAGCCATGAAGGGATGTGTGGGGATGCAGAGTGGAGGGGTTTTACACAAGTTCACTTTCAAGAGAAAGAGAGAGAGGAGGAAGGAGAGGACAGCACTCGCAGCGTGATTGCTCCCTCTTAATGTCAATATGGCATCAGCCTCCTCGACAGCTCCACTACTGCATTAAATATGAACTTCTTTTTTTGTCAGCTAGTTTTCCTCGGCCATTCCATCAGTATTGCCCACATTCTGTCTTGCCGGGTCTTCACAGAGAGCTGTGTATATAGACCTCATTATTGCAGGTGAAGCAGATTTCATAGCTCGAATTGTATCCCGGACGAGCCCCCGATTTTAATGATTTCCAATGAAAAGGGATACCTGTCAGTTAAGGAGGAGAGAGAGGAGTGCTGATTTTGATTTTCTTAGCTGTCCACATGCTTGCACAATAAAAATAAACATGAAATTCATCTGCCACTGGGTGGCGCTAGTCTAGATGAGCATATTTTTGATCACTTCCAGAACAAAAATTTACAGAGAATTCACTCACCCCCTTGTCATTTGAGATGTTCTTGTCTTTCTTTCTTCAGTCATAAAGAAATTATGTTTTTCAAGGCAAACATTTCAGGATTTTTCTCCATATAGTGGATTTCAATGGTTTCTGCGAGTTTGAACTTCCAAAATGCAGTTTAAATGCAGCTTTAAAGGTCTCTGAACAATCCCAGACGAGGAAGAAGAATCTTATCTAGTGAAAAAAAAAAAAAATTGACAATTTATATACTTTTTAACTTCAAATGCTTGTCTTGTCTAGCTCACAAAGTGAACACGCAAGAAGGGTCAAACACTCTTTACAAAAAATGGGCTGAATGACACTTTCATTTAGATCACTACCTCAAGCTTGTCATCGACGTCGCTTCCACAACGAGGAGCGAGCATGTGCGCATGGTTGCCAGATTACTTAAAATAAGCAAAACAACGGGCAGAAAATGTATACTTGTAACAGCGAAGCTCGGATTCTGGGATTTGAACTCTTGCTATCTGGCAACCACACACAAAAGCTCGTGTAGTAGAGGCGTGTGAAGCAGTCCGCAATAACATTTTGTCTCCTTTTCTTTGACAAAAATAAAGAGGTTTTTGGTAAAGTTTTTCTTTTTTGAATACACTTTAGTCTTGTCTTATTTCGCCAATGAAATTGCATGTTGATATAGTCTTAGTTTTTGTTTATTGACCTTATTGTCGTCCCGTCTTTGTCTTGTTTTATGGTGCGTTCAAGTCATGTCGGATAGATTGTATTTACACATGAACGCCACCACAAAGTCGTTATTACGAGTGGCAAACTGGAAATTTTCTTTAAGCCCAGAGTTTCCGAGTTGGGGGCGTGTCAGTAAAAAAACGTGTCGGATGCAATGGACGCAACCAAAGGCAATAGATATGCAGCGTCTGTATTGATGGTAAATTTGTTGAAATTAATAAAATTATTATTTTTTACAATAAAACTATATAAATTACATATACAAAAGGTTATATTATTGTATAATTACCATATAATAGAAAATGATGCAGCTTACATCACCTTCATAAATTGAATAAAAACAGAAAAAAGCAAAAACACGATGCAATTCGTCATTTTGTAGATGCAGAGTTTAAAAAAACATTCAATGTAGAAAAGGTAAATAGCCATCTTGTTCCGACCAAAGTAACTTGAACGCACCCGACGTTGTAATGACGACTTGTCAACCAAAAGTCATGGGGAAAAAAGTTAGAACATTTTTCGTCTCACTGGCACCGTAGACGTCGATTATATGGAGAACATTCCTGAATTTTTTTCCTCAAAAAACATCATTTCTTTATGACTGAAGAAAGAAAGACATGAATGTTTTGACAAGGGGATGAGTAAATTATCTGTACATTTTGTTCTGGAAGTAAACTTCTCCTTTAAAGTCCACAAAACTGACGTTTCCTCTCTCCTCGCGTCTCTGCTGTGGAATCTGTTTCCACCGACCAACACTGTGCTGAAATGAACTGAAAAACAAACACATTGCCATTGTTCATTCTGAATTTGTTTTATTTTGTTCTTAATTCTTTTCTTCTTTGTTCGTCCTTTCTGTTTGTGTCTGTCTTTTGTCATCTTTTTGTTGTCTTCACTCCACCATTGTTGTGTCTTCAGCTCGCCCTGTTGGTAAGTACCCATCCCAGTCACTCCTTCATACTGCATGTATGCCTTCTGTGCTCCTTCCTCCTCTCCTGCTACACACACGCACATACAATGTGCTGCCTCGATTCTTCAACTAACTCTGTAGAGTTCAATACTTCCCGTTTCCGCTTTACTACTACTTCCCCTTCCCATCCTGATGAACTTGATAGCTCTCAACTAAGGTAACAAAGTAGAGTTTTATCCTTTACTAACCCGTGGCTGTACTAACTAGTGACAGTACTGTGAAAAAAAGCTTACGAGTGTGCAATTTGCTTAAAACTTGTGGCTTCTGCTTAATGGATGTAATTCAGCAGCCTTCCTAACACACACAGCCATCTGGGCGTACATTTGGTTGAGTTGAAAAACTTCAAAACGACGTGCTATAGCATTCCAAGAGGGTGTTCGATTAGTCATGTCAGGTTCTGTTTATTTTTCTGTCTGTGTGAGCATTTCGGAGAGAGCGTGCATGCTTTTTTCCTGTTGTTCTTGTGTGTGTTTACTTGCAGCTCTCAGAAGTGTGTTTAGTCGTGAACTCTCTCCAGTACGAAGCAGATGTGCTCCATCATGAATTAAATATGGGAGCCGATCAGCTATTCTGCTCTTACAGGGCTTCGTTCTCCCAGCAGACACTTCCCAATGAAAAGAGGACAGCATGTGTGTTATTCACACAACACACATGCATTAAAGAAAGTACCAGGGATGCAATCACAGTTTATTTATGACTAGCTTTGTTCTAGTCTTTAGTATCCTCTCTGGAACGGATAGACTTGGGATGTGTGTGTATGTGTGTTTTCCACCCCTCCTGGCCAAAAAGGGCTTTAACACTCAACTGCACAATGAAGTTGAGCGTCCAAGTCATTAAACAATCACTTTGAGTGAGTGGCATGGGTAAATACCCATCTTTTATGCCCACTCGCTCCGGTGCAGAAAAAAAAAACTCTGGAGTAGAATGAAACCGGGCCAATCTGTGATTTAAAGCCTTTGTGTTATGCCCAAACTCACAGAAGTGCCCGCGCCACCGTGCGCCCAGATTGGGAAGCCAGTAAATCTGCCACCATCTGTAACTTGCCTGAATGTGTCAGCCTTAGTCAAGTACAGCCTCACAAAAAAGGGATCAGCCACATAAATCACAAACACTTGCAGACTTCTCTTGTCCACAGTTGCCAGCTGCACAGACAGTAGAGGGGCTCATTTAGGGATCAAAATGGAGGGGGAGAGTGTTTTTCCGCGGTCAGACCTTTTCTTTTGTCGAAGGGTGTACCGTGAGTAATGGTTCCCCCGCTAAACGAACTCAACTGTTTGGAGTCCTGCATCTAGATTTATTGTTGTGGCTACAAGTATAAAACTAACACAGCGTCAGAATGTTCAAATTACGTGGTAGCTGTTGTTTTTGGTGCGACTCCTTGTGAACCTCATGACTGAAAAGTATCAGTTTTTAACAGTAGTACATTCTATGTTTACTTTTGTTCGGTTAAAAATGATTGATTGTAGGGTCGCCGTCCAGAGTTGCTGGCAGAAGCGAATTGTTCTTTTATTTAGGTCAGCTAAAACATTTATTCCTCCATATAAAGACCTTTGCTCCATCCTTGAAACTCCCTAACTGTACGCTCTCCAGTGAGCGGTACCGTCTGCTATCGCATTTTATCTTCTCACAAGCTCCAGCTGCCATTTCCTGGCTTTGAAGACTCTGACAAACCTTTTTTAGACGATTGGTGCCCTAACCTTCTCATTAAGGAGAAAGTAACAATGACTCCGTGTCGAGGGGAAAGTTTGGATCCCTGTTTCTGAATTCTGATGCCATTTTAAGGTCAGGTTAGACAGGGAAAGCAGGAAAGATGGTACTTTTAATTGGTTTATTTGAATGTGCTCTGCAGGAATGTTGGCTGAGTTTCTGTGCCGGGTGAGTTGAGAGGTTAAAAATACTTTGCTAAGTGTGACGCATAAGGCGGGAGAAAAATCTCACAGAACTTGACCCAAGTTGGCAGTTAGAATAGAGAATGATGTCCATTAAAATGCCAACAGCAATGCGATGTTTTCCAAGCTTGTTCAGCTTGTGACCTCTGCTTGTCTTCAGTGCGGGAATAGAAACTGTTTTGTGCACCTAGAGTTGAGCATTTAAGCCCACTTACAAAGGAACTGTCCACTCAAGTTCATGGCGTGGCGTCCACACTTAGCTTCCCCTCTTCGTGTGTCCTGACCGGAATGACCCACCCCTCCCTCTGGTGTTGTGACCGCAGCACGGCTGTGCCTGAAAGCTGCCGTCATTCATTCGGTACCGCCCCACCTGGATGAATGGCTTCCTGTGGTTGCTGTCGCTGTCCTTGCTGTTTGTGGCCAAAGCAAACAGATAATCCAAAAGGCCGAATGGTGTCGGAAACGGGCTGATGCATGGAAGCTCTGTCTCAGTGACCTCGGCAGTCAATGCCTGTGGATGCCTGATGTTCCCACTGACTGTCAGAGATCGGTGTGTATGTGTCGGTGTGTGTTTGTGTCTAAGGGTATGGTGTAAAGTCGATGTCTTTGGTTCTTTAGCTGCACCTCAGTTCGTGATCAGGCCGCGGGATCAGATTGTGGCGCAGGGACGGACCGCCAGTTTTCCCTGTGAGACCAAAGGGAACCCGCAGCCGGCGGTCTTCTGGCAGAAGGAAGGAAGTCAGGTAAGAGCACATCTTTCTCTCTTTAACCTACTCTTATTTCAGGCTAGTGGTTAGACGGGTGAAGAAATCCCTTAGACATATATTGAAGAAGGAATATCTAGGCATATCTAAGTTACAGTCGAGGTCGAAAGTTTACACTTTCAGAATCTGCAAAATGTTCATTATTGTAGAGGGATCATACAAAATGCATGTTATTGTTTATTTAGCACTGACGTTTACATATAGTCCACAAGAGAAAATAGTTTATTTATAGTTTAATTTATAAAAATGACCTTGTTTAAATGTTTACATCCCCTTGATTCTTATTACTGTGTTGTTACCTCAAAGTTTTTTTGTTTAGTGATAGTTGTTCATGAGTCCCTTGTTGAATCCAATGATTGAACAGTTAAACTGCCTGCTGTTCTTCAGAAAAATCCTTCAGGTCCCACAAATTCTTTGGTTTTTCAGCATTTTTGTGTATTTGAACCCTTTCCAACAATGACTGTATGATTTTGAGATCCATCTTTTCACACTGAGAACAACTGAGGGACTCATATGCAACTATTACAGAAGGTTCAAATGCTCACTGATGCTCCTGAAGGAAAAAACATGCATTAAAAGCCGGGGGGTGAAAACTTTTTGAATTTGAAGAACAGGGTACATTTGACTTATTTTGTCTCCTGGAAAACATGCAACTATCTTCTGTAGCCTCTGCAAGGCAGTACTAAATGAAAAAATATGATATTTAGGCAAAATAAGAAAAATGTACACATCTCCATTCTGTTCAAAAGTTTTCACCCTCTGGCTTTTTCCTTCAGGAGCATCAGTGAGTATTTGAACCTTCTGTAATAGTTGCATGTGAGTCGCTCAGTTGTCCTCAGTGTGAAAAGACGGATCTCAAAATCATACAGTCATTGTTGGAAAGTGTTCAAATACAAAAAAAAATGCTGGAAAACCAAAGAATTCATGGGGCCTGAAGGATTTTTCTGAAGAACAGCGGGCAGTTTAGCTGTTCAGGACAAACAAGGGACTCATAAACAATTATCACTAAACAAAAAAAACACAGCTGTGGATCATTTAGGTAACAATACAGTATTAAGAATCAAGGGGATGTAAACTTTTGAATGGGGTCATTTTTAGAAATTCTTGTGGACTATATGTAAACATCTTGTAAGTGCAATATCTTATTCAGGTCAGTACTAAATAAACAATAACATGCATTTGTATGATCCCTCTTATTTTGGTAAAATAATTAACATTTTGCAGATTCCGAAAGTGGGGTAAACATTTGACCTCAACTGTATATCTAGGGATGGGTCATCTAGCATCCACCCAAAAGACCTTAGTAATAGCAAATCTGGCAACCACCTAGAACCATCCCAGTTAGCACACGTACGTCTGCAAGATTTCCAGATCACTTGATCTGGAAAGCATCTGCTGTGTACAATCATTTGACAGACATCTGTAAGATGTCAGTTTTACATACATTTTAAATCATAAACATCTTAAAGACATCTAATAGACATCTATTTGACATCTGATTGTAAACATCCTATAGACATATTGCAGATTAGCAAACACTCTAAAAAATACGTCTTGCAGATGCAAATGTAGACGTCAAATAGACATCTCTGAGATCTACGTGTGCTATCAGGGATGAGTTCGGTCCTAGAGAGCCGTAGTCCTGCAGAGTTTAGCTCCAACCCTAATCAAACACACGTGAACAAGCTAATCAAGGTCTTCAGGATTACTAAGGCTATAGGCAGACGAGGGTTTTTTTTTCAGGGTTGGAGCTGAACTCCAACTTTGAACATGCCAGCATTGTAGCTTCAACATGGCAAGCAAGTTAAACATTACTATAAAAGGAGAAAAAGCTGGAGGATTTGATTCTTAATCCCAATATTAAATGCAATATAACACTTTCTATTACATTTTTCGTTCCTACGGTTCCTCTCTTAAGTAAGATATGAAGGTATTTGTTAAAAGGCAAAATTAAAGCAGTTATTGAGTCATTAGCGCTGAGAGAAGCCTCTCAGTCACACTTGAGGATAATGGACCCAACATCTATCATGTGTGAGAGGCTAATTAAAAAAAGACCGAAAGAAAGAAAGAAAAAAACATCATTTGGAGCATAATTTGGAGCATTAAAGTCATTAGGTGTAATTGAATCCGGCTAATGCCTTTCGGTTTCTGACGGTCAGCTATGAGGACTCAGAAATCAAAAGAGAGCGAGAGAAAATGAAAGGAAGAGTGGAGAGATCTCAAGGATATAAAATCTGAGGTAAATGCGAGGGCTCGGTCAATGACGGGCCATTAATGAACCCAGCTTGTTATCTGCCGTAATTAGCCAACCGCCTAAACCGGCCGCTGGTGGCGAATTAGCTTCGAATCACCTGGCCTCCTCCCTTTCCAGCAGATTTCATTTCATCGAATACAACAGTCATGTCAGACAGAGTGAGTAAACAACGCAGCCCAAAGCAATTACTGGAGTCATTTGGACACAATGGATACACACAGTGAGAGATGCACACACAGGCAGGGTTAGCGTACTGGTTAGCGAAAGCTTTATCTGCGGTGAGCCATTGTGTTGTGCAATTTAAACCCAACCTGCCATAATTCCTTTCAGACTTTTAATAGCTGATAAAACAGATAACAATTTACCCCCTCTAATGCAAAAAATGTCTTCCCTTGTGTGTTTATATTCGAAGAACGGTGGTTTCGGGTGGGGAAATGCTCTTCACACTTTTCTTGTTTGTTTACTTGTTTGTGTAGAACCTCCTGTTTCCAAATCAACCGCAGCAGCCCAACAGTCGTTTCTCGGTGTCGCCCAGCGGAGATCTGACCATCACGGCGGTCCAACGGGCAGACGCGGGATACTATATCTGCCAGGCCCTGACGGTGGCGGGCAGCATCCTGGCCAAAGCACAGCTTGAGGTCACAGACGGTAAGCACTGGGGTGGATCGGAGCACAACAGAGCTTTGGGGAATGTGAATGGATTCTTATCTAGCTGGTGTTTTGGTCTGTTTCTTTGTTTTTGGATTCAGGATGTTTTTGTTTTTTTGTTTTTTTTTTCAGTTGTTTTCTTCAGGAGTCACTGACTGAACTATCAATCTTTTTTTTTTTTTTTTTTCAAAATTGTACACATTTATTTAATATAGATTTTAGCAAAATAATAAAAATATAAATATATTAAATATAAATAATAATAAAAAAAACTTTTTGGAAGGTTTCAAAAGTCTTTGATTCCTTCCAACAATTTTTTTTTCGCATATAAATATTTAGAAATATAGGAAAAATTGAAATAAGAAAAGCAAATAACAAACCTATCCAACCCACCACCCATTTTCTGCTGATAATTTTTCTTTTTTCATTATTCAGTTATTTTCAAAACAGTCCTGATTAATTATACATTTTAATTAATTGAAATAATTAGAATTAATATTTTTCAATGTTTTCTAATCTTACAAATTGTCTTAATATTGTTACGTTTACCAGAATAATAAAAATATAAATATATTAAATGCAAATAATAATAAAAAATGAAACATTTTTGAAGGTTTCAAAAGTCCCCCATTCCTTCCACCCATGAGTTTTTTTTATTTATAAATATAGGAAAAATAATACATAAAAATAATTAGAATTTATAGGTTTTATTTAAGGTTTTATCATTTTGCAATCACATTAATATTGTTATATTTATCAAAATAATAAAATAATAATAATTATAATATAAATATATTAAATATAATTAATAATAAAAATAAGCATTTTTTTTGCTAATAATTTTTCTTTTTTCATTATTCAGTTGTTTTTAAAATAGTCCTGATTAATTATACATTTTATTTAAGTGAAATAGTTAGAATCAAATAGCATTTTATTTTATATTGTACAATATGTTCTAGAATTTATCAAATAGTTTTAATATTGTTCGATTTGTTTAGATAAAATAATAAAATAATAAAATAACAAAAAATAAAAATATTAAATATAAATAATAATAATAATAATAATAATAAAACATTTTGGTTTCAAACTCCCCCATTTGTTTAGCAAAATAATAAAATAACAAAAATATAAATATATTAAATATAAATAACAATAAAAATTCAACATTTTGGAAGGTTTCAAAAGTCCTCCATTCCTTCCACCCATGTTTTTTTTTTCCCAAAATATTTAGAAATATAAGAAAAATAATAATATAATAGTAAATTGTATTAATAAATTGTATTAATTTAGTTAAATTTGTTTATCAAAATAATAAAAATATAAATATATTAAATATAAATAATAATAAAAAGGTTTAAAAATTTCTCCATTCATTCCACCCATGTTTTTTTCTCAAAATATTTAGTAATATAATACAATATTTCACCCATTTTTTGCTAATAAATTTTCTTATTTCTTTATTCAGTTATTTTCAAAAGAAATTATACATTTGAATTAATTGAAATAATTAGAATTAAATAGCTTTTTTATTTTATACTTTGCAATATGTTATAGAATTTTACAAAATGTTTAAATATTGTTACATTTTGTTTAGCAAAATAATACCATTTAAATGTATATATATATATAAATTAAATATAAATAATAATAAAAAATAAAACATTTTGAAAGGTTTCAAAAGTCCCTCATTCCTTCCACCAATGTTTTTTTTTTTTTTATGATTGATAAAATACTTATTAGAATTAAATATTTAATTTTTGATTTAGATTTTTACATTTGTACTTGACTTTTGTTAAGCCTCTATTTTCATTATTTCACTCTCTATCACTGGCTGTCTTTCTCTTTTCACCACCCTTTCATTTTCGCTCATTCATATGTCAGCCTCCACTTTTCACACCCGACACAAACGAAGGCCTCAGTATCCCCATACAAAAGTACTGGCAGAAAGATAAATGTCATATTAAAACCACTCGTGTTGCCGCCGGATCCACATGAAGAGCTGAATTAGAACGTGGCCTTGAGCTCTCCCGCGCCGCATTGATTCTGCCTCGCCGTGTGCGATGAATAGCGAGCCTGACGACCCTGAATTCTGCTCGCGTTTGAATATTACAGGAGCACGTCTCTGTGAACTTCTCTTGACAGGAGAAAAACTTCATTTCAGCTCGAGAAGGGAGTGAAAACAGCCGTCCTTGAAAACTTCAGATACTGATGATGGAAAAATTACTTTGGCAACAAAGCATGTTTTGAGTTGTGTAAGAGAGATTTTTCTTAAGGAAAAACTAGCAAGAAGTCAGTTTGTATGAACTTCTCAACTACATCTTCAGTCTAACAGCAATATGTAATTCTTGTAAAAAGTGACGACTGTTACGCTTGACTGCAAAGCATATAAATTACACGATCTTGTCTCGGAAACCACGTACAACCTAGACTGCCGTAAACGGCTTTTACTCAGAAAGGAGTATGTTGTGGAGGATGACAGCAAAGAGGGATGACAGGAACGAAAGAGGAAGAGGGTCACGGCCACACCTGCGCCGGAGGAAGAGCGTGATTTAGTGGCTGTTGAGGTTGCGGAGAGAGCTGGACAGGTTCAAGGAGAGATTTGATGAAAAATGACTGCTGCCAGACGGCACCGAGGCCTTCGCGCTGTCCGAAAACTGTCCCGTCAGATGAACAGCGCTCCATCATGTCACGCCAACACACTCATCATAAGACTTTTTAGACGTTTTATTACACTCACACACAAACCAGAACGCCTAATCTTTTTTCAGTTAAGAAGTAGTCAAAATTATTTAGTTAATTAGTTAGTTAGTCAGTTAGTTACTCTCATTTATATTGGTTTCATTTATTTCTTTTTATTTTGTGGAGTACTAGTATAAATTTACTGGTTTTGTAAAAATGTATTTATTTATTTATTTATTTGTTTAGAAATCAAAATACAAATAAAAAATCTTTTAAATTTGCTTTCTAATTTTTTTTGACAGTTTTTTTTTTGTTTTATTTATTTATTTAGTCACATTTATATGGATTTTATTTCTCTTTTATTTTTATAATATTTAATAAAAATATGCATTTACTTAGTTCCTTATTTATTTATTTATTTATTTATTTAATGTAGTTACATTTATATGGATTTTTTTTATGTTGTTTGTTTTTATAATATTTTATAAAAATATTTGTTTGTTTGTTTGTTTGTTTATCAAAACCAAAATGTGTTGATAAGATGTTTTGACAGGAAATTTTTTGTTTTGTTTTATTTATTTATTTAATCACATTTATTTGTTTTTTTTGCTTCTATTTTATTTTTATAATATTTAATAAAAATATGCATTTACTTACTTCCATATTTATTTATTTATCAAAACCCTTGTAAATACAAATGAAAAAAAATCGTTTAAATTTACTTTCTAAAATGTTTTGACAGAAAAAAAGGTTTGTTTATTTATTTATTTATTTTACATATTATATATATTTATTTATTATTTTAGTCACATTTATATGGGTTTTGTTTTTATTTTATTCTTATAATATTTTTTTAAATGTGCATATACTTAGTCACATTTATTTATATATTTATTTATTTATTTATTTATTTTTATTTTTATTTAGTTTATTTATAATATTTGATAAAAATATTTGTTTGTTTATTTATTTGTTTGATTGTTTTCTTTATCAAAACCAAAATGTTTTGCCGGGATTTTTTTGTTTTGTTTTAGTTATTTATTTAGTTACATTTATATGGATTTTATAATATTTATTTTAAAAAATACACATTTACTTAGTTACATTTTTATTTATTTATTTATTTATTTATTTATTTATTTATCAAAACCCTTATAAAATGGTTTGACAGTAAAAAAGTTTGGGTTTTATTTATTTAGTCACATTTATATGACTTTTATTTTTATTTTATTTATTATAATACTTTTAAAAATGTGCTTAATTACATTTATTTAGTTAGTTACATTTATATGGATTTTATTTTTATTTTGTTTGTTTTTTATAATATTTTATTAAAATATTTATTAATTTGTTTGTTTATCAAAACCAAAATGTTTTGATAAAATGTTTTGACAGGATTTTTTGTTTTGTTTTGTTTTGTTTTGTTTTATTTATTTATTTAGTCACATTTATGTGGATTTTATTTTGCTTTATAATATTTTAAAATATTTATTTGTTTGTTTGTTTATCAAAACCCTGCTAAATACAAATAAAAATTCTTTAAATATACTTAATACTTCTTTAAATATATTTAAATACATAAAAAATTTGTAGGGATTTATGTTTATTTTATTTAATAGACATTTAAATTTGTTTTAAAAACTTTGCCAGAAAAACATTTATTATTTATTTATTTAGTTTTGTGTTTGTTTATTTTATTGACTATTTTTAAACAAATTATTTTAATATATTTAATTAAAATACTTTTTTTATTCTACAGTACATTAGAACATTATCATGAGGTTTTGCAAAAAAGAGATGCTAAAAAGAAGAGCCTACAACACATCTTTCTTTAACACATTTTGTCGTCGTCTTCAATTTTCCACGAAACCCATGAAAACTCTTGGAAACATCCCTGTTCCAAACATGTCCTTTTAGCTGGCGTGAGATCGGGTCGATTTGAAACAACTGCGGTCTAGTCAAGTTCAAATGCAACAGTGCAACACTAAAGACTCATTCAGTACAGAGGATGCAGCTTTAATCCAAATACAGCCATTATGCTTCATCAGTCTCTATCTATCCGCACATGCATCTCTTGGGTTTACGCCGGCCTGATGGATGCGCCTTGCAAAGCACTCTGGGGTTTAACCTCGGCGCGGAGTAATCCACATTGATGAATTAGGATGGCAACTCTTCATCCCTGAGCCTAAATGAGGCATTTCGATGGAGATTTGGACAATATAAATACCATCCTTTATTCAGAGCGAGACAAATAGTAACGCAGCCGAGAATGGAAGAAGACTGCATCTCAAGCTGTATTTAAGGGTTAGAGGTGCACTCTGTAATTAGCACCCGCCGGCTTTTTGCTCATTAATTCACACCTGCTAATTAATGTGTCCTCAGAGGGGCAGGGGACAGGACACGGCTGTGATTATTGTATTATTATTAGTCGGACAAATAAATGGTTGGCGCATCTCAAGGGGCATTTGATGCCCATTTGTACATCAACTGTTGCAGATTTAGAGCTCAATCATATTTATTTCATAAATAATTAACACAACTTGAGCTGAACAACAACACTATACTTTTGCTGCCTTTAAAGCTGCTTCAACTGAATCAACACTGAACTGATTTGAGCTGAATAATGGTATTTGTTCTGTATATCTAGCTGTTTTATACAGTAGTTAAACTGCCGTCACTTTGCAACATTCACACTGTTATTGAACTAAATTGGATCAGCACTGAACTATATTGAGCTGAATAATGATGCTATTGTCTTTTTAGAGCTCCTAAACAGCTAAAATTGTGTTCACTTCATAATTGAAGATTTGATACTCTTATTTTCTAATTATTACTGTGAAGCTGCTTTAAAACAGCCTCTGTTTGGATAAATCACAATATAAATTAATGCGATTTGACATCAGGACACATCGATAGGCCTGTGAGATGTAATCACACAATTTATTTTTATATACATTTTATTCAGATTTTAATATTTTCAATCATAATCATTTGAATTTTAATAATATACTTCATTTTACTTCATTATTTTATTTTATTTTATTTTTATACACATCAATTAATCATTTAAATTTTAATAATACACTTCTTTATTTTGTTTCATTTTATGTATTTATTTTATTTTATTTTATTTTATGTTAATACACATCCATAGACCTGTGTATATATAATGTAATCATTTTTAATTTTAATAATACACATTTATTTTATTTTATTTTATTTTATTTTATTTTATTTTATTTTTATACACATCCATAGGCCTGTGAGATGCAGTCACACATAATGTAATCATTTGAATTTTAATAATGCACTTTTTTATTTTATTTTATTTTATTTTATTTTATTTTATTTTATTTTTATACACATCCATAGGCCTGTGAGGTGCAATCACACATAATGTAATCATTTGCATTTTAATAATACACTTTATTTTATTTTATTTTATTTTATTTTATTTTATTTTATTTTATTTTTATACACATCCATAGGCCTGTGAGGTGCAATCACACATAATGTAATCATTTGCATTTTAATAATACACTTTATTTTATTTTATTTTATTTTATTTTTTATTATTATTATTTTTATACACATCCGTGGGCCTGTGAGATGTAATCCCACATAATTTATTTTTATATACTTTTTATTACAATTTATCACAATGAAATATTTTTTATTTTATATACATTTTATTCATATTTTAATATTTTCACTTGTAATCATTTGAATTTTAATAATATACTTATTTTGTTTTGTTTTATTGATATTCTTTATACACATTGATAGGACTGTGATATGTAATCACACATCATTTATTTTTATATACTTTTATTACGTTTTATTACAATTAAATATTTTTATTTTTATATACATTTTATTCATATTTTAATATTTTCAATTGTAATCATTTCAATTTTAACAATATGTGAATAACAGCAAATCAGACTACCAAAAAAAAAGAAAAAAAGTCTTGTATCTCTGTATGATTCCATCACTTTATTTATTTATTTGTTTGTTTGTTTATTTATTTATTTATTTATTTTCCAATAACAATGCAGTGTTTTTACTTACAATTTTGCCATAATTATATTTGATCCATAGAATTTTCACAGTTTTTCCCCTTCTGTAAGCAGTAAAAACAGGTCTGCACAATGAGATGAAATTGGATGGAAATCTTTTCATGGATACCCATCATTATAAACTGTGCAAAACAAAAAAATCGAACAATCTGTGCGCTGTAGGATGGTGGGTTCATGTTTTGAGAAGCAGTTTATGAGGGGACGTTCTCTTAACCAGCATGAGATATTTCCCCGACCAAACTGCCGCTGATAGTCGGATATATAGTAATGTATGAAATTGTACTCAAAGTCTGCTTCCTAAATGAAGGATCTCAGGTCGTAACTGGAAGCTACAAAACCACCTCGCTGCCACATCAGTGAGCTAGAAAACCAAGACTCAGCGTTTCTCCCAGTTTTTCCCAGAATGCTTGGGGGGTAGACGCTGCCCTGTGGTACGACCACAAAATGTGCATATAACCCCGATACGTCCAGGAATAAGGCAATCATGGCTTTATCCTGCTTCCTGTGCCACACGGGACAAGGCCACAATCTTAATGTTTCCAGACACTTTAATGATGAACATGTTCGGCGTCCTGTGCTAAAGCAACAAATGATGTAAGAAGGCCTGTTAGTGTCAAGATGTCATAATCTGTGGGGAATATATTAGTCTGGATAGACAAGCATTCTAATTGCGAACGATCTCCAACGTTTCCATTTCAGTAGGAGCCAAGGACTAGTTATGAGCACATGTGCACCAGACATGTTGAGTCACACAGGAAACGTTTCAGATCTGGCCTGTTGTGTCCCGGACATCTTCTCGCTCTCGCTTCCTAATTATTTCCTGTCTCCTCTCTGCTGTCTCTTGCTGTGTTTGTATGCTGTCCAATAATAGTCTGTTTCAAGTATGCTGTCCAATAATAGTCTGTTTCAAGGGAGGCAGTGTGTCCTCAAAATATTGGATGAGAAATGAGAAATTTGTAGCTCAAAAATAAAACAATGCCAGTATTATAAAATATAACTCTCGTCTCTCTCGCCTCCCCTGAGCCCATTGAGTTTTAACAGACACCCTAAAGCCTGCAGTGAGTTTAGTGGGGGGTAATTGAGAATGAATGAGGGAAAGTCATGTGAGAGGAGGCAATGCCTCTATGGCGATGTGATTGGATATGACTGGTTATGATCGGCTGTGATTGGTTCATGCGATAAATCGGCATTAATTGGAAGACTAATTTTAAAAAAGTAAAATGGCCTGAAAACATGATGTGTGGGAGTTTTTAGTGAGTAATCAACTTTAACATTTTACATATTTAACATAAAACTCAGTATTTTGATCTGAAAAATTCAAAAATAGTTAAACGTTAACTATTGAAAAGAATAGCTGAACATGCGTTCACAAATAAAATAATTATTCTGGAATAAATGTAAAATGCTTAAAAACACTAAATTGCTAAGATTCATATTTAACTTTAATAAATAGAATATTGATTACATTATGAACATTAATGCATTAATAACATTAATAAACATTAATACATTAAAAATATAACAGATTTTCTGATTTAATGTTTATTTAACCTAGAAAATGGGACTGGGACATGAATTTACATTTGATTTACGTTACACAATTTGCATTACATAAAAACGATGATAAATGTGAAGTAGCTTTTTATATTATCAACATTAAGTGCAGTATTTATATTTAAGGTAATGAATTTAGCTTGATAATTAACACTGTTTTTCTTTGTATGTTTTTTAAAGAATAAACCTCAGTAAATTTCGTTAGATTTATGCCTGAAAAAAAGAAAAGAAAAAATTACCTTCTTTTTTTTTTTAAAGTTATACCTTACAAGTAAATCTTGTAAAAATGCATACATTAAATAATGCAAAAAATAATACAAAAAATAAAATGATTTGATTTCGAGTTTATTTTATTATTTTATTTTATTTTATTTTATTTTAGATGTTGATAAATGTGAAAGTTTTTATATTACTAACCTACTTATATTATATTACTAACCCTACTTGAGGGGTAAAAAGACAAAAACAAAGCATTTTATTTTATTTTATTTTCAGTACATCACCAGAAAAGTATTCGAGTTGGGATGCCTCCCTGCTGAAACATTAGGAACTACATGTTGGTGTAATTCTTGTTCTTTCTTCTCTCTTCTCTTTTGTTTAGTGTTGACCGATCGTCCTCCACCCATCATCCGGCAGGGTCCAGCTAACCAGACTCTGGGTGTAGACAGTGTGGCTCTTCTGAGATGCCATGCATCTGGAGAACCAGTCCCAACCATCAGCTGGCTGAAGGATGGGGTCAGTCTGCTGGGCAAAGATGCTCGCATGTCCCTTCAGGACCTCGGCAGCCTGCAGATCAAGGGTTTGCGGGTGAGCAACGCTTTTTTTCTTCTTCTTCTTTTTTTTTTTTTTTGGAATGCACCCATATGGAAAATTTGATACTAAATAAAATAAAATAAAATAAAATAAAAACTTTAATGACAGCTCGTTTATTTATTTATTTATTTATTTATATATATATTTTTTTGTACAAATTTGGCATTGAAAAAGAATATTTTAGGGGGGGACAGGGGACAACAAAGAACACATTATCAACTTTCATTATCGACCAAATTGGACCAGTTTTTATTTTGGCCAACACTGATATAGTCACCAATATATTCTTAATATGAATCTCCTGATGTGTATCTGTCATTGTGTATTTCTAAGATCGTGTGTGTGACTACCAGCTGTCAGAAACGTCTTCATCTAAGTGTGATGTATAAGCTTAGCAGAATTCAATCAGATATCGGTAAGACATAACAGAGACGGGCAGAGGGAATCATATTGCATTACGGGGATGAATGGGAAATATTGATTTTGGTAAATTGTTTGATACTATCACTTAGGGATACGACAGCTCTCCCAAGAATCATTTACGGAAGCCTGGATGGGCTCCAGCTGCACACACATTTGCACACACAAACAAACACACTTTTAGGACCATATTGAATTTAAAAGTCCCCGAGCCCTCCCCGTCAGCTCGGGATGGAATAGCCATTATGCCTGACAGTGCTGCCCACCTCTGACATTTTATCTAATAAATGGAGGCGAGGCACCCTGATGAAAGGCAACAAACAACGGGGAGATCATCCCGAAAGGTAGAGGGGGTGGGGGGGCATGCGCCAGCTGTCAACGGTCCAGAGGGTTTCAGCGACTACCCCCTTTAAATGAATTAGCCTAACTCTCGTTGCGGTTAGTGGGTGGGTTTGTGAATTTGCCAGCGAGGATAAAAGCTGGCTGAAGGGTGCGGAAAATAGAATATATCTACCATATTAGTGTCAGCGCTTTAGCCAGATTGGACGTGCCCGAGGTTACATCTCTCTCGGATCGAAAGCTTGGACTTACCATGAGTCGAATTGATTAGCCGTTTAGTGAATGCACAGTGCTTAAGGATATAAAGATCAATGCATGCTGTTTTTCTATTTTTCAGCTCTCTGATTCTGGCATCTACACTTGTGTGGCAGCAAGTTCTAGTGGGGAAACATCTTGGAGTGCTTTCTTGGAAGTCAAAGGTACTTATGTGCACCTTCACAAATGACACTCTTGCCATTTTAAGGAACATTCAATAAGGAACCTTCATGTTCAAAAAATTCCAAAAGTTCCAAAAGGGTATTTTCATAGCAATGCCATGGAAGAACAATTCTGGGATCCCCAAAGACCCTAGTGAACAGTTCATAAAAGAACCTTCTGAAGAACCTTTTTCCACACTGATGAACTGTTTGTGCAGTGAAAAGTTTCTGTGGATGTTTAAGGTTCTTCATGGAATATCGATGCCAATAAAGAATCTTCATGTTCAAAAAATTCCAAACGTTCCAAATGTGGTCTTTTTATAGCAATCCCATTTTGGGATCCCCAAATAACATAGTGAACATTCTAGAAAAGAACCTTCTTAAGAACCTTTTTTCCACTTTGAAGAACGTTTTGTTCCATAGATGTTAAAGATTCTTTATGGAATCTTTGATGCTAATAAAAAACTTCTTGTTAAAAAAATTAAGTTCCAGAAGAATGTTTTTGTAGCAATCCACAGAATAACCATTTTGGGATCCCCAAAGAACCTAGTGAACATTCTAAAAAAGAACCTTTTTTCACTTTGAAGAAACTTCTGTGCTATGAAAAGTTTCCTTGGATGTTAAAGGTTCTTCATTAAACCATGGATGCCAATAAATAACCTTCATGTTCAAAAAATGTAAGTTGTAAGGGTGTTTTTGTAGCAATGCAATAGAAGAACCATTTTGGGATTACCAAAAATCCTAGTGAACATTCTATAAAAGAACATTTTTCCACTATGAAGAACCTGTTGTTTCACAGATGTTAAAGATTCTTTATGGAACCTTTGATGCCAATAAAGGACTTTCATGTTCAAAAAATTCTAAAAGTTTCAAAATGGTGTTTTTGTAGCAATGACATTCGCAAAGACTAGTGAACATTCTAGAAAAAACCTTCTGAAGAACCTTTTTCCACTTTGAAGAACCTTTTGTTCCATATTTGTTAAAGATTCTTTATGGACCCTTTGATGCCAATAAAGAACCTTCACATTTAAAAAATTCCAAACGTTCCAAAATGGTGTTTTTGTAGCAATGACATTCGCAAAGACTAGTGAACATTCTAGAAAAAACCTTCTTCTCACTTTTGTGAGAAGGTTCCATGGATGTTAAAGGTTGTTCATGGAACCATAGATAAGAACCTTTATTTTTAAGAGCATATTTTAAGTAGTGTTATTCTTCCAGAAACAGTTCCAGACCTTCTCAATGTTCTTATATCTTTTCTTTCTTTAGAGTCTGGAAGTCTTGTTGTAGTTAAAGACCGGGATGAGAATGAGCTCCCAGGTCCTCCTTCTAAACCTCAGGTCACTGACGTCACTAAAAACAGCGTGTCGTTGTCCTGGCAGCCTGGCCTTCCTGGAGCGTCACCCATCTCGTCATATGTTATTGAGGCTTTCAGGTATGAATTTTGTAGTAGTTTAGTTTATTTAGCCTATAAGTTGCTTTTAAAGGGCTGAATTGTAACTTAAATTTGTTAATTTTCCTGTAAAGTACTCAATCAGACCAAAGTTTAGTCAAAGTAGATACTATTTTTCATTTGACACCGATGAAAATTTGAGTTGAAATCCAGTCTGTTCAGTATATTGTACATTCAGATGACAAAACATTGGAAATTTCTAATGTGCAAAAACCTAAAAAAAGCTACAACCTCAAGCTGATACAACATTTTGAATGGACTGTCCTTCACTCTGAATTGTATGAAGACATTTTAAACTTTGACATCACTGTACCTCATTTGCATGCAGCCAATCGGTGAGCAACAGCTGGCAGACTGTAGCCGATCATGTCAAGACCACACAGTACACCATTAAGGGTCTTCGCCCCAACACCATCTACCTATTCATGGTCCGAGCAGTCAACGTCCAAGGCCTGAGCGACCCAAGCCCCATGTCCGAACCTGTCCGCACTCAAGGTATTTGATAGAAAATCAAATGAACTATATGTGTATAGAGTTTTCTTTGGTAAACCCATGTGATTACTGCCCATGTCAACGACCTCTAATTAAATCCTCACTGTTACTCATAGAGGACGAGATCTAGTCTAGATACCACACGGTCTAACGGACCCATACGCTCATTAGTTCCAGAGACGGAGTATAATGTAGAACAAACATCATCTACTTTTGGAGTATATAATTGAGTTAGTGCCCTGGCTGGTACCTTAATGATCATTACGAGGAGAAAAAAGACCAAATTCGACTGGAAAAAGATTCGATTAAGGTGCCACGGAGTCCTCTGTTTGTTCATTAGGGGTGACTGATTCTGTGTATCCTCACAGGTTGGGTTGAAGCTGTGCTGTCTGCGGCTGGAGTCGGTGAAAATGACTCCTCATCGCTCTTTTAGGGGATTAAATTGTATTTAAGGGATTATGTTGTACCGGCTAGTAATTTAGCATTGTCGGAGCACTGTAAGCGGTAATGGCATTGGCCTCTGTCTCTCTCTTTACAGATATAAGTCCTCCAGCTCAGGGAGTGGATCACAGACACGTGCAGAAGGAGTTGGGTGAGGTTATTGTGCGGCTGCACAACCCTGTGGTCCTCAGCCCCACCACCATACAGGTCACATGGACGGTAAGACGCTCAGTGATTGGACAAAGCTAAAGATTTAGCATTTTAACTGTGTTTGGAGAGATATTGTAGTCTGTTAATTGCAAGCTTGTGACACATAAACCATGATTAGACAATGGATATACAACATGACTTGCTATTGGAGGTTTTTGTACAGGAACTGGACTAAGTTTTAGCATCTAAATTGTGATTGGACTGAGGTTTTAGAACATGATGCCGTATTAAAGGGATATTTAACCCATTTATTCAACCTGTTCTGACTTTTACTATCAGAATTGTGAGTTTCTGACTTTGTAACAAATAATTTGTTAGTTTATGTCTCACAATTGTGAGAAAAAAAGTCAGAATTGCGAGTTTTCTCACAATTGCAAGTTTATATCACGCAATTTCTGACGTTATAACTCACAGTTGCGAGTTTATATCATACAATTCTGAAAAAAAGTCAGAATTGCAAGTTTATTAGATAAAAAGTTGAAATAACATTTTTTATTTTTAATTAAGTAGCGGAAAAAATTTATTTTGTCAATACATTGGTCCCAAATATCACTGGAGCCCATTGACTTTCGTTATATTGAAAATAAAATAAAATAAAATAAAATAATAAAGTAAATTTAAATTAAATTAAATACTAACTTTATCTATCTATCTATCTATGTATCTATCTATCCATCTATCTATCTATCTATCTATCTATCCATCCTTTTTGTGTTCCTCAGAATAATAAAAGCCATTTTGTAAGGTTTGGAGCTATTTATAGTACTAGTATACTAATAATATTAATTTGATTTGATTTTTTTTAACTGAATTTACTTTAGAGATTCATAAAACATCATCTCTAACCAGAATGAGGTTATTTAGCACAGATTACTGGGTCTTTATTAATTAAACATACACAGTATGTACATGTATATTAATTAATTTTAGTGCAGGACAACGATTAATCACGATTAATCGCATACAAAATAAAAGTTTTTGTGTGCAAAATATATGAGTGTGCATTGTGTATATTTATTATGTGTATATATATATATATAAATATATATAAATACACACACATGCATGTATATATTTAAGAAAAATATATGTTTATATATTAAATATATTTATATATAATATAAATGACATGTAAATACATGTAAATATTTTCAAAATATATACTACTTGTGTTTGTTATATATATATATATATATATATATATAAATAGTAAATATACACAGTACACATACATATATTATTTTCACAAAAACTTGTTTTGGATGCGATTAATCGCGTTTAATCCTTGCCCAGCACTATTTAATATCCAAACCAGTGTGTCAGTTTAAAAGTTAACTCTGTTACTCATCTAGGTTGTTGTTTCCATTTCTCACTGTGGTCTTCCAGCATTGATATAAACACTCCAAAGGTGTTTACTGTTTGTTGGATTGCATTAAAATGGCGATTTTACAGCTTTGCCTTTGTCACATTAGTTTGTAAGCACTCTCCTGTGGTATATTAACGATTGCCATCAACAATCATTACAGAGACAAATATAAGCGTCTGTCTGTTTGGCCTAAATGGGGTATAGACGGTTTCAAAGGTATTTTTCTCATATGAATAATCCATAAATCATCAACCTACACGGTCCCAGAATACAGCAGCACTCTCGCGGTAAACGTAGGTGGTGTCAAGAAAGCTTTTACGACCCTGAATCATTCAATTAATGAAAGTTAAAAAGCGTAGGAAGGATGCCCATTGGGCTGATTTACTCCATGTGTAGGGAGGAAAAGCAGATGTTTAATATCTCACTCCGAAAGCCAGACTGTGCTGTTAGGAAGACATTAATGTGAGTTATGCCGACTCCTTCTCTCTGTAAATACAACTTTTCCTCGGCAAACAAAAAAAAGAACGCAGCTTTCAGCGAATGAAGAGGCTTGTTTACCTTTGTGTTGATTTGAGATTGCATTTCTCCTTTGATCCTTATGTTGACATGTTCGCTGTTGATTTTTTTTGTCCGTGTATGTATATACTTGTACGTATGTTTATTTCTTCACAGCTGAGCTTTTATTGCATGATGATTGATGTTTTATTTACAATTAGTCAAGGTCGTACATATGTATGACTCATGTAGAGCATTTTATCAAAGGGGTTTGATTGACTGAACATGTCGTTATATGTAAATATGTAAATACTAGTTAAGGTTAAAAAGAGGAGGTCGTTCAGACTTTTCCATGCTGGTCCAAGCTGGTTACGGCTACTTTGGCGCTGGACCTACATTTCTGTAGAATCTCATCAACCAGCTTTTCTGTTTAAGTTTTTTGACCAAGAAAGCACTGCTGGTTGAGCTTGTTAAAGGAATATTTCACCCAAAAATGAAAATTCTGTCATTAATTACTCATCCTCATGTCGTTCCAAACCCGTAAGACCTTTGTTCATCTTCGGAACACAAATCAAGATATTTTTGATGAAATCTGGGAGCTTTCTGACCTTGCATAGATGCAACTGACACGTTCAAGGTCCAGAAAGGTAGTAAGGACATCAATAAGGACATCAGTTGTTCAACCGTAATGTTATGATGCTACGAGAATATTTTTTTGTAAGTTGCGTTGCTGTCTGTGCAGGGTCAGAAAGCTCTCGGATTTCATCAAAAACTTCATAAAATTATAAAAAAAAACTTAAAAATGTATAAAATGTAATAATAATCTAGAACAATATATTTATTTATTTTAAATCATTTTATGTAAAATTAATTTTAAAATTTTTATTTGTAAGGTAAAATTTGGTACATTTTACCAGGTTTATTTATTTATTTATTTTACTTATGAACGCTAATAAATTATATAAATTAATTTATTTTTATATATTTATTTATTAAAAAATAATTTTATGTAAAACTTATTTTACAATTTTTATTTGTAATTAAAATTTCGGTACACATTTGTAATTTCACCAGAATTATTTATTTATGTATTTATTTATTTATTTTACTCATGTATTTATTTATTTATACATTTTAACAGGTTTATTTTTTTTATTTCACTCTTAAATTATATAAATTAATTAATTGTTATTTATTTATTAAAAATAATTTCATGTCAAATTTATTTTACAATTTTTATTTGTAATTAAAATTTCTGTACATTTTAAATAATTAAATAAATTAAGTAATTGTTTGTTTGTTTGTTTTTTAAATAATTGTATGTAAAATGTATTTTACAATTTTTATTTGTAATGAAAATTTCGGTACACATTTTAAATTTTACCAGAATTATTTATTTATGTATTTATTTATTTATATATTTTAACAGGTTTTATTTATTTATTTATTTATTTCACTCACTCATCAAAGCTCATAAATTATATAAATTAATGAATTGTTATTTATTTATTAAAAGTAATCTTATGTAAAATTTATTGTACAATTATTATTTGTAAGGTAATTTTGGTCAATTTTACCAGTTTAATCTATCTATCTATCTATCTATCTTGGATTTCATCAAAAATAATTTGTGTTCCGAAGGTGAACAGGTTTGAAACCAGTAATAATGAAAGAATTTTCATTTCTGAGTGTACTGTCCCTTTAAGACACCTAATGGGACACCAACCATCCAAAAGCTAGGTCTTTTTTAGCAGAGTTTTTTCTTTTTCAATTATTTTTCTCTCTCTGTTGCACTTTTTTAAAGTTTGAACCGTCTTTCCCCTTCAGGTTGACCGGCAGTCTCAGTTCATCCAGGGCTACAGGGTTTTGTACAGGCAGATGTCAGGGCTGTCCTCCCCTGGAGCGTGGCAGACTCAGGATGTGAAGGTCCCCTCCGAGAGGAGCATGGTGCTCTCGGCTCTGAAGAAAGGCATCGTCTACGAGATCAAAGTCCGTCCGTACTTCAACGAGTTTCAGGGCATGGACAGCGAGTCCCGAACGGCAAGAACAACAGAAGAAGGTACAACGTTTGATTCTTTGAAGTGATACATGAAATCTAAACTGACTGCATTTACTTTTTTAATACATAATTCATCTGCATAACCTTTAAAATAATTCAGATAATTCTGTTTTCCAAAAAACAATCAAATGCCTAATTCATAAAATGACTTACTATATTCTTAATTAGCTTAGAATGTTTTGTTTTGTAGCACATTATTGTAGTAAAATGGTTTGCGAATGCAGTTTCATGTTGCTTTTCAAGTCACAGAGTTTTAGAATTGGTTTGTGGACGGTTTATGCCTTATGATACATACAGGTCATGGATACTAAGAGACATAAATGCAGACATAAGCCCAAAGGTTGTATCTCTTGCTGATTCTTTCCAGCTTGCTCTAAGTCCACAACAATTTGGGCCAGTGATACATAATCCACCCTTAGGCCACCGTCGTAACAAATACCGCAGTAAGCAAAACCGGCGTGCTTTCCACAGCGCTGCAGTAAGCTTGTCTCTATCCCTGACGGGACTCAGAGGACAGACACTATCGTTTTGGCAAAGGAATTGACCTTTTCTTTGTCGCGGGTAGTGAGTGTGTATGGCTGACGAGACACTAAAATAAGCATGGGTTTCACTGAATTCTTCTCCTGTACTCGTCCCTGTCAGTCTCAGCTGACTAAAAAAGACTGTCAGATGTAGTGCCAGGTTTAGACCAACTCGGGTTTTTGTATTTCCTTTAGACAACTCCAGTTTTTACCTAGCATTTAAAATGAACTTTATGCATTTTAGCAAGAGGAAACATTTTTAAATATAAAAAAAATAAGTAAATAAAAAATAAATAAATATGATTTTATCTAGAAAATTATATAACAATTACATAAAAGTTATTTATATTTATTTTTAATTCTAAATTAAATGCAATCTTTTATTATATAGTATTTATTCATTATATAATATTTTAATTTTTTAACATTTTTAAGTAAAATAAATTTACAATTAAAAAAAAATGTAATATTAAATGTATTATTTATTATATAGTACATAATTTCTGTTTTTATTTTAAAATATGTGTGTGTGTGTGTGTGTGTGTGTGTGTGCACCTGGTATTCATCACGTTATGGGGACCAAATGTCCCCACAAGGATAGTAATACCAGTAAATTTTGACCTTGTGAGGACATTTGTGAGGTCCCCATGAGGAAACAGGCTGATAAATCATGCACAATGAGTTTTTTTGAGAAAGTAAAAGTGTGCACAGTCTCCTGTGAGGGCTAGGTTTAGGTGTAGGGTAGGTGTAGGGTGATAGAAAATACGGTTTGTACAGTATAAAAACCATTACGCCTATGGAATGTCCCCATAAAACATGTAAACCCAACATGTGTGTGTGTGTGTGTGTGTGAAATATGCATGTAATATAAAATTACATTTAATATTCAATTAAAATTAAATAATACAATTATATAGAATAGTTTCTCTTTCTGGTTTGTGTATTTACCTAGCATTCAAAATGAACTTTTTGCATATAGAAAATCAAAATATTTTAAATATTAAAAACCTACATAAATATAACTTATGCAATTATTTAATTCTGTTTATAGAAAATTATATAAATTAATTAATTGGTATTTATTTATTTCTTCATTAAAAAATGTTATGTAAAAATTAATTTTACAATTTGTATTTGTAAGGTCAAATTTGGTCATTTGAATTTTTACTAGATTATTTATTCATTTATTTCACTTGTGAAAGCTAAATTGTATTTATTTATTTATTTAAAAATAATTTGATATAAAAAATTATTTTACCATCTTTATTTGTAAAGTAATATTTGGTACATTTTACATTTTACCAGGTTTATTAATTAATTAATTTATTTATTTGTGTGTGTGTGTGTGTGTGTGTGTGTGTGTGTGTGTGTGTTTGTTTGTTTGTTTGTTAAAAATATTATATGTAAAATACAATTTATATTTGTAAAGTAAAGTTTGGTACAATTTAAATTTGACCAGATTTATTTGTTTGTTTATACCACTAGTGTAAGCTAAATTATATTATTAATTCATTAATTTAAAAAAGAATTTGATATGAAAATAATTTTACTATTTTTATTTGTAAGGTAGAATTTGGTACATTTTACATTTTACCAGGTTTATTCATTTATTTGTTTGTTAAAAATATTATATGTAAAATTAACTTTACAATTTTTTTTTGTAAGGTAAAATTTGGTACATTTTAAATTTTACCAGATTTATGTATTTATTAAAAATATTTTATGTAAAATTAATTTTACAATATTTATTTATGAGGTAAAACTTGATCAATTTTAATAGGTTTATTTATTTCATGAAAGCTAAATTATTTAAATTAATTATTATTTATATATTTATTTATTGATTTATTTATTTTATATAAAAATAAATGTAGAATTTTTATTTGTAAGGTAAAATTTGGTACATTTTAAGTTTTACCAGTTTTATTTATTTATTTCAAATATTTATATGTTAAAATAATTTTGAGGGGTTTTTTTATTATTATTATTATTTTGTTTTTGCTTGTTTGTTTATTTATGTATTTCACTCATAAAAGGTAAATCTTGCTCTCAGTTTGGTGCTTAGTCAGTTTTAATTTTTGCACCCTGCCAAAATGTTATCCCAGGGCATATCTTGTCTTGGGTTATTGCGGTTCAGACAGGCAGGTTGTTACTTAAAGTTGACCAACATCCAGGATTCACCGCAGTGCTTTGAGATGTTTTCCCTGGTGTAAGCGACGGCTGCTACCACACATAAATCTTATTAAAAAAAAATGCATTTTTGAGAATGGTTTAAACGGCATATGGAACTCTGGAGACATAAATTCACACACACATTCACACGAGCACAGAAGGTTTCCTGATTAAAGTCTGAGCGCAATGACAGGCTCATTTGTTACCCAGAGTGTCCACGGAGAGCCGTATCTCCTCTACACACACCAGCTCTGTCTCCTGAAGCCCCGCCGCACTGCCTTCACACCCTACACCTGCATGTCATCGCCATTACCAGAGCAAGACAAAACATCGGGTCCCCTGGCAGAAGAGCGTCACGGTGCCCACGGGCTGCGATAGCCCCCTTTTGTTTCTCGTTTTCCACTGTGTGGTAGTTGAGAAGGTTTGTCAGAGTCACAGAAGAGGATGATTTATTGGCCATTGTCTGATTAGACAATTAGAGCTTCTCTCCAGTGCTCGCCGTGTCCATTTCTTAGCAGTTTTTCATTTCTTTCCCACCTTGTCGTTTCTGAAAAGTAAAGCGTTTTTGGTTTCATTTAGACCTTCTGCTGAAGTGACGAATTTTGCGGTCATTTATTTCATTAAAATTGAACATGCTTACCGACCATAGCCTCCAACAACTTACCATAGTTGCTGCAATTATTGTTACCATTATAAAACTGTGATAAAATATAAATAGAAATTAAAAATAATTCATTTATATTTAATTAAAATTAACTATTTTTTATTTATTTATTTTTACTACTTAATATTCATTTTATTTTTATTTTATTTTTTAATATTTTTTGTAAAATAATTTACCATTTTAAATTCAAAAATACGGTAAAATTACCAAATTTTACCTTACAGATAAAAATCGTAAAATTTACATAAAATTTATATATTTACAAATTTACATAAAATATTTTTAGTAAATAAATAAATAAACAAACCTGTTAAAATTTGAAATGTACCAAATCTTACCTTACACATATATTTTTAAATACATAAATAACAATTAATTAATGTATATAATTTAGCTTTCATGAGTGAGTGAAATAAATAAATGAATGAACAAACAAATAAATAAATGAATAAATAAATAAATAAACCTGGTAAAATTTACCAAATTTTACCTTACAAGAAAAATTGTCAAATGAATTTTACATAACAATATTTTAATAAATAAATAAACAAACAAACCTGGTAAAATTTACAAAATTTTACCTTACAAATAAAAATTGTAAAAATAATTGTAAGATTTACCAAATCTTACCTTACAAATAAAAATTGTAAAATTAATTTTAAAATTTTAAAAATTAATTTTTTTTAAATACATAAATAACAGTTAATTCATTTATATAATTTAGCTTTCATGAGTGAAATAAATAAATGAATGAATGAACAAATAAATAAATAAATAAATAAACAAACAAACCTGGTAAAATTTACCAAATTTTACCTTACAAGAAAAATTGTAAAATTAATTTTACATAAAAAATATTTTAATAAATGTTACCTTACAAACAAAAATTGTCAAATTAATTGTACATAAACATTTGTAGTAAATAAATAAATGAATAAATAAACCTGTTAAAATTTGAAATGTACCAAATCTTACCTTGCAAATAAAACTGTAAAATTAATTTTGCAAAAAAAAAAATCAAATAAATAATAATTTAATAATAAATAAATAATAATAATAATAATAATACATAAATAAACAACAAGTAATTCATTTATATAATTTAGCTTTCATGAGATAATAAATAAATAAACCTGGTAAAATGTACCAAATTTTACCTTACAAATAAAAATTGTAAAATTAATTTTACATAAAATAATTTTTAATAAGTAAATAACAATTCATTAACTTATATAATTTTCTAGATACAAAATTAAATAATTTCATAAGTTACATTTATTTAGGTTTTTTACATTTCAAATATTTACATCGTAGTAAATTTTCTATATGCAATAAGGTAAAGGCTGGTGGTTGTCTAATGAAAATACAGAAACCAGAAACAGATTTTTTTTTTTAATACATGGCATTTACTTCTAATACCCACACTGATGTTTTCGACTAGCTATGTGAGACTAGCTTTAGCTCTTTCTTTAAAAGCGTCCTTTATTATAAGCAATTATAAGCAGCAATAGCTGTATTTTTTGAAAATAGAGGTTGAAAAGGTGAAACAGGCCCTTTCAGAAACTCCTCTGTGTTCTTAATCCATTTTATGGTTAATAATCAGCTTCTCAATGGGAGTTTTTTCCCGAGGGTCGTTATCACACATTGATTAGTGGCATGCTAAAGCATTGTAGCATTTCTTCACATTCTGTAAGCTGAAGCGCTGCCGCTTGCCTGCCCGGGGTCTTAATATTAGCTTGGTTTAACATCACACAGTGTTTTTTCATCAGCTTTCGCCTGCGGGCTGCTGTAGTGGTAGTGAAACAGAGGTCACATCCTCGCTGGCTATACATCACCCCACTAATGGTGCTATTAGCATCGCCTGCGCCATCGCTCCCCAAATGAGAAATATGTATTGTTTGGCTCAAATGTGCATAATGATAAGCTCCTAAATGATTTTCGGCATTAACTTTGAATGACATTGGCTGCATTGTTATAGGAGGAATTCTGTCACCTGCAATGTGCCGAGTTACGCTTATATTGTTTTTCGGTATTAAAAAAGAAAAATGTGCATATTATGTGCGATTATTACTTGATCAATTATTGTACAGTGTTAAGCAAACGGCTAAATCAACTTATACTCTTAATTCAGAGAAATTATATGATATTATATTATATTACATTATATTATATTATATTATATTAACTTTTCAGTATTTAAGAAGAAAAAAAAGTACTAATTGAAAAGGGACATAGGAGAGATTTTTTTACATTTATTTTTTATTTATTTATTTTTTTTATTAGTAATAATAACAGTAATAGTAAAGATTTTGAATTTTCAGTATAATTTTTAAATAAATCCAAAGAAACGTTCTTACATATATTATATTATATTATATTATATTATATTATATTGTATTATATTATATTATATTTTTTCAGCATTAAAGAAGAAATATGTGAATTTTCTGTGCAATGATTATGGTGTTATCGTAGAAATCCAAATCAAATTTCATAATTCTGAAAAAATATTATATTTATATTAAAAATATGATATATATATATAAAATATTATATTTGATAAATATTACACTGTTTAATGAGGGAAATAGGAGATATTTTATTTATTTATTTATAAAGAAAAACATTTTAACTTTCAGAACAATTATTACTTAATTACTGAAATATTTATGGTATTAAGGAAAAATTCAAATCAACTTGCTCACTCAATTCTAAAAATATTTTATTTTATTATATTATATTATGTTATATTATATTATATTATATTTTTTCAGCATTTAAGAAAAAAAAAAGTGAATTTTCTGTGCAATGATTATGGTGTTATGGTAAAAATCCAAATCAAATTTCAGAATTCTGATAAAAATATTATATTATGTTATATTATATTATATTATATGAATATATTTACGTACTGAAAATATAGTAGAATCAAAATGTTCTTTATTATTTGCTTAAATTGTCACTTAATTACTGCAGCATTTACAGTATTAGGGTAAAAATCCAACTGTACTTATTTATGAGAAAACACACACACACACACACATACATATATACATACATACACACACTATTCAGTAATAAAAAAAAAAAGTGAATTTTCAAATGTACATAATGATCAGCTTTACCTCTGAATGACATTGGCTGCATTGTTACGGGAGCGATTTGGTCACCTGCGACGCGCCGAGTTCATTCAGCGGCCAACAGCTCTGTTATTTTCCGTTCAGCTGCAGATGTTTGATGAAGGCGAGCTGCGGTTTGTCCCGTCAGGCCTTTTGGGGGTTAAAATGGGCCACCCCGTGTGAGGGATGAGTGTAGCTTTGGGATATGTGCCATTTACGTGGAGGTCAGAGTGCAGGGAAACGAAAGAGAGCGAGCGAGCCGAGTTTACCGTAATTGAGCTGTCAGTATTCTGCTGTGTCGCCGCACCTCGGGTTGCCAGAGAAATGAGAAAAACATTTTTATAAAAATGTTATTTTCCAGCTACAGACCTCCATTATTTATTTCATTCGCTTTCCTTGTCTCTGTCAGAGCGCCTCTGATGGGGTTAATAAAACAGGGGTCCGGGGTCACGACTTTTACATTACAGACTCGGCCAAGGACAAAACAACTGGCCTCCTTGGATCGATGTATTTATGTCAATATGTTTACCCAGCGCTCCTTATTCATCCAGCTCTCAAAAAGGACTTCTTTCTCAAGCTGTATGCCTGTCAGAGCGATTTGCTAAGAATGCCGAGTTGTTTGAATGGCTCACCATCTTATTGTCTCTCAGTAAATGTATTTTTTCGGTAAATCCCTCCTTTCAGAGGCAGGATACGAAATCATAGTGAAATGCGAAGAAGCGTCAGTGTCAGGTGGAAGAAAATCCCCATCTAATGAACTTGTGCACCCGTGGCCACCTGTCTTGCTTCTTAAATCTCAACACACACATCGAGTGCTTAATGCTAATGCTGTGACTTACGACAGACTCTTTCGGAGGAAACAGAATGAGAGAGTGTCATGGCATGAGTGTCGAGCGATGTACGTAAATCCTTGCCAAACATTCAGAGGCATCTGTAGCCTCAAATCTGTTCTTCTGAAAAAGTCCAAAATGTCAACAGTGTTGAAGAACATCTTGGAAGCCATGGAAGTAAACCTCTGTTTCTGTTTCTCTCTCTGTATCCCAGCGCCTAGTGCTCCTCCTCAGCAGGTGACGGTCCTCACGGTGGGCAATCAGAACAGCACATCCATCAGTATCTCCTGGGATCCTCCTCCTGCTGAACATCAGAACGGCATCATCCAGGAATATAAGGTAAACGCCATGTGACTCCATCAGAAACACCAACAAACATGTGCGACTTGATACGGTGTGACTAACTGCAGCAGTAAATATCCAAATAGAGTTGCGCTATTAATTCTGAGAAAAATATTTCATTATTATATTATTTTTTACTGTTAAAGAAGAAAAATGTACATTTTCTGTACAATTACTTACTGTAATATTTACAGTATAAAGGTAAACAAGTCAAATAAACTTGCATTCTCAATTGTAAGATTTTTATTTATTTATTTTATTTTATAGTATTTATTATTTTATTTATTTTATTTTATATAGTTATTTAATTACTGTAATATTTACACTATTAAGAAAAAATGAAATAAACTTGCAGTATCAATTCTGAAAATCAATTATTTTATTTTTTATTCTGAAGAGGAAGATTTTAATTTTCTGTGCAGTTATTATTTATTACTTAAATACTGTAATATAAAAAAATCTAATAAATTTGCACTCTCATTATATTATATTATATTATATTATTACTTTTCCTGATTATTTCCTGAGGAATATTTTAATTTTCTGTGCAATTATTACTACTTAATTAAAAAAATGAAAAACTTGCAGTCAAAAATTCTGAAAATCAATTATTTTATTTTATTTTATTTTATTTTATTTTATTTTATTTTATTTTATTTTATTATCTGTGCAGTTATTATTTATTACTTAATTACTGTAATATTTAGTTACAGGAATATTAATTATAATATAATATAATAATTTAATGTTTTTTGTAATTATTATTATTCAGTTACTGTAATATTTATAGTATTAAGGGAAAAAACATAAACTTGTACTCTCAATTTTGAAAATCAAATATTATTATATTATATTATATTATATTATATTATATTATTGTTTCCTGGTTATTTTAAAGAGGATGACTTCAATTTTCTGTGCAATTATTATTTATTACTATTAAAAAATCCAAATAAACTTGCACTCACAATTCTCAGAAAAAAATTTATATTATGTTATATTATATTATATTATATTATAAATCTGTTTATGAGGTGAAATCTGCACTAGTAACTAAAAAGTTGCATGTTTGAGTCCCATGGGGCAATTTTCATTTTTCATAAGCATTTAATAGATTTGAGGTTGTTTCAAGGGGCTAAAGCCAATAAACAATTGTGCTTCAAGTGTACAACAAGTCGTTTTGGATAGAAGCGCACACTAGATGACTGTTTACATTATTTACTTTTGTTCAAAATGGGCCTCATTTATGAACACAAGCAGAACAAATTTCTCCATAAATTGTCTGTAAATCCCTTCATACATAAATTACTGTACTGAATTGAATGCAACAATTTACATAAAATGGTTTACGAGTAATTTACACAAAAATCGTTTTCGTTAATGAGGCCCAATCATTAAAAATGACTTTTTACAGACAATTTGCTATTTTCTCTTTCCCTCTCTCTCAGATCTGGTGTTTAGGGAATGAGACCCGTTTCCATGTAAATAAGACGGTGGATGCAGCCATCCGTTCAGTGGTGGTGGGGGGTCTTCAGGCGGGGGTCCAGTACAGGGTGGAGGTGGCCGCCAGCACCAGCGCTGGGGTGGGGGTGAAGAGCGAACCACAAACCATCATTATTGGTACGGGACATCTTTTGGTTTCGATAACCTTTACTGTCACACTGCATTTACTCTTTATCTGTGATGCTCTGAAATATCTTAAAAGCCCGCTATTCGTTGGATGGTTTTGAGCCGGGTCACCAGAATCAAAATTAAATCTCACGGTCAGGGCTGCAGATTTTTTTTCTCCAGGTCTTTGGGTGTTTACAGTGTGAGTTATGTGAGTTGTAGCAGGTTGTGACTGGTTTGACCCATAAGTGATGATTTGGCCAGTGACATGCCCTTATTCCCAAATGTCAAGCTCACTATCCATCTTCACGCACAGCCAGGGGCTGATAGACTATTTATCAAGCCTGCAGTCTGTGTGTATCCTGCCATCTTTTGAAGTAAAAAAAAACTGATTTAGCTACAAGTGAACATAAAAATGGATCTTTTTAGCTCTAATAAGTATCCCTAGTTTGACTGTAAATAATTCATGTGCTCATCACTTCAAAAGCGAAAAATATTGTTTTTAATAACATTTTTTCAGCTTTCTCTGCTTCTGAACTGACTTTTTTTTTGCTGAGGTGGGACATGTGGGTTGGGTTAAGTAATATAAAGTCTCATCTTGCATTTTTAGGTTTTTAGATAAAATTAAGGAAATTAAATGTGCTGTAAATACTGTTTTGTGTTATTTACACAACATTTTGTGTTATTTATTTTAATTTTTTATATTATATTTTTGCAGAAGTGTATGGAAGCCCGTTTTCACAACTGAATAAAAAAATGAAAAAGGTTATTGCGACTTTTTATGTCATTATGACTTGTTTTCTCAGAATTGTGAGATATAAAGTTGCAATTGCAAATTATATCCGGATTTGAGTGATATAAGCGGCCAATTGCAAGATATAAACAAGTTTGCAAATGCAAGTTTATATCTCACTATTCTGACTATTTTCTTGCAATTCTGACTTTTTTCTTAAAATTGTGAAATATAAACTCACAATTCCGAGTTATAAATACAAATTTGCAAATTTGACTTTGTTTTCAGAATTGCATAATATAAACTTGCAATTGTAAATTATAGCCAGATTTGCATGATATAAACTCGCATTTCTGACTTTTTTCTCGCAATTCTGATTTTTTTTCATATTTGTGAAATATAAACTCACAATTGCAAATTAAGTTTAAATATCACTATTCTGATTTAACATCTCACAATTGCGTTTATATCTGACAATTCTGACTCTATTTTGCAGAACTGCGAATTTGTTTCTCAGAATTGCAAGACAAACTTTTTAACTCGCAGTTGCAAGTTTATATCATGCAGTTCTAACTTTATTTCTCAAAATTGCAGAGTTTATCTCACAATTCTGAGAAAAAGTCAGAATTACGAGATGTAAACTCGCAATTGCGAGAAAAAAATGTCAGAATTGTGAGATTAAAAGTCACAATTACCTTTTATTTATTTTTTATTCAGTGGCAGAAACAGGCTTCCATTGAAGTGGGACATGTGGGAGGGGTTAAGCAATATTAACCAATAACATTAAAGTCTAACATGATTCCATCAATCAAATTTTAAAGGATAAAAATAAAGTCCTATCTTACTTACATTATTTCTGATGAATATTGAAATAATATCTCATTAATGAAATACTGTAAACACTGCTTTGACTTATGTATACAACATTTTGTTTAGTTTAATTTTTTTATTTTATAATGAAGGAAATAAAATGTGCTGTAAATACTGATTTGTGTTACTTATACAACATTTTGTGTTTATTTAATTTTTTTTTCCTGTTCTGTTCACTGAAGTAACACTAAAGATCAAGGTGATGAGCTTTTAACGCTCTAGTTGAGTTGATTAAATTCTGTGCTGATGTTCACTGGAGCACAAGTGTTTTTCTCGTGCTATTAAACTAATTTAGAAACTCACCCACGATTTTCCGTTTACTAAATAGCGGCGTGTTTGTGTACCCATGTAGGTAAAGACTTCCGGGATGTGATCATGAGCAGGAACAACAGCATCACGGAGCAGATCACTGACGTGGTGAAGCAGCCGGCCTTCATCGCGGGCATCGGAGGGGCCTGCTGGGTCATTCTCATGGGCTTCAGCATCTGGCTCTACTGGAGGAGAAAGAAGAGAAAGGGTCTCAGCAACTACGCAGGTAGAGACAAGATCCGCTTGCAGCTAAACAAACACAGTGGCGAATGTTTTCAGATGGCACGGGAAGCACAACTTCCCCGATAATGTAATAAAAATGCGTCAATGATGCGTTTAGTGCAAATAATACAAATGTAACCCTGAAGCACAAAACCAGTCATAAGTTGCATGGGAATATATTTGAAGCAATAGCCAGCAATACATAGTATGGGTCAAAATTATCGATTTTTTTATAGCAAGAATCATTAGGGCATTAAGTAAAGATCATGTTCCATTAAGATATTTTGTAAATCTCCTACCTAAATATATCAAAACTTAATTTTTGATTAGTAATATAAAGGTGATTTCTGGATATTTTGATTTTTTTTGCACCCTCAGATTCCAGATTTTCAAATAGTTGAGTCTCGTCCAAATATTTTCCTATCCTAACAAACCATGCATAAATGGAAAGCTGATTTATTAGCTTTCAGATGATGTATAAATCTCAGTTTCAAAAAACTGACCCTTATGGCTGGTTTTGTGGTCCAGGGTCACAAATCACGTTAGTATTTTAGCAAAACCTTAAAACTTTACTGGAAATCTATGGCAGATTCCAGTGCTATTTATTTAGTTGAACCAAAGAGTGATATTTATTGGATAAGAGACTTTAAAGTGACATTTTGGGTCCTTATTTGTATTATTAAAGCTTTTGAATGGGACATATACAGATTTCAATCAGTGTTTTTGTCTCAGGTTTGCTATATAATGATTTGATCGACCTCTCAAATGGACAGGATTTTGCCACAAATAGCCAATAATTGAAAAAGTGATATTTGCATTAACCTAATGCTGTGTTGAATATCCTTCACCTAATTTAATGCGTTCCCCTTTTAAAAACCGCTTGTAAATCTCTCGTTATGCTATATTTTCACCAAATCTTGGATTCAATCTTTATATCAATGTGTTTTTTTTTCAAGGACAGGTTTTCTATTTCTTTAAGCTTCATTGATCTGAGCTTACCTCAGTTTTTAAGTAAAAGAAAGCATTTTTTGTGGATAATTTTAGCAATGTTCACTCAAAATCTGAGGCATAAGCGCAGATCAGTGAGGCCTGCAATCAAAACCTGTGCTAACTGAAAGAAAACAAGTTACTAAAAAGATTGAATCCGATATTTGGTAATGATATAGCATAACAGGACAGAGATTTTTGATCAGGAACAAGGAAGTGTAACAAGGTGGGGAAAAAATATCCCAAAAAGCACAAAAATGAATCCTCTCCGAGTCAGAATGAGGGTTCAGTAAAAGTGCTTTCACTCTTTAGTAGTACTTGGAAGCATTGCAGATATAAAAATAAAAACTAAAGTACACATTTTCCCATTGATAAGTGTTACAGTATCTGTGCTTCTCTACTATTTAAAAGCACCAGCCGCCACTGAAACACACTCTTTTGTTTTTACTCTTTATTTTAATTGTGTTTGTGTGTCTTCTGTGTTAGACTGTCTCATTCCTTTGGCTGCTGTCTTGCTGTCTTGCCTCTGATGGCATAACGCAAACCTTCGAACGCACTC
This sequence comes from Labeo catla, assembly GCA_012976165.1. Taxonomy (NCBI): domain Eukaryota; kingdom Metazoa; phylum Chordata; class Actinopteri; order Cypriniformes; family Cyprinidae; genus Labeo; species Labeo catla. The sequence continues at coordinate 231,736 of VONZ01000815.1, read as the reverse complement.
CAGTATGCATGCAAATAATCATGCACACGCACAGAAACACACAAACCTTCCAAAGCCCGACTAAGCACTGCAGGCTTTTTAACACACACTCTTCTCTGTCTTCTTGTTTTTGCAGTTCAGTCGTTCACCTTCACCCCTGCAGGTACTGTTCATTTGTCCCGTCTTTTCGAAACCCCCATCCCTTCTTCCTGCATTTATCTTACTTTCCTTTACACAATCAAGTATCCGTTCCCATGATTCAAGCTCGCAGGTCTTCAGATGATGCCCGCCTGACTTTGTCAGCACAATATGGCGAGTAAATCCAGCTGTAAGGGTCTCAAACACAAATTATGGAGAGATGAGGTTCACGTTGATTTGATCGCTGTGAATAAACACCGTTTACACCGTCTTTATAAATGCTAACAAAGTCAGGTGGAAGATCTGTGGGCTGCAAGATCCTGCAGTTCTCCATTTGTGTTTCTTTGTCCTTTTCTTCAGGTCATTTTTTTTTTCAGTGGTGGTCACCTGTGCTGATCTTCTCATGTGGTTTTTCCATCTCATCTTTATCCTCCTTTTATTCTCCTGTTCTCTCTTTCTGACTTTTTGTTTGTGCAGGTGTTGTGAATTGTTTTTGTTCTCTACCCGAGTTCTCCGCTCTTTGATTCATTCCTGTCTTTGTTATTAACCGCTTGAACAAACTTACATGTGGGAATCAATTGTTCCCTCCATACGAAGTTGTCAACATGTTTTCTGAAGGTTTTCTCATTTCCCTCCAGTGATGTACTGTACGCCTCTATATGTTCTGTTTAACCGCTATAGAAATAATGGACACAGATCTGGGTTTGAAAAAATAGTATTTGTTCAGAACTGAATACTAGCTCACTAAATGCGTTTCAGTATACTGGCTGTGTTTAAAAATCAGTTTAATCAGTGTATGTAATTAATTTTTATATTCTGTTATAGTCTTTCTAAAATTTAAAGTCACGTTTATTTCCGTATTTTCAGTTTGCATTTTAATTTGTTGAATTTTTAGTAATTTTATGAGCTTCTGTCATTTTTATCATATTTATTTAAATATTACTATTTAGGTTTACTAGCTTATACTAGCTTACTGAATACTATTTAGTACACACTGTATACTGGCTGTTTTTAAAAATCAGTTTAATCAGTGTTTTTATTATTATTTATATTGTTATATACCTTATAAAATTTAAATTCACTTTTATTTTTATGTTTTCAGTTTGCATTTTAATTTGTTAGATTTGTAGTAATTGTTATGTGTTTCCATCATTTTTATCATTATCACTATTTTTCATATATATATTTTATTTTATTTCAGGTTAATTCATGATAATATGCCTGGACAGTATGCATTTGAAATGTGTGACCCTGTTTTTTGTTTTGTTTTGTTTTGTTTTTTTTTAGATTTATCTAAAAAAATTAGCTGAATAAATAAGCTTTCAATTGATGTATGGTTTGTTAGGAAAGGACAATATTTTGGAATCTGAGGGAAAAAAATCTAAATATTGAGAAAGTCGTCAAAATGAAATTCTTAGCAATGCATATTACTAATAAAAAATTACATTTTGATATATTTACGGTGGGAAATTTACAAAATATCTTCATGGAACATGATCTATACTTAATATTCTAAAGATTTTTGGCATAAAAAAAGAATCTATAATTTTGACCCACACAGTGGGTATCCCCTTGGTCCTGTAAGCTTTTGCTACAAATATACCTATCATGTATGATTTTAAATAAATAATAATAAATAAAATTCAAAAATAAATAATTACATTTATATTTATATATTTTTAGCATATATATTAATGTCTTATACTAATATCTTAAATAAAGTCATTTTTAAAAATATTTTTAATGGATTTTTCTACAAATTGTCTTAACATTTTGTCCATTTGTAAGCAACAAAGAGATGGCTGATATTAGATGATTAGGTGCATTGCATTTTGAGATATAGTTAGGTACTATATACTATATACCGCAGAAAATCCTAAGAATAGTATGTCATTCCAAACACAGCCATATTGCCACCAATCTCATGACTTTCTGTCTATCAGATATCATCCCATTCTGAAATATGGTCACGCTGCCATTGATTTTCCACTTTATGTTCACAATAGCAGAGAAATGTTTGTAATTCAATGGTTGGTTTGTCCGCAACTTACGTGATATATAGGAGATTCACAGGCCTACCAAAGGTTAACCAGTGATGACCTGATCCAGTCACACGGTCGGCCACAATCACCCTGTGAATTGATAACACAAAAAAGCAAAAAGAAAAAAAAAAAAAAAAAATCACTCAGCTAGCCCAGGTTTTCTTCATGCCTCTTGGGGATTGTGCACAGATTGAGGTGTGCTTTTATCTTGTAGAAGGGTTTCACTCCGAACTTCATTACCGATGAAATCAGTCCCCCTGCAAAAGCGGACACCGCCGCACTCCACTTTTCTCTAAGATAAGACCGTAGCCGTCAGGTGTCCGAGTCTTAGGCCCTCGACTTGGTTTTAATGCACTCCAGTAGTCTCTCCTCACCACTGCTTCAGTGGGTTTCAAGGTTGCCTTCTCCCAGGGGTCCACATCTTTCTTGGTTTCTTGCTTCCAGATAAGTGTGGAGCTCAGACGCATTACCGGCATGCCAGACCCCATATGCGTGATGCTCGTGAAGGCAGCGGCCCGTGCTAGCGAGGGCAGCCTCTTGCGCCGAGTCAGAATCTTGTTTGATGTAGCCAAATTGTCTTTTGCTCCATGCAAATCATGCGAACATTTCAGGGTTTATAGAACAAAGAAAGACAGACGATTCCGAAACGGTGGGATGTTTGCATCAAGGCGTTTTTTCGAGGCTGTTGGGTGTAAGAAATAAAAACGAATACACCTGTTCACACAAACACCCACTTTCCCTCTTTTAAACCTGTCACCGCCGCGAGGCTAAATCAAGTCGCGCTTGGACGGGAAGGAAGGATTTGATGGAATTTTTATACGGGCGATTTTGTCGTGCCGCAGTAAATGCTTATTAAAGAGGAGTAATCAGTTTTCATATTGGAGAGAGTGCTTATCTGGAGCTCAGCCTAAAGCCGAGACCAGCTCGCCAGTCTACGGGCCACTTCAAAGCACCGGCAATGTGTCCTATTGTAGATAGGCACTTAACAGACCCGCACACACACATAGCGCCACATAAAACGAGTCCCTTGGGGAGAGAAAATACCTTTGGTGTTTGTTCTCAATTTACTGAAATGCCACATTCTGGAATTAGCAGCGAATGCAAATAAAGCCAACAAACAGACCCGAGGAGAGACAGACGTGGGTTAGTGTTCATCAAGTTTAATGTTTGGACTGTCTGTTTGACAGAAGAGGTGATGGATTGTTAACAGTGGAGAGAAAATGTCACAGATCTAATTCAGATTCTCTGCAGGGTGTGTAAACGCACCAGGAGTCACTCTGGATTAGCTCATGTGATGTTTGTTAAATAAGCGTGCATGCTTGGACATTCTTAAAGGGGAAATTTACGTATTCATTTACTCACCTTCATGTCATTCCAAATCTGTATGCATCTGTGGAACACAATAGAAGATATTTAGAAATATGCATCAGTGTTTTTTCATAAAAAAAGCCAGAGTGGTTTAGTATAGTTTTACACCCCATTGACATTCGCTCAGTATTCTTCTAAATTATTTGTGACGGAAGTGTTTTTTATAATGAGTCAGGGTTGGGCCAATTGGGTTGGGTTTTCCCGCAGAGTTGGGTACTTTAACACTGTTGCTGAGGTTGTTTTTCATGTCCGCGGGTTGAAGCGACCCCAGTAACATAATATTTAGCCCTTAGAATGCTAACCCACCAATAATGTGTATTTCACCCCCATAACATGATTTTTAATAGGGGACCCCCTAAAAAAGTGACTGGGCTAGTTTTGAGTAGCAATTGGGTGGGTTTTGTTGTGAAAACCTAGGAACCCTGCAACAGAGGTTTAGCACTTAAGTCAGTTACCTGGATGCGCAGCCATATTGGCCATACTCGGATGTAAACAACAGCACTGATTACACAGTTAATGTACTACTTTATACATTCTTCTGCTAATTTATTGTCTAAACCAAGCTGCTAAATCATATAGAGAAACAGGAAAAGGCACAATATTTTGACAAACTACAGTTACTAGGTGGTAAAGATAAGTACAAGAAGTATTAATTAAGATATTAGCTTAATAATTCACCTACCTGACCGGAAATAAGAACAAATATGTTGTCAAGATTCTTGCCACAAACGCCTTTTGTTCCTCAGTTTTTTGCACTCTTCTCCTTGTTTTGTTATAACTTTGGCAGTCTATAGAACTTAAAATATTTTTTCGGTTCGACCGATTCGTACAGCCCAAAACATGACAATAACTGACCATTATCAGCAACAATAATCAGAAAAATTTGTGGTTGAAGCAACCCCAATAATTGAATATTTGCCCCTGGAATGCTAATTTTACCAAGGGAACCCTGCCAAAAAAGTGTATTTCATCACCCATAATGTGATTTTTTTTTTTTAATGGGGGACCCCCCTCAAAACGCAACTGGGCTACATTTGGGCTAGTTTTGAGTAGCAGTTGGGCGGGTTTTGTTGTGAAAACCTGGCAACCCTGCCGTTTGCACTTAAGTCAGAGATTGGTCAGTTACCTGGATGCACGGCCATATTGGCCATACTATTTTTTTTTTTTTTTTTTTTTTTTTTCATATTGGCCAAACTCAGATGTAAACAACAGCATTCATTACACAGTTAATGTACTATGGTATACGTTCTTCGGCTAATTTATTATCTAAACCACTAAAAAACGTGTGGAAGCTGCTAAATCATATAGACGCAGGAAAAGGCGCAATATTTCGACAAACTACGGTTAATATGTGGTAAAGATAAGTACGAGAAGTATTAATTAAGATATTAGCCTAATATTTCACCTACCTGACCGGAAATGATAAGAACAAACACGCTGTCAAGATTCATGCCTTGGAAATCCCGGTTCAGTTTGGTCAACCACAAACGCCTTTTGTTCCTCAGACAGTTTTTGCACTCTTCTGTTTGATTTGTTATAACTTTTGGCAGTCTATAGTACTCCAGATGTTTTTCTCTGTCCGACCGATGAGTACAGGCCAAAACATGACAATAATTGACCATTATCCGCTGCAATAATCAGCAAAATACGCGCGTTTCGCTCGGATCGGTGGCATTATTTACATTAAGTGCTGCCAGTATGGGCCTGATGATAGACCACAAATCACCCGAAATGCAAGATGTGAGGAAAAAAAATTTCAATACTTTCTCTCGCAGTTATATCGTTGGGTAATTATACTGTAACGTTATATAAGTCGCGGGCATATGCCCGGGGTTGAAATCCCATTTGAACGCGCCTTTGAGTTTTACTTTCACTTTTGTTTACAGTACTTAGCAGCAGATTTTACATGATTACATTTTTGTCAGTGGTGCTCAGGATTTGCAAATCATTCGTCATGTTCCTATCAGTCATCTCTCCTTACTCTTGTTTATGTGGTAAGTGAATGTTATGTACTGTAATGTAACAGGCTAACGTTAGCAAGCGGCTAAACGTGCCCCTTTAGTGGCTCCGTAGAACGCGTTATTCGTTTTCCTTGCCTTTACGAAAACAAATTTACGCTTCGGGCACACCCGTAATCAAACTTCTGTCTTTTGGCAAGAATACTGAAACAAAACCCAGAGAGAATATAAATGTTGTGGAGGTAAAACGGCAAAGATGCGTTCGGTCTCATAAATTCGTTCTGCATGTTCATTTACTGTGCGCTCTAAACAATTCAGTCAGCCATGAAAGATTATAATGACACATATGTATGGAGGCTTCTTCATTTCTTAATCAGTTCCAGATGTTTAATTTGGGATCGTGTTTAAAGAATCGTGAATTATGATGAGAGATTGATTTTGCTATGATGACTCAGTCTCTTTCTCTCTTTGTTTTCTCCCCTCTTTCTGACCCCAGTGACGTTCCAGCGTGTTGATGGAGGCTTGATGAGCAACGGGAGGTAAGATTCCTGTCATCCGCTCTCTCGTTTCCCCTTGTTTTTCCTCGGCATGCCACAAAACAGCGCTAGTTATTATCTTTGTGCCAATCACCTGCCTTTAACCTTCAAAGACCAGCCCCTCAATTCCAAACCTCATTCATATTCTGTCCATCATCCTCTGGAAGGTCATCAAAACCATTATCCTCTACAAGGCAGTCGTCTTCCAGCCCGTACTCCGCTTTTAAGGGTTCACGCCGTCGCTGCACTGTTAGAAATTCATCTTAAGAGACGCTGCGGACGGGAGTTATTGAAAGGTTGTTCCTATAGGTTTCCATGAGGGTTCTTGTGACACACAAGCGTTTCTCATGGGTCAACAGCTTGATTAACCTTCTAAAAGTCACAGCAGAGTCCATCAATGCGGAACAATTCTTTGCATAACCATTAAAACAGGGTTCTTTCCAATATAAATAAATAATTCAACCAGGTGTGTTGTTGATACTCGCCACTTATACTCACACATCTATATCAGTGATGAAGACTGTATTATAACAATAGATAAAGTTAGAATTTATTATCTTTATAAAATTCTAAATTATTTATATAAATTATATATAAAATATAAAAATTAAATATATAATATTATATTATAAAATTAAAATTATATATTTATAATTTTATATAATCATTTTAAGTCAACATAATATAATAATTTGAGTTAATCTAGTAAGATAACTGAAATGAAGTTTATTTTGAATTATTTAACGTTAACTATAATAGGTGGATTTAATTAAAAAAATGTTGATAACTGAAATTAAATTAATTGAATTACATTAAAATATTGATAAATTATTATATAGTATAATTTATGTAATTATTTTAAGTTAACATAATATATAATATTTTGATTTGATTTAGATTTGATTAGATAACTATTAAATTACATTAAAATAAATGATAAACTTAGAATTTTTATATAAATTAGAATGTAATTTATTTATATAATTATTGTAGTTAACAATGTATAATATTTTGATTTTCTTAAAAAAATGATCAACTGAATTAAATCATCTATTTTAAATTACATTAAAATAGAATTTAGTTTTTTATTTAGAAATGTAGAATTGTTAAGTTCTATTATAATATATTGTTTCTACAACTATTTTAAATTAACATAATATATAACATTTTGATTTAATTTAAAAATGTAGATAAGTGAAATTCATTTTATTACTATTATAATATATTGTTTCTACAACTATTTTAAATTAACATAATATATAACATTTTGATTTAATTTAAAAATGTAGATAAGTGAAATTCATTTTATTACATTAAAATGGATGACAAACTTTTTAATATAAATGGAAATATAATACAATTTATGTAATTATTTTAAGTTAACATAATATATATTTTGATTTAATTTAAAACATTTACATAACTGCAGTTAAATGTATTAAATTACATTTAAATAAAAGATAAACTTAGAATTTTTATATAAATTATAATATAATTTACTTAATAGAGTTAACGTAATATATAATATTTTAATTTCATTTTAAAAAATGAAAACTGAATTAAATGAATTAAATTAAAATAATTTGTATTTTTTTTTCAGAAATGTAGAATTATGCTATATTATTATATAATATATTATTTATATCATTATTTTAAGTTAACGTAACATTTTGATTTAATTTAAAAATGTAGATAAGCGAAATTAAATTAATTTTATTACATTAAAATAGATGAATTTTTAATATAAATTAAAATAAAATATAATTCTATATATGTTTGTTTTAAGTTAACATAATACATAATATTATGATTTAATAAAAAATAGATAACTGACATTCCATCAAAATAATAACAAACTTATAATATCTACATCATTGAGCCTCTAATGATAATAAACTTTAGACCCAACCAAAACAAAGATAAAAAATAAAGGTGTAACTATTTAAGAACCAAAAATAAATGAATAAATATATAACATTTATTTTAATATTATAAATTAATAACATTTAGATTATAGATGACTTTTATGTGCATTCTTGTGTGTATGGTTACCCATAAGCTCCCAGTTTTATCAACAGATCAAACTATAGCATGCACTCACAGCAAGTGTGCGTTTATACATCAAGCTCTCTCTCTGATATCCCCATGTGACTGATGGATGAAAATATGAAATCTGCCTGTTTGTGTACCCTGCATTCTGTCAAACACACACCACACACACACATACTGTACGTACGCACACAAATCTCCGCACATTTCCCTTCACGGACGGCTAGCGGCTCATAAATCTCACCCCCCAAAAAGAATTAGCAGGAACAATTTAAGCAGAGAGGGGTTTTATTTTATCATTTGTCAGCCCCCCTTCGTCCCTGCCGCCTGTACAGACCCCCGCAGTGATAAATTTGCCTGTCACCTCAGCTGGGCGGCTGGAATATGAGCATGTGTAATAATGTAAAAATAATTACCCCAGGGAGAGGCTAGACTAACCCTTCCGGAATCCTTCGGCGGGCCTCGGGTTTTTTTAGGGGGCGGAAAGGAGAGTAAGGGTTCGTTTGAATGACACCAGTTACCTGCTGGATTGCAAGAATCGGTCGGACGGGAATGGAAGGTCTGTCTTTTTTGTATTCTGGTGTCTTTTATCACACCTGACAGGCCAAAAACAGTTTTTCTGTATTAATTCCACACACCCACTCGTCTTCTCATTGTCTCTGCTGCTGTATCAATAGATTGAAGGTGTTTCAGTAGCTTAAATTAAAGCCGCAGCGGTGTCACCTGATTCTCCCTGCAGGAAGTCAAGTTCTGCTGATTGATTTGAAGATTCTATTCCAGATCCCATGGGTCTCCTATCTAATCAAAGAGGACGTCCAGTTGTATTTTTTTTTAATAGTGATACCTTGTCTTTAGCTGTATAACACCCTGGAGATCAGAGATAAGCACTTACATCTGTAGATCTGAATTAAGACAGACATTGTTGGGAACACTATGAGGTCTGCGTATATGATGCAATGTAAAGCAATTCACAAATCCTATATAAACCATACTTTTTCATAATAATTCTAAGCTGTTTTGTAAGGAATTATGAATGCATTACAGATACATGTTTCAATATAATAAAAAGCATAGTTTATCATGTCTCATTTAAAAAAAAAAAAAAAGAGTATATATATATACATATATATATATATATATATATATATATATAAAATATGAAACCCATTTATAAGACCCATTTTAACTCATTTTAACATATAATGCCAAAAAACTGATGTTTTTTATTAAACGTTTTTTACATTTTAATTTTTTAATTTTTAAAATATATAATAATAACATAAACATAAAACAATAATTGTAATAATTACAATATCGTCAGAAATAGCTATTTAACCTAATTTTAACAAGCAATGGTAATTATATAACAAATAATAATAATGATGTCAAAAATGACATATTTTATTAAATATATATTTAATAAAATATATTATTAATGACTGATGTTTTTAATTAAAATGTTCACCTATTTTAACCCATTTAACGTATAATAATAATAATAATAATAATAATGTCAAAAATGACTGATGTTTAGTAATAATAATAATAATAATTGTAATAATGTCAAAAATTACTATTTTTAATTCAAATGTTAATATAAACATATAATAATAATATGTATAATAATAACTATAATAATGTCAAAAATAGTAATTTTAACATGTAATACAACTACTACTACTACTAGTAATAATAATAATTGTAATAATGTCAAAAAATACTTTTTTATTAAAGTGTTCACCTTTTTCAATGATATGTAACATAATAATAATAATATAGACATATATTAATAATTGTGATAATTATAATAATGTCAGAAATTATAGATTTTTTAACTATATCTATTTTAACCCATTTTAACATATAGTAATAGTAATAATAATAATAATAATAATAATAATGTAGACATATGTAATAATAATTGTAATAATTATAATAATGTAAAAAATACCCATTTTAACACATATACTACCCGTTTTAAACCATTTTAACATATAATAATAATTATATAAACATACATAATAATAATCATAATCTGCATCTAAGCTGTTTTATAAATATTATTATAAATGTTATATTAATTCTGTTGTATTAAAAATATGAATGTCGCAAATTTTATCGAACAAATTCAACATTACACTGGCGTGTATTGTGCCTTATATGTAAATAAGAAGAGAATGTAATTCAGTGACTGTATGTGAACAGGTGTTTCGCATCTTATTGTATACTTTATGTAATGTATTGACCAGTCAGAATTCAGGACCATAAAATATAATGCATTATATATACATAATTCATATGAAGTTTTCCAAAATCTTCTGTACGTTTAAGCAGGTTTATATTGTGAAGGTGCTCTACATGCATCAGAACACTGCAGTGGAGTTTGTGGAGAGATGATGGGAGAATGTGTTCATTTGTTACAGTCTTTGTTTATTGCATTAATTAGACGATAGCAAATGAAGCCGCGTCTGTTTCTGCAGCTCCTCATTGGCTGCTGCCAAATTGCTCGTACTGAACAATTACGCTTAATCGATCACAGAATAAATGATTCATGGAAGATGAATAGGCGGCATATTGGTCAGGCCTTGAACTGATAGAAACTGATAATGACAGTTTGTTTTTTCTTAACTCATTTTTTACCTTCCACCTCTCTTTCATTTTCAGTTCATTTTCTTCCGCCATTATTTTTTTCTGTTCTTTTTATTTTTCTTTCTTATGAAAATATATTTCTCGTAAGATAAGTTTTTTTTTCAAGGCACTTTCTTTCTTTCTTTCCGATCTATATGTTTATATGAACTTGTTTGTGTGCATATTAGATGTTCACTGTGCTCAAAGTAAACGCCGACATCCTTCAGCCAATGTAAATCTGAAAAGCAAATGCGTGTTTCAGCATGCCTTAAGCGTAATTTAATGTGCAGGCTTTTAGCTGGGTCTCTCGCTCTCGTTCTGTCTTTCTGCGGCTGTTTTGGAGGGCGTGTGGGCCTGTAAAGCCCAGCTGATTTATGAAGTAGGATTGGGATTAATATTGCTCACTCGGCTTGTTTACGACGATCCTCACAGACGCGCTGCGAGGTTGTATTTCACAGTTGCGCGCGTGTCTAGGAGCGTGGCAGGGAAAAATGGAGCCAAATCAAATCTCTTTGGTCTCAAGGCCGCCGTGCCGCTCTCGCTGTCTGAGGAGAGCGATTCAGGGCTGGGTGTCAGGGCCGGGATGAGGCCCCTGGCCCCGCTCCCGGTGATTTGCAGGGCAGAAATATGCCCGCTAAAACGATATTTCTCAATGTAATCATCTCGCACGGGAGAAGATGAATGCAAGGACAGAACCGCCGTTACCACAGTCAACATCATCATCACCCACACTTACAAATGATCCCGGTGGGGACAGGCTGAGAGACTATGCATGTGCGTGCGGTTGTTTACAAGAAAAATCAAAGTCAAACTCATGAAATGGACATTTTTTTCTAGCGAGCTCAATTTACCAGCTCTTTAGTTTGAAGGAAATTGCATTTCCCATACATCTAGCCTTATTTGAACAATTTTGGGTTGCACTTTTGTACCCAAGAAAGTACTGGGTAGAATAAGATACAGTAATTGCATGGCCATTTGTGTATATTGATGAATTATTAACTGTTATGAAACAATATATATTTTTCTTGGGATTGCTGTTACAGTATTTATCAGAATTTGATATATATATATATATATATATATATATACATATACATATATTAAAAATACATTAAACGTAAATAAGAAAGTAAAAAGTCATGCTTAAAGTCACAGTTATGAGATAATTTTATAATGATAATAATAATAATAATAATAATACTTCCAGTACATTTTTTTTCTTACTCTGGAGCAGAAACGTATTTAATGAAACATGCTAGATAATTTTTGCCCTTTAAAATAACAAATTAAAAATGTTAAAATATATTTAAAAATGAATTTAAAAAATATAAATTGAAAATGAAGAATAATATGCATATTTTGATGAAATATGAAAGAGAATTTTTCCTTTAAAATAACATAAGGAAAACATTATTTCTTTAAAGTAATGAATGTAAAATATAAAAATAATTATAATAATAAATTTAAAAAAGTAAATAAGAAAATGCAGAAAGTCACAATTATGGGAAATAAAATTGCAAGTACTTCAATTTTCTAACTCTGGAGCAGAAACGTGTTTAATAACCATGAAAGAAAACCATTTCCCTTTAAAATGCCAAATTAAAATTATTTTAAAATATATAGAAAAAATAAAGAAGAAAATGCAATATTCATACAATATACATCATACAATATTTTGATATTTAGATGAAATATGAAATAAATTTTTCCTTTAAAGTAACACAAGGGGGAAAAAATAAATAAATAAATTTAAAATAAATAAATAATTTTAAAATAATTTAAAATAATAAATAAAAATATTCAGTTTATTTATTTATTTAAGTGAATAAGAGAATGCAGTCACACATAGTCGCAATTATGAGAAATAAAATTGCGGTTTGTTTTATACAGACTTCCATAATATATTTTGATTGAACTTGAAAGGAAACTATTTTATTCCTTTAAAATAAGGAAAATAAAGAAAATATTTTTTCCTAAAATAACATAAAAAAAATTTACATTATTCCTTTATAATAATGAATGTAAAATATATTGTAAACAAATAAAAAAATACTCTAAAAATGAATAAGTAAATGCACTCTTACAGAAAGTCACAATAATGAGAAATAAAATTACAGATGCTTCATTTTTCTTACTCTGCCACAAAAATGTATTTAATGAAACATTAAAGACAACCATTTTCCCCTTAAAATTACAATTTAAAAATATTCAAATATTTTTATATATTTAAAAGAAGATGATGCAGTCATACATTATTATGACAAAATGTTCCTTTAAAGTAACAATACAAGGGGAAAAATTATAAAAATAATCAATACATATTTTAAATAAATAATAAAATGCAGCACCATTTTTCCTTTAAAACAGCATGCACATTTATTTCAAAGACAGGAACATTTCTTTAAAATAAATTATTGTTTTTAAATATGGAAGAAGAGGAAAAAAACACTTGCAAAACAGATTGAGAGACAGAAAAGCAACTCACAAAGATCACCTGAGGGCCAAACAAAACAAAAACAGCAAAGGTAGAGAGAGGACGTGACTGTAAACAAGTAGGAAAGAGCATTTCGGTGGAGGTGAGGAGGGCGCAGGATTGTTTTTCAGCAGAGAGGGGGAAGATTTGAGTAGTCCTCGACGTATTACCCTATAAAAAGTCAACGTGTCTGAGGAGGAGCCATCAATTTGAATGACTCGTCCCCCCTGAGGGCCTGTTTTGGCATTCAGCTGCCACATCAGGGGGCGCTTAGTCTGTCAGGACCCCCGCCTCCTCAGCTCGAGACCCTCCATTCGGGCTCCGCTGGTTCTTATTAAAACCTGTGGCTTAGCGAGCGACGGGCTGCTACACTGCCATTACCGCTATATTGCCCCCGGCTCCCAAAAAAAACACACTGTTCCCCGGGCCTGGGGGAGGCGAGCCACCTCAGGGCAAATGTACTTCCACAGAGAGCAGGAGTGAGAGGAGACGAGAGAGAAAGTCACAGTGAAATAGAAAAGGATAAGAGACAAAGACGACTGGGGTGTGTTGATGCAGATCTGTGCTTGAGTCTTTGGATGTGTGTGTTTGTGTCGGAGACTGTAAACCAGGCAAACAAGGTCAGATGAGTAGGAGATGTTGCAACGCTCAACATGGCAGCAGTCGAAAAAGCCTTGACTTTTTTAAAGCTGTATTTTAAGTTACTTATAAGTGTGATACACATGCCCTATAGACTTCTTTTGCAGATTTGTTTTACAAACTGCAATTCAAAAATCAATCTACCAATTTATCAATTAGAAATAGCACTGTGTAAGTATATATTAGCTAAAGCATATTTAAAAAGGGATCACAGACATTATTTGTATTATAATAATAATAATAATAATATTAAAAGCTCATTTAATACACATTTAAAAAAAAAAAAGCTTTGTTTATTTATAACAATAACTATTATTGTTTATTTATTTGTATAGTACTACTACTACTAATAATAATACTTTTATAATAATACTACTACTACAAATTATTATTATTATTATTATTACAATTTCTGAATTAAAATCAAAAGCTAATAATAAGACTAATAATAATAATAATAATAAATTATTATTATTATTAAAATTCTACTGAAATTTAAAAGCTAATTTAAAACACTTTTTAAAAGCTTTATTTATTTGACAATAACTATTATTGTTTGTTTATTTATTTGTGTAGTACTGCTACTAATAATGAATTTTAATTAAAATGGAATTTAAAAAAGGTTTAAACATTTTTATTTACAGCTACTATTATTGTTTGTTGTATTTATCTGTATAATAATAATAATAATAATAATAATTTATATTATTTATTAAAAATAGTAACTTATTTATTTATGAAGATGATAAATAATAATATTTATATTATTTATTTAAAATAGTAACTTATTTATCTATAATGATAACTATTATTTATTATGATTATTTATTTGTATAATACTACTACTACTAATAATAATTTACTATTTTTTATCTATTGTTTAAACCCTTTTAAACTTTAATTATTTGTTTGTTTATTTATTTATTTACAACCACTTTTAATATTTGTTATATTTATTTGTATAATAATAATAATAATAATAATATTTGTATTATTATTATTATTATTATTATTATTTAAATGATTGAATTATAATTAAAATCTAATTTAAAAACAATAAAACCCTATTTATTCATTTATTTTTTTATTTTACTACTATTATTGTTTGGTGTGTTTATTAGTATAATAATAATAATAATAATAATAATATTAATAACTTATTAGATTTATTTATTTATTTTTGGAACAGTATATTGCTGGGTAAATGATTGATTCATTGTAGTATATTTTAGAAACACTTTTTAATATTTGTTTGTTTGTTTATGTTTGTAATAACAATTCTTCTTCTTCTAATTGGAAACAAAATATGAGTTAATAGATTTGAATTAAAATCCAGTTCAGATATATTTCCGCCCATGGAGTGTTACCAAGATGGCCGCTGAGCGGACTGACTTGCTTTTAAAAATGTCTTTTGGTTTGCACTCTTGCCTTTGTGCTCTTTCAAAATCTCCCGTTCGTACCGGCATTGCTCCGTCTCCACGACCGTGACCACAAATTGCTCCTCTAACAATGATGAAAGGCGAAATACAGAGATGTGGGCCGAAAAATGAAGGAGTCCTTGAGCGCTTTATTCATCCACCTCTCCACTCGTTCTCCAGTCCTCTATTGTTACATTCCCAGCCTTCCTCAACCAATGGCTCTTTATTTCCATCCACGCTCATTCTGAAGAGAAAAAAACAGCCGTTTTTATAGTGGGAGTGTGGCTTTAGCAGCACAAATGAAGGGATGTGGGTAAAAACACAAGCTCTCCTCAGCATCTGTTGCCCGTGGCAACAAGCATCAGCGAGGTGATTGCACAGTAAAGTGGTGGTAATGGCCCACAGCACTCACCCGTGACAGCTTAAAGTCTTAATGATGCCTTTACGCCACACACACCCTTGGGAAGACACACAACACCTGTTAAATGAAACCTCCTATGTGAGCGTTCGTACACACACTCGCGGTTGTCAGATGTGGAGCAGCGTGTTGTAAAACACAGGAGTTGGGTGAGATGAAGATGGTGTATTATAAGGAGGGTGATCTGTTAATTGAGGGTGTGTGTCGGCATGTACCGAAGGGTGTTCGCTTTGTGTTTTCTTGTGCGGCTACAATGACAAATGCTGTCTTTGTTTAAAATCCTAAAGCTTTCGGAGAATTTCGAGGTTTAAATGGACAAAATCTCTGCTATACTACTAGTGTTTTATCAAATAAGAACAGAATTTCTTTAGGGAAATCCTAGAAAAATAAGCATTTCTGTTAAAAAGAGATGCCATGATAGTGTCATACACATCATTTGTTTGTTTCTTTATTTGGACCCCCTGCAGATTTCTGTCATGCGTTTAATTCATTATTTTTTCAATCATGTTGGAAAATCTTAGATTGAGACAGTCAGAGTTATGATATAAGAGCTTTACATTTGCACTGGATTGTTTATATGTTTATGTTCTGCTGTATTTTAAACTTTGGTTCCAATGTATTCTTGGTCTATTTCTATTATTTTGCTGTACCTACACAAATGTATCTATTTTTTTAAGTTTTTATACAAATATTTACGAAAGCACATTCATACACTGCCTATTAGTAATATTGTTAAATAGTAATTATTATTATATAAATGTATATAATAATTTCACACTGATTCGGACACCAAAATTTAATGATTCTCTAATAAATAATTTATTTATTAATTTATTATAAATGTATACAATAATTTCACACTGATTCAGACAAAAATGTTGCATAATTCTGTAATAAATACTTTAATTTATTTATAATAATCTGAGCATTTAGTATAATAATAATAATAATAATTTATTATTATTATTATTATTATTATTATATAATTTCACACTGATTCAGACACCAACATTTCATAATTCCATAATAAATAAATTATTTATTAAATATCTGAGCATTCATTTTAATAATAATAATAATAATATATTTATTTATTTATTTATTTATTATTGTTATTATAGTTTATTATTATTATTATTATTCTACACTTTTTTCATATAGTTTTCTTTGAATTCAATTTTACCTTCAGTCCATTATATTTAAAAAAAGATAAAAGAAAATAACAACAACAATAATAATAATAATAATAATAATAAATAATAATACTTTATTATTATTATTATTATTATTATTATTATTATTAAGTATAATACTTGTAAGATGTATTATTATGTATAATAATAATAATAATAATATTAATAAATCTTTATATTCATATATATTTTTGTTGCTATTATTATTATTATCATAATAACTAATACTACTATTATACAAATAAATGCAACAAACAATAATAGTAGTTATTGTAATAAATAAATAAATATGGTTTAAAAGTGTTTTATAGATTTTAATCATAATTCATTTACTCATCATTAAATAGTATAATAATAATAACTAATAATAATAATAATTATTATTATTATTATTATTATTATTATTACTGTTACTACTATTATTAATATTAAAGTTAATACAATTGTTTAATACTTATAGAAATAATTATTGTAATAATAATAATAAGAAGAAGAATTTTAATAAACTTTTTCCATAGATTCCATAGTTTTCTTTAAATTAAACTTTGGATTACATTTTACCTTCCATCTATTGTATGTAAAGAAAGAGAGAAAGAAAGAAAGAAAGAAAGAAAGAAAGAAAGAAAGAAAGAAAGAAAGAAAGAGCCTGGAAATGTTGTAATTTATAATTTATTATTTTAGCATTTGTAAATTTCTGTACTGAATATACATATAAATATACAATGTTCTGCTTTATAGAGCTTATGAATAAAACTTCCATACACTTGTGGCCTTGATTTGTAAGTGAATTCTCTTTTTTATTCAAACCAGTTCTCAATTATTAAATTACTTTGCCTCAGTCAAATCCATATCCAGTAATCACAAACAAGTTGGAAAGTTATTAAAATTCATTCCTTAAACAGTGTGGAAACTCAGAATATGGAGGAATATAAGTCTCACATGCATGGTTTGTGTTCCCGCAGTCGTCCTGGTCTGCTGAATGCCAGTGATTCGGGATACCCGTGGCTCGCCGACTCCTGGCCGGCCACCAGTCTGCCTGTTAACAGCGGTTCTGGAGGACCCAATGACCTCAACAACTTCGGCCGTGGAGGTAAATCGACTCTCAGAGCCATTGCTGCATTGCCTAGGAATTTAGGACACATTAAATTGGCAAAATTGGTTGTAGTCAAGAGTTCAAAGTGTTAAAAGCAAGCTCTCCCCATCAGTTGAAAGAAAACGTCCTCTTCGCCTTTTATATTTCCGGGCCATGATTTATTCAGGGTGTCCTGATGTTGTCCGTAAGATGAACACCTGTATGCATATTGCATCGGCCGTTTTTGGACACACACATTTATTCATCATGCGCTGGGACAGACTTATATCGCCACCCGCATCCTGCTGTCATGCTGAAACTAATGGCTGTGGTTCTGACCCACTGTCAGACTGAGGAAGGGCCGATAGCGGAGGAGAGGGGTGGTGGTGGGGGGAAGCGTGAGGAAAAGATGGTGGTGGAGCAGTGAGTCGTGAAGGACAGCCGCAGATGCAGCTGCTGTATATCATTTTCTCTTCAGTACACACATATACACACACATGTGGAGTTACAGCATTATTTCCTCCTTCACAAGTGCAAAGGAAAAATGCAACAGAAATACAGCAGCAGCAAAGGAAAAGAATGCAAGGAAACTAAAGGCCTGTTCACACCAAAAATACTAAATATTCACAGACTTTCAGTATGTTTATATATAATGACTGAATTTCCATATTTATCTGAGCATTATCTAAGTATAATAATAATAAATAATAATAATTATAATAATACATTTGTATATTAAAATGATTGTAATTTTTTTTAAATAATAATAATTATTATTATTTATTATTATTATTCATTATTAATATCATCATTTTTTATTAGATGTATTATTAGATACATTATTAAGTATTCCTGTAGTTGTATATAATAATTATTAGTAGTAGTATTATTAGTATTATTAATTTAGTATATTAAAACATTTTGTAGTAGTTATTATTGTTAAGTATTCCTGTAGTTATAAATATTTATTATTATTGTTATTATTATTAATATTTTCTGTTTGAAAACTATTTATTATTATTATTATTATTATTAAGTACTCCTGTAGTTATAAATATTTATCATTTCAATTATTATTATTATATTAAAAACTATTTAGTATATGAAAACAATTTGTAATCTTTTTATTATTTCTCTAGTTTTAAATATTTATAATGTCTATTATTATTAATATTATTATTATATTAAAAATAATTTGTTAATGTTGATATTTAGTATATTAAATAATATATTACATATTATAATTTTATATTTCTAATTTCTATTATTATTATTATTATTATTATTATTATTATTAAAATAAGTTGTTGTTTTTTTATTATTAATTTAGTATATTAAAACAATTTGTATGTTTAAAATTATTCCTGTAGTTTTATATATTTATCATTATTATTAATAATAATAATAAAAATAAAGTATAATAAAACCAATTTGTTATATTAATATTATTATTATTATTGTTAAGTATTCTTGTAATTGTATATATTTATAATTTCTTTTATTATTATTAGTAGTAGTAGTAGTAATAATTTAGTATATTAAAAATAATTTATTATTATTATTATTATTATTATTATTATGTATTCTTGCACTTGTGTGTATTTATAATAATAATAATTATTATTATTAGTAGTAGTAGTAGTAGTATTATTATTATTATTATTATTATTATTATTATTATTATTATTATTTCGCATCACCTATCCGGTTATTCGAAAATGTAAAATTAACCTAGAATCTGAAAATAAATAAACTAAAATAAAAATACTTGTTGTGAAGGAGTTTGTAGAAATGCATTGAAAAATTTAGCTTTTATTTTTTGCAAAACTAACATGCCTTTTTCTCCTCAAACAACTTCTCCAACACCACATTAACCACCCGATCTTGTTCATCTTCCCTTCCTCCTGTCTTCCCGTTCCACTCAGACGTGATGCCCAGCGCTCAAGCCGACAAGACGGGCACCATGCTCTCAGACGGAGCCATTTACAGCAGCATCGACTTCACCACCAAAGGTGGATTCGGCAGTCCAAGCCCCGCCTCCCAGGCCACGCCCTACGCCACCACCCAGATCCTCCACTCCAACAGCATTCACGAGCTGGCCGTCGATCTGCCCGAGGCCCAGTGGAAGACCTCCCTACAGGCCAAGCAGGAAATGGCCAACCTGGGCTACTCACTGCCAGACAAGAACTCCTGCAACAACAGTGAGTCGGGCTGTGTGTGTGTGTGTGTGTGTGCATCTGTGTGAGCTTGTTTGTGCGTTTCCAAAATCTTTTGAAACACAGCCAGTTGCTCTATTTCTGGATATTGCCTGAGGTTTGTATCAGTGTTAATTTGACCACCGTTGTATTAATGTTGCATTTTTCTGACATTCAGGAACAATACGAATGTATATCATTGGCCCATAACAAAATCCCTGACCCTTGAATGTGTTTCCGACCAACCGCATTTATTATTCATATTGTCTTTGGGCTAAAAGAGTGTAACATCGTTAGCCAAGATTTATTCTATTTTGAAAAGCTCTTAGACAAATGCACTCTGCTTTTTTTTTAATCAAAAAAGTACTACTATCCATATTAATGAACTTATTCTCTGCAGTCGAACAGAATGATAAATTGTAGAGATGTTCCTTAACGCAATTAAAAACCGCTTCCGCTTTCATTCGGGCTTGAATAAACCTCTAACTATGAAATTACTGTAAATCACATGTACAAACGTTTCCATGAACTGGTTAACTTGCCAACAAATAGAATTAATTCCAGGAAAATTAGCACTAATGTATGTTGTTAACCTCTGAATGAGACACTTTCCAAAGAAACTAGACAAATTGAGAGATTTTAAAGCAATTAGGGCTCTGTTCCAGAAACTAGTGAGCTGCCATGCTGTCTGCTAGTCAGCATCCTAACTGAAAGAAAGAAAGAAGAAACTGTTTTTGAACATTATCAGCAACTTTTATATTATATTATATTATATTATTATTGTGTAATGTAATACATTTGCGTATATTTAATATAATTATCAATAATTGACAATTATTTGTAGCAATAAAAATAATTATATAAATACAAACGTAAATAATTATAAATGTATACAATTTTTTCATTATTAAAAAGTGTAATTATTTTAATATATAATTAATTAAGAAAAAAAGACATTATTAAAATAAATGATTAATTATAGTAAAATGAAATTTGATTTTATAATTACAACAATTATAATTAAATTAAAATTAATTATAATTATTTAATTATAACAATAAAACGTAAAATGTTTTAAATATTTTATATATTTATAATCAGCATTAAAGTAAATAAAACAACAAATTATTAAATTAAACTTATTAAATTAAATTATTATTTATAATTTATAATTTCATTATACATAATTTATTTTAATTTTAATAAAATAACATTTTTATTTTATTCATTTTATTTTAACAATTATTTATATATATTTATTTTAACAATTTTTATCATTTTAAATATTTTTATATTTATAATCAGCATTTTCCCACGTTAAATGCCATCTTTTGTATTTATTTATTTATTTATTCTAAATATTTATTTGGAAGGCAGTGTATTCTGGGGATGCTTTATTCTACAAAGATATATTTAATACTGCTTTATATACTGAATTTGGACAAAATTGTGTAAAATTAGAATAATTCTAGAGCAACTTGTGCTTATAATGCTTTCAAATGGTCTCTTATATAGGCAACTCTCAACTCAGTTTGGCAACAAATTGAAAAGTATTGAAAGTATTGTATCTTACTATCATTAGATTAGAAAGAATAAGATTTTTAAATCGGAGTTGTGTGTGAGATCAATGCTTTGCTTGTTGCTCTAACTGCACGCCCTTGCATGCGCTTGTGCCATCTTGCCCTCCACCTGATGCCACTTTTTTGCCCTTCGCCTCCACTAGCACTCCTTTTCATTCCTGACTACCGATTGGCTGACGGATTGTCTAATAGAATGCCGCACAACCAATCACAGGATTTCAGCACCACCAGCTCCCACAACAGTTCCGATCGGAGCAACAGTCTGTCAGGTTGGTATTTCACCGGTCAGCAGCTCAACCCGCATCTTTCCTTCAGTCTGCCCCTCTCCCCTTTCACCTCCACTAACCGTGGTGCACACGCCATGACTCCTGCTCTGTCCTCTCAATAGTATGGGTTTGTGTGATAACTGTGTTTCTTATAGCTGTCAAGTCGACTGGATCTACAGCCACTGTGTGATGTCCTTTTTTCTTAAAAAAAAAATTGCAGGTTTCTAGTACTAAAATATGATTTTTTTTCTGTGGTATTAGATAATTCTGAGAATTGACCTTTGCATAATAATGTTTAGGTTCCATTAATTCAGTCTTTAACCCTGGTTTTAACACATTGTATCTGGTTTTAGCTGTTTTTTGTTAAATAAACTGGTTCTAGCTGGTTTTTACAGTAGCTGTTTTTTCTAAATCAACTGATTTTAGCTGGTTCTTGCTAAATCAACTGGTTTAAGCTGATTTTTTTCTTAGCTTTTTTTGCTAAATCAGTTGGTTTTAGCTGATTTTTAGCTGGTTTTCGCTAAATTAACTGTATTTAGCCCATTTTAGCTGTTTTTGTTAAATCAACTGGTTTTAGCTGGTTTTTAGCTAAATCAGCTGGATTTAGCTGGTTTAGCTGGTTTTAACTGCCTTTAGATGGTTTTATCTGTTTTTGTTAAATCAACTGGTTTTAGCTGTTTGTTAGCTATATCAGCTGGTTTTAGATGGTTTTAACTGGTTTTAGATGGTTTTAGCTGTTTTCTCTAAATGAGTTGAGCTGGTTTTAGCTGTTTTTGTTAAATTAACTGGATTTAGCTGGTTTTTAGCTGTTTTTCTAAATTAAATGGATTTGGCTGGTTTTGTTAAATCAACTGGTTTTAGCTGTTTGTTAGCTATATCAGCTGGTTTTAGGTGGTTTTAACTGGTTTTAGATGGTTTTAGCTGTTTTCTCTAAATGAGTTGAGCTGGTTTTAGCTGTTTTTGTTAAATTAACTGGATTTAGCTGGTTTTTAGCTGTTTTTCTAAATTAAATGGATTTGGCTGGTTTTGTTAAATCAACTGGTTTTAGCTGTTTTTTAGGTAAATATGATGGTTTTAGCTGGTTTTAACTTGTTTTAGATGGTTTTAGCTGTTTTCTCTAAATGAGTAGAACTGGTTTTAGCTGTTTTTGTTAAATCAACTGGTTTTAGCTGGTTTTTAGGTAAATCAGATGGTTTTAGCTGTTTTTTATGTAAAACAGCTGGTTTCAGATGGTTTTAACTAATTTTAGATGTTTTAGCTGTTTTTGTTAAACAGCTTTTAGCTGGTTAGCTAAATTTGCTAATTTAGATGGTTTTAACTGGTTTTAGATGGTTGTAGCTGTTTTCTCTAAACAAGTTGAGCTGGGTTTAGCTAAATCAGCTGGTTTCAACTGGTTTTAGATGGTTAATTGGTTTTTTTTTGTTTGTTTTTTTAATGAATGTAGGATATTTAAGGTCAGTAATGGTTTTTTTAATTAACATTTTTAATATTTTTTTAAATTAAATTAATACTGCCACGTTTATGTTATAGTTATGACCCATTTATTACCTGAAACTGAACAAGCATAGACCTGAAAATAATTTTCAACTTAAACTGTCATAAAATCTTGAATGCTTTCTTAAGGTTGGTCTCTTTTTAAAAAAAATATATATATATATAATTTTTTTTTTTTTTTACTTTCAAAATGCATCTTCAAAATGCATTCACTTAAAATCTTAACAAGAAGTTGTGTACCAAATTTGAAGTTGATATCGCAAAAAATGAGTTTTCAGTAAAATTTTGTTTGCCTGTAGTACCGAACTCTTCCACTAGATAAAATTTTCTTCCCATTTATTTCCAATGCAGTCATTTTTGACCACAAACAGCACAAGTTTGAGTATTTTTTCAGGGCCGTTTAAGCTTTTTAAATCTTGTCCATGATTTTTTGTATTCATTGAGCAAGCGCCAAAAAATTACCAGATTTCATACCATTCCAATGAAGGAAAAATAAAATTCCCAGTCAAAAAAGACCCAACAGCACCAGAGGGTTACAAAGTTTAAAACCAAGAGTTTCTGGTCTTCTCATTTCACACTCTTTCCTCACAGCCCTTTTTACACGTGAAGGGGAAATGGCGCATGACACGATCCACTCAACCTTTCTTCTGCCTCCGTTTGACCTGTTGCACATGCTGTAATTCCTGCAGAACACCTTTTGACATTGTCATTAACCTTGTGTTAACAATGTCATTGTGTTTTTGATTTCAGCATAGGTTTGTTTTGTCATTGGTCACTGCTGCAACGTAAAAGAAACCACTCGGAAACGCACGCGCGCACTCGAGCGGCTTGATTTGAGGCGATTTCTCCCTTTAATGGTTACAAGCTACAATAAAATTCATGTACTGAAAATTACAATGTCATTTATAGGACACAGAGACGGCCCCCATCCTCTCGTCTCGCTGTCCATGTGGCTCTCTTTCTCCTCTCTAATCAAGTTTCATGCCAGTGCTTTAACTGTGCAGTAATCCAACGCAGTCTCAGACATTAGATGGGAAGCTCTCCAAGCATCTGGCTCAAGTGTTTCATGGGCTACAATTAGGACTCCAAGGGTAGATTTAGGTCAAACATCTCAAGCTCTTCAGGCGAGGATTGTTTAGAAGATAGAGATCAGTTGACCAAATCGAATCAATCTCGTTTAACCTTTGTACAGCATTTTAAGGTCTGTAATGATATAATGTGACATCACATGTGTACTTTATATGTGGCAACCTGATTAACGTGAGAACTGTTGTCATACTTTATTATTCAGCATTCAGAGAAATTATACAAATTTTGGAGATGTACACTACCATTCAAATGTCAAAACACAGCAAGACAAGTAATTATGTTATATATGTGTGTATATATATATATATATATATATATATATATACACACACACACACACGCACAATTTAATTCTATATACAAGAAACTTTAAAAATATATATATATTTTGTTTATTTCAGGATTCTTTAAAAAAAATCTTTGAAAAAGCATTTGTTTTTTATAACAATAATAATAATTATTCATTAATCATTTTTGTAACAATATTAATTTTTTTCTCAATTTTAGGATATTTTTACATATAGGAAGAAAGTTAAATAAATAAATACTTTAATTATATTAGTTTATTTTAATTCTTTATAGAAGAAATATTTTTCATTGTTATCAGTGTTGAGAACAGTTGTGGTGCTTAATTTTTTATTTTTTATTTTTTCAGGATTTTTTGAAAAATCTAAACTTTGGAAAAAATTTACAATAACAATAATAATAATTAATAAAATACATTTTTGTAACAATATAAATTCTTTACTGTCGCTTTTGTTCAACTTGATGCTTTCTTGCTGAATAATTTAATTCTAATTATTAATTTTAAAAACTTTTGAACAGTGGTGTGTTTAAAATTATATTTATTGTTTTTTAATGTATTATTTTTTCCATCTCAATATAGTCTTGCATGTAAATAAATAAATAAATAAATAAAAACACTTATTGTATTGTAAATAAATGACAGAGATTAAATTTGAAGTATGCATTGTTAAATAAAAATATATGTATTATAAATTGAATTATAATATGTATGATAATTTGAATATTTCCAAGCAAAAATGTGTACTTTGTGTTTGCCAAGAGTCACTATCCCAAACTGAAAAAATTGAAATAATTTAACTTTTAGTATTGATCCCATGCAGAAACGATGAATCTGTTAAGTGCTTATTTTATATTTTATTTTATTTATTTTATTTTTTAGGGTTTCACTTTATATCAGGGATCATGTCACTTTTTGCATCTGATTGGGTTTTTAATGAATTTAAAGGTGTAAAAACATGTTTAACCCACTTTCAGGGGGCATGTTTGTTGCTTTGCGTGTGTTTTGATCCAAAAATTCACAGCCGTTTCTATAAAAACTGCAAAACTCTCTTTTCCTAATCAGAAACACATGGATTTCCTGTAACAGAGAGCCCATAAAGTTTTTGTACTGCCCCATTAAAAGATTAATTATTTTCAAATACTATTATTACGTCTTTTTCCCCACCTTAACATACAATTAGATCATAATTCGTTGTACAAGATAGAACAGGTCCGAACGGTGTGAAACTTTATAAGTTATGAAACACAGCCAAGTTTCTTCGCCTCTTCACCATCCTGTTTTGGGCTAATTCAGAAAGCGACTTCAGGTTTGTCAGTCGAGTCACCGGCGTCCCACGACGCCCTTCCTCTCTGTTTTCCTCACATATCTTACGTTGGTAATTTCAGGAGCTGCCCCGACTCCTCAGCAGAGACTCGTTTACATTATTGATGCCCTCTACTCGACAAACAGAGGGAGAAAGAAAGGAGGAAAGTGAGAGAGGGAGTGAGGGAGTGATTGAGTGATCACGCCATCTCTCCATTTATTGGCTGACGCCGCGCGTCACCCAGAGGAACGATTAGGAAACCCAATTACTTCCCCCCACTCCAGCCACTTCTGCCTCTAGCCTGTTGTTATTTTTTTATTACTAGCATGCTTTATTCATCTTCGTTTGACACTTCCATCCCTCCGCAAGACTCCTAATGCCTCCCGCTCTCCCTCGCCCGTCGGAACAATAGCGCACCGTCAGCGAGAAGTTCCGCCGATGAGAACCCTCTCTAATAGGCCGGCTGCCGGGAGTATCATAAACGTCAGCCACCGTATGACAAATCTGTCTTAAACCATGCATAGCTACGGTACTCATCCTCTCACGCTCGCTCTTTCACACTTGTTTTTGCTTTTCTTAAAGGAGCAGTGCACCTAAAAATAAACATTTTGAAAACTGGTTTTCCCCTTCTGGTGGCTTTCTAGGTACTGTGCGAAGAATGTAAACTGAGATTTTCAAGCAAAGAACAAAAAAAGCATTATAAAAGTGGTCCTAATGACTGTATTTCAAGTCTTCTGAAACCATATGTGACCCTTAAGTAGCACTGGTATATTTGTAGCAATAGCCATTTTTCTTTTATGCCAAAAATCATTAGGATATTAAGTAAAAATCATGTTCCATGATGATTTTTTTTTAATTTTCTACCGTAAATGTATCAAAACTTAATTTTTGATTAGTAATATGCATTGCTAAGAACGTGATTTACTCAATATTTTGACTTTTTTGCACCCTCAGATTTTCAAATAGTTGCTTGTCGGCCAAATATTGTCCTATCCTAACAAACCATACATCAATGGAAAGCTTATTTATAGCTTATTTCAGCTTTTAGATGATTTATAAATCTCAGTTTTTAAAAATTGACCCTTATGATGGGTTTTGTGGTCCAGGGTCACGTATGATGCTGTTCATGAGAAACACCCATTTATTCAACAATCTTTTGTTTTAGTGTTATTTATATACTATTATAGTATTTATTAATATTTTGGAACAGCTTTTATTTGTATATTCTCAGTTTCAGATTCATTTTAGTTTAGTTTTTAATTTTTATATATTTATTTTTTTCTGTTTAGATTCCATTTATATATATTTTTTATCTTATATTTATATTTTATTTCATTTCAAATAATTAATAAAAATAATCAGCCGTTTCGTGAGCAATTCAGTTATGCATGGTTTTATTAACTGGATCAACTATTAATCATTTAGTCAAACCAGTTCATAAAAGCTGGTCTGAACTGGGTTTTGTGAAATTTAATGATCAATAAATTACTTTTGGAACTGTTTTTTACACAAACTATTTGTAAGGTACTATAAAATATGACCCTGGATCACAAAACCAGTCATAAGGGTCAATTATTTGAAACTGATTAATACATGAAGGCTGAATAAATACACTTTCCATTGATGTTTGGTTTGTTAGGATTGGACAATATTTGGCTAAGATACAACTATTAAAATTGCCTTTAAAGTTGTCCAAATGAAGTTCTTAGCAATGCATATTACACATCAAAAATTAAGTTTTGATATATTTATGGTAGGAAATGTACAAAATATCTATATGGAACATGATCTTTACTTAATATCCTAATGATTTTTGGCATAAAAGAAAAATATATAATTTGACCCATAAAATGTATTTTTGGCAATTGCTACAAATATACCCATGCTACTTAAGACTGGTTTTGTGGTCTGTGGTTCAAATCATTAAGCACTAATCATAGGGACTACTTTTATGTTTTGCATCCTTTTTAAAGCGTGACAGTCTTGGTCTTTAATTCAACTCATTGACCAGCATAATTCTTCAAATTTCTTTCTTTGGTTTTCACGGAAGACAGAAAGTCATATGGTTTTGGAACAACGTGATCGTTTTCATTTTTGGGTGGAATATTCCTTTAAGATCCAAGGAAGATAGTCTATTCATAACTCTTGAATGTGATTCAACATGGCTTTTATGAAGAGTTTTTTGGACTTAATGTATAGCCCTGTCAGTGTCCTGGCATCATATTAAATAACACGATGTTTGAAGCCACAGGGTTGCCTGAATCGGAACATTTCGAGGCGGCAGGGACGATTAGAGGCCATTGGCAGACAGAGGCAGATGATGACAGATAGGATCCCATACAGCTCAAGTGCTGCCAGTGAAGGTTTTCCCCCCCGTTTGCATTTGGCCGTGTGTCTGACTCCATCAGCCTCAGCTATTTTATGCCTGGCTTGAAACGCGGGAGGATCTGGCAACATGCGGCAAAGCACTGGTCATGTCGAGTTTGCCAGCGGCGGCATTAATAATTTACAGTAATGAATCCTGCCGCCTCTGCGTGTAGTCTGCGGAGGACGCGCATATACATCACTTCCTCGTCCCAAATGTCTTCATCTGGCATTGATGGCTGTTACATTTAGATGGTTTTGTTAATTAGATTGTGACAGAAGGGTGATTAATTACTATCCTTCGGACAAGTTCTTGGGCAAGTGTGTGATTTGCCAAATCTTTTGTCCAGGGAGATTGCGGATGCATAATATTCATGTTCAACAGGCTCTTTTTGTCTTTCCATCTTTGACATGTTCTGTTTCTTTAAAGTAAAGAAAACGAAGTGCATATTCATAGAATAGAACCAGAATTGTAAGCGAAGTTATTCCAACATGAATAGCAATCGTGGTTAAAAAGGAGGTCAAAGGTTTTTTCAGTAATTCTTTTGAGTATTCAGTCTTTGAGCCATTGACATGCTGCAAACTGTTTCTTTCACCACACAGCCTTGAGATTGCTTTTATGGTCGTGTTGGCTTGGGAACATTTTGAAAGCAGTTGTGTACAGAAGAGTTGTACATTCTAACGTACAAGCGATTGTGGCATTGCAAGAGCCTTCACTTAGCATACAGAATTTCAAGCACATGTCATGTGGGGAATAAATCAGTTTCATTTTAAGGTGAAAACATGGAAATTGACTAATCGTGATATTCTGCATTCAAATTCTAACAAAATATCCCCGTTTTTTGCTATTGTAGGCGGGAAAGGCGGAAAGAAGAAGAAGACCAAAGCAAATGCCAAGCCCACCAAGATGAATGGCTCCAACTGGGCTAATGTTCCACTCCCTCCCCCTCCTGTCCACCCTCTTCCAGGCACAGAGATGGACCACTATGCCTCAGAGCATCATGACGGAGGAGGGTAGGGTTCAGAGTCGCTCATTCAACTCTACTTAGTACAAGTAATGGTGACCATCTATAGTGCAAATTCCATGGTCACATCTATAATATCTAGAGATTATGATCCATGTAAATAAAGGAATAGTTCACTTCCAGAACGAAAATTTATAGATAATGTACTCATCCCCTTGTAATCCAAAATGTTCATGTCTTTCTTTCTTCAGCTGTAAAGAAATTATGTTTTTTGAGGAAAGCAATTCAGGAATGTTCTCCATATAGTGGACTCTTTGATGCCTGCGAGTTTGAACTTCCAAAATGCAGTTTAAATGTGGCTTCAAAGGGCTCTAAATGATGCTAGCCAAGGAAGAAGGGTCTTATCTAGCAAAACGATTGGTTATTTTCAAAAATAATTTACAATTTATACACTTTTTAACCTCAAATGCTCGTCTTGTCAAGCTCTGCGTGAACTCCGGTTTTCGGTATTCCGGTTCAAGACAGTTAGGGTGTGTCGAAAAACTCCCATCTCATTTTCTCCTCCAGCTTTGAAATCGTCCAGCATCACTGTTTTACCTTTTTTTTTTAAAGGGCGTTTGACCTTTTTTGCACGTTTACTTTGTAAACACTGGGTCGGTACTTCTGCAGCGATGTAGGACGATTTTGAAGTTAGGAAAAAAATAATAAAATGGGAGTTTTTCGACATACCCTAACTGTATTGACCCGGAGTGCACAGAGTATGCATGTGCATCACAGAGCTAGACAAGACGAGCATTTGGGGTTAAAAAGTCATTTATCTAGCGAAACGATCTTTTCTTCCTCAGCCAGGAACGTTTAGAGCCCTTCAAAGCTGCATTTAAACTGCATTTTGGAAGTTTAAACTTAAACTTAAATGGAGAAAATTCCTGAAAGGTTTTCCCTAAAAAAACAATTTCGTTACTACTGAGGAAAGAAAGACATGCACATCTTGGATGACAAGGGGGTGAGTACATTATCTGTAAATTGTTCTGGAAGTGAACTAATCCTTTAAGCACTGAATTTTTCCAATCAAGTGATAAAAATGGTGATGATGTTTGTAAGAAATTGATTTCTGGCCAGCTAATACATTATCAATAAATCTGCTAATGGTATTTATTTTTTCCTTAGAGAATTAATCAAGCCGCTAGCACTAGGTGATTTATTTGTTGTCCATTATAAATAGATGGAATGTAATATTAAAACCCTGTTTGACAAACTGTTCACGCTCAGCAACTTTTAATATACTTTCGCCTCCGACGGCACTCCACTCTTGTCTGACATCAGCGTCGCCCCATCTGTACAGTTAAAAGAAAACACAAAGGTGGTGATACAAATTAAATACCCTGCTGGAGAGGTGTGCTTGCCTTTCAACCCTGTTAATTTCCATCTCGGAGAGTCATCGGGCTTAATAGGCTCTCTGGCAAATGAGTAGTCTTCTACGCTGTAAATCTCGCCACTGTTTTTAATGGCCTCAGATTAAAACTGTTATGTCCTACGGGATGTGCACTGACAAATTCCTCTAATGAACGCTGGCTTTATGACATGTATTATTTCAGCATGTATAAGCACAGTTCTGGGAAATAATCAGCCAGATCAGCCTGTGTTAAAGAACAAGCAAAGCTGAGAAAATCCCTCTGGATTTTTTTTGCATTTAACATATGATTTACACCATTACCATTAAGATGTTCAACCTGGGTCTCACAATATCCATAACTGCTAGCTAGACTGATATTTCTAATAAAACAAAATTCTTTTTTCTCATTCCTAACACACAATTGTTAGTGGGGTGCCACAGGGATCTTTCCGCGGTCCGTTTTCATTTTGTTCCTATGCTCATTTGTTCCAGATATGATAGTGATGGTTGGGGCCCACCCTTGCCTGTGCAAACGTACCTCCATCAGGGTTTAGAGGATGAGCTGGAGGAAGAGGAAGAACGGGTGCCAACTCCTCCCATAAGGGGCGTGGCCTCTTCTCCTGCAGCAGTTTCCTTTGGAAAACAGTCCACAGCCACACTGAGCCCATCTCCACGTGAAGAAATACAGCCCATGCTCCAAGCCCACCTAGATGAGCTAACCCGCGCTTACCAGTTGGACATGGCTAAACAGACTTGGTAAGATTTCGTTACTGGGGTTAAGGGTAAGGGTTAGTTCACCCAAAAATGAAAATTAGCCCATGGTTTACTTACCGTCAAGGCATCCGAGGTGTAACTGACTTTCTTCTTTCAGACGAATCCAATTGAATATTAAAAACTGGCCTGCCTCTTCTGAAGTTGTATGATGGCAGAGGGTAGGTGTTTCTGTTCAACAGTCCAAAACAAGTCCAATAAAGCAAATCCATCCATAATAAAAAGTGCCTGACATGGTTTCGTGGCATAAGATTTTAGTTGACTAAATCTACAGTAGATTCAGCTAAAATCGAATGGGTTTAGATACAGATTCTCTAAAATTACTCATTGTATAGGTTTGATATTAAGGTTTTGTCATGATAGACACAGATTTAACTGCTCTGACACGCAACATGCCTTTATATTAATGCAATGTACTGACACGCGTCCGATATTCTCCCGTTTACATTCACCTAAGACATAACCAAGTGTATACTCATCAAAACAGACAATTCAACATTATTTTGTGTGTATTTCCCCGTTCATGAGATGTGAAAGAGTATTAGTGCACTGTTTGAGAGCGGCTGTTTCGGTGTCTTTGCTCAGAAAACGGACTGAATTGAGTTTTCTTTTGCGTCGTCAAGTTTATCCAGATGTTTGCTCTTATCTTACTTCCAGATATTGACATTTTTGAACGTTTTATGCATACGTGCAGCAAATGTATGCTAGCTTATGTCACGCCAGATAGAATAATAGGCTATAATACAGTTTAAATGTATACATCTAAACTCCTAACCACGCAGCAGATTCGTTCTGAATGAATTTCTTCCCAATCGTCCCTCCCTAACATTTTCGCCTCGTTTTTATTCATTAATGAAAATACCAATAGATTTTCGTCGTTGTTTTTGTCATTCAAAACAAGTTTTTGTTTCGTTATTGCCTTGTTTTCGTCTTTGAAAAAATGTTGTTGACGAAAATTATTTATCAACTAAATTATTATTATAATTATTATTATATAACACTGCTCCAGGAGGTGAATAAAGGCCTCCTGTAGTAAATCGATGCGTTTTTGTAGAAAAAATATTCATATTTAAAAAGTAATAATGACTTAATAATCTAGTTTGCGCTAACTGTCATACATGCAAGCCGCTACGGGCGGATGACGTATGGCGTATGTGTAGCATGTGCACCGCTGGTCTCGCAAAAAACAATGTTTGTTTACAGAAACAAAGGAAGCTAAATTTCCTTACTTTAGCAAAGGAAAACCAGTCTCCTCTTGGCTTACACTGAAATCCTCGGACAACTTTCTTTACAAATCCTCATTTTGTACTTCTAATTCATGACCGTTGTTTTGTTTTGCTGTCTCTTCTGTGCTTCCGCATTTGTCATTGCATGTGCAATTCATACGTCCTACGTTTTAAATATGGCTATTTTTCTAACAAAAACGCATTGATTCGCTACATGAGTCCTTTATTCACCCCCTGGAGCCATGTGAGGCATTTTTTATTATGGATAGATGCACTTTATTGGACTTCTTTTGGACTGATGAACTGAAACAACCACCCACTGCCATTATAAAGCTTGGAAGAGCCAGGATCATTTTTAAAAGAACTCCAATTGGATTCGTTTGAAAGAAGGAAGTCATATACACCTAGGATGCCTTGAGGGTGAGTAAATCATGGGCTAATTTTCATTTTTGAGTGAACTGGATTTACACAAAAGCATTTTTTGTTGCACCACATGTGTTAGTCATTTTTAATAAAAGGATGATTTAAATGAAAAAAAAGTTGGTAGCCCCCATGCTAAACCCATGCTTCAACCTGTCTTTCCAAGAGAAACCGACTTCCGTTTATTACAGTCGGCACTTGTCAGGGGGAAGATGTCATGTTGCCGCCATAATGAGTATGTTGCTCGTAGAACATTTATGACGACTGGGAAGAGCCCATAATTATATCCAAATCCTGGCACAGACCGCATCAAAGCAGCAGTAGCAGCACTGCACAAACACACACCGATACACATATATATAGACACACAGTAGGGCTGTCATCGAACCTAGCTGTCTAGCTGGTGACAGCCACAGCAAAGACATGCCTGCGGTGGTTGCCATTGTATCCTCTTCAAGCTGCAATTAGTAGGTCATTGTGTTAGCATGCAAACCGTGGCACTGCTGAATTAGCCGAATTGTCCCAATTCATCGGAGAGATGACAAGGAATGTTCTAGGAATACCAAATTTTGCCTGACAGACAGCACACCCCACGCATTTCTCTTTTGTCTAGGCTTGTCGCTCATTGACACCCTTTGTCTCCCGCTGACAACCCTTGAAGCTCGCTCAGTTATGCAAAAAAGCGTGGTATGTTTGCGTTTGACTTCTTGAATTCTCCGTAGGCACATGCAGGGTGGGCCTTACCCGCCCCAGGCCCCCGCGCCGCCCGTGGGCTACGTCTCCAGCACCCTAGTGTCCGATATTGAGACAGACCTCCCTGACGAAGATGACGATGAGGAGGAGGACGAAGGATATGAGATGTCGCCGCCAATTAGGGGCATCGAACACACGCCAGGCTCCAGCATGGACAACTTAGACAGCTCTGTTACGGGTAAGCGTACATTTTTGTGATTAATTTCTCTTTTTTACTTTGAAGGAACATTTTGAAGTTCTTCAAAAAAAAAAAGCATAAAGCCCTTATCTAAACTTTGAACTACTCAGTGCACAGTTAGATGTCCAGTGCAGATTGCGTTCTTTCAATCTAGGAGTGGTCATTTGCTCATTATCTCATCTGTCGTTTTTGTAATCTGGGATTTCCATCTCTCTCAAATCATTTCAGAACTCAGTTTGAACCCAGTGTGAACAGTACAGACACAAATCGATATAATTTTGTATTTAATTAACTTAGTTAAACTGCAGTCCATTTGGTCAGACACACCAAACAATATGATCTACCCACATTATCAAATTACAATTCAACAGCATGTGCGGCGTAAAGATAAGACAATAAAACAGAAGTACTGATCTCTAATCTAAAAGCAGCATATTTCAGTCCAGCGGACACTTTGAGATTGTTCCGCTGATGTTTATATGGGAGCTGGTCATGGTTTATTCACATGTGTACCGCATGTGGTGGCTTTGTTTGCCCTAGCATGGTAAAATACTGTTTTGCTCTGCTTGTCTGCAAATAACGGCATTGTTTGTCATTATGCTCACGTGTGTGGCGGGTGCTTGTGTTTATCACCACCTCACCTGAAAACGGGCGCAGTGAAATCCAGTTTGTTCAGGCATTTGGGGATGAACTCTAATCACTGTTATGAGAAAAAAAAAAACAGACTACAAGACTAAAAGCAAGGCATGGGGGGAAGTGTTTGTATGTTTATGTGTATGTCAAATGTTTACATACACCTTGCAGAATCTGCAAAATGTTATTTTACCAAAATAAGAAGGATCATACAAAAATGTTTTTTTTTTTAATTAGTACTGACCTGAATCAGATATATCACATGAAAGAGGTTTACATATAGTCCACAAAAAATAATAGTTTTTAATGATTTTATAAAATTATTTTATAAAATGACCCTGTTCAAAAATTTACATAGGCTTGATTAATACTGTATTGCTACCTAAATGATTCACAGCTGTTTTTTGTTTGTTTGTTTTTTTTTGTTTTTGTTTTTTGTTTAGTGATAGTTGTTAATGAGTACCTTAAACAGTTAAACTGCCCACTGTTCCTAAGAAAAATCTATAAGGTCCCACAAATTCTTTGCGTTTTCAGCATTTTTGTGTGTTTGAACCCTTTCTAACAATGACTGTGTGATTTTGAGATCCATCTTTTCACACTGAGGACAACTGAGGGACTCATATGCAGCTATTACAGAAGGTTGAAATGCTCACTGATGCTTCAGAAGAAAAAACAATGCATTAAGAGCCGGAGGGTGAAAACTTTTGAACTGAATGAAGATGTGTACATTTTTCTTATTTTGCCTAAATATCACATTTTTCATATTTTTTCATGCCCTTCAGAAACTACAGAAGATACTTACATGTTTCCCAGAAGACAAAATACATAAAATTTACCCTGATCTTTAAATTCCAAAAGTCCCCCCCCGGCTCTTAATGCATGGTTTTTCCTTCTGAAGCATCAGTGAGTGTTTGAACCTTCTGTAATAGTTGCATATGAGTCCCTCAGTTGTCCTCACTGTGAAAAGATGGATCTTAAAATCACACAGTCATTGTTAAAAATGGTTCAAATACACAAAAATGCTGAAACCAAACAATTTGTGGGACCTGAAGGATTTTTCTGAAGAACAGCGGGCAGTTTCATGAACAACTATGGGCTGTCACAATATCAGATTTTTCACTACACAATTATCGTGGCCTTAAAAAGTTCATGATAAGGATATATATCAAGATATATCCCTCTGGTGTCGAGTATAAATGAAACAAATGACATGTAAGAGTTTAACGCTCCATAATGGCACTGGCGCTGGATTATTGTTTGTCATTTTATCGTACGTGTACTATATTTTCCAATTTTGGCAGTAGCGGTATATTACGATGGCTCTAATTAACACAATAATGATATTTCATTAATTAAATATCATGATTATCCTCAATTCTGTTATTTTGTGACAACTATATATATGTATATATGTACATATGTATATATATATACATATATATCTACATACATACATACATATTTAAAAGTCAGTATCTTACACTGGAGACTTTAGCAATGGCTGCTGAAAATTCATCTTTGTAATCACAGGAACAAATTCGAAAATATTCTCAAATAGAAAATAGTTATTTGAATTCATAGTAATATTCCACAATGTTCCTGTTTTTACTGTATTAGTATTATTATTCTATATATAGAAAAACAGAAGCAATTTTACTCAAGCACAGCCCTCATCGGCGCCATTTTCCCTTGAAGATTTTGAATAAATCTCACGTTCATGGCTCCATTTCCCCACTGAAGACAGGAGGCACCATTTCCATTTTACAACTTATTGAAAGGGTTTTATGGGCCGTCTGTCATAAGGGACACGTGAAGGGTATGACATTGCGGGGTTAGAAACTAAAAGTCCTCTGTTCTCCAATTTACCACAGGTCTGAGACAAAATGGGCCAGCGGTGTTCCTCTAATCAGACAGAGACGTATTCATTATCATTGTACTTGTATGCGTGGGTGCATAGATGGATAGATTCGAGTCTTTTATACTGGACTGGACCTCCAAGGTGCATTTTCTCCTGAACGCTGTAGCACTGGTCGTCTCTGACATGCAATATCTGGTGAAACACAAAGCAAGTGCTGTTCAGTAATGGCCGTGTCCTCCTGTAACACTCTCGACAGCTTGCTTTCACGGCTTTCTTCCACCGGCGTCCTTTGTTTTTGCCCACAAAAGCACCAAACTGACACTACACTAGTGCCAGGTTGCTTACAGCCTCGGAGACAGAGATTTGTCCTTTCTGAAGAGAATAAAACAGCTTTAATAGTTGTTTCGGGCAGCTTAGTTAAGGTGAAACAAAGATCGCTGCTTGATCGTGCTTTATACACAATCCGTGAGTTTGTGAAATAGTGAGGGTGTTTTATGGGAGTTGTAATGCGAGCAGTGAGCTCACTGTCCTGCTCCACTTCGGTCCCATAAACCCTTGCACCGACTGAGATCACGTGTCCCGAGGCGGGCGTCTCCGCCTACTCGTCAAGGGGAATGATTACGATGCTTAACGATATGCAGATGAGGGCTCGGGGCAGTGTAAATCAGCTTTAGTGGCAGCAAGGTGTTGGACGAGTTTTACATTCCTGCGTAACTCCATTTAGCCGAGCCGTGAATATTAACGGCGGATTATCGAAACGGAAAGACGCTTCGATGGTGTCAAAAACAGCCGTTATTGAATCCATAAAATGTCAGTTTTTCATATTTATAGTAGCTACAGTATTTTAGCTTCATACGTTGCCGTTCGTGCCTGCCAACTTCAAATTAGCAACAATTTGTGGGAAGTTCTCTTCATGGTAAGCCACGTTGTATGAAAACATTTGGGTTTGTGAACGCGATCCAGAATTGATGTTGGCCGGAGGATTGTTATTGTTTTGCAGCTGCCAGCATTATTATACGGTGAAGAGTGAAAGCGTGGTATTTTCGGGGATCTGTTTTAGGTGGCTGGTTGTTAGAGAGGATGTCGTCTCTGGAGGAGGCAGGAGGCGCTGAGGCGTAGTGCAGGTATTCTGCAGGAGCTGTCCTCTCTGATGTGGAGCTCTGTACCCGCCTCTGTCTCCGCCAGCACATCCAATTCATTATATGCAGTCTTGCTTTGCTGAGAGACAGTCTCGAGGGACTCAACTTTTTTTTTTAGCGAAACAAAGCCGTATGCAGTTTCTGAGGAAATTAAAAGGAAGAGACTGCTAGCAAGGTTTTTTTTTTTTTGGGGGGGGGTGGTCTGCATTATATTCTTTTCTCTTTTAGACAAGAGAAACAAACTAAATTTATGTTGGTGCTTTGAAATCCTTTGTTATATTTGCAGGTATTATAATAGCATTTTTTTAAGGGTTTTGTATGCTTGCAACAAGCAGTATTTACTTTATGAATATGGTGTTACAGATTTTCAGTTATATAGTTATATATGTAGATAAAACTATTATTATTTATAAAAAGATTTACGTTTATCAATTAAAAATATATATATATATATATATATATATATATATATTCTAGTAGTAGTAGTAGTATTTTATATAATAATAATAATAATATAATTATCAATATTGTTGTTATTGTTATTAATAATAACAATAATGATAAATATATAATTTTATTTAATAATAATAATAATAATAATTGTTAATAATAATAATAATACTATATTTCATTATTAGTAGTAATAGATTTTATTTTTATTTTAGTAATTATAATTATTATTATTACTGTTGTTGTTAATAATAATAATTTTAATAATAATACTATATTTTATTAGTAGTAGTAGTAGATTTTATTTTATAATAAAAATTATAAAAAATAATAATACTAATAATTATTATTAGTAGCAGTAGTACTGTTGTTGTTGTTGTTAATAATAATAAATTTATTGTATAAATAACTAGACTTTTAGTATTAGTAGGAAATATATTCCGCTTGATTCAAAATGTTGTTGTTGTTATTATTATTATTATGTTATTGTTGTTAATAAGAATAAGAATAATAATAATGTATTATAATAGTAGTAGTAGTAGTAGTAGTAAATGATTTTTTAACAATAATAATAATAAGTTAATAATAACAATAATAATAATAATAATATTTATTTATTAGTAGTAGTAGATTTTTTAAAATATAGATTAGATTAGAATAGATTTTATTTTTATTTTAATTTTAATAATAATGACAATTACTATCACTATTGTTGTTAATAATAAAAATTATTATTATATTGTTGTTAATAATAATAATAATAATAATATAATAATAATACATTTATTGTACAATTAATGTTAGATTTTTATTAGTAGTGGTAAATATATTATTCTTAATGATAGAATAATATAGAAAAAGAAGAAGAAGAAAAAAGACAAAATAATGTTGTTTTTTTTGTCTTTTTGAGTGTTTTTACTTTTTCTGCATATTGCTTAGAAATCCTTTGTTTTATTTGCAGGTATTATAATGTTATTATTATATTATTATTATTATTATTATTATATTATAATTTGGGTTGGAGGTGGGTATGAATATAGTGTTACAGATGTTCAAAAAGTATAGTAATACCAGCTTATTATTAATATTTTTATTATTAATTATTATTATTAATACATGTATTTTTTTTTTTTTTAGAAATAACTTTTTTCTTTTTTTTTTTTTTTAAATAATTTTTAATGAATCATTTTTAAAGCTGCATTTTTTAAGATATAAGGATTACACTACTACAGTAGATTTTTTTTTTATGGAGTGATTCTACTTTTTCCTGCATATAAGGCTGGGATGGAAAGTATTCCGTCATTGACACACTGTAACAATTCATGTCATAAATCTGTAACCGAGACCTAATTAGCTCGATGTTAAATCTCGAAACATTCTTGAAACCAGACGTATTACCCAGGCAACACCAGTAACCACTGTAACCCTCTTAACTTTCCTCTCGGATCATTAAACAATAGTCGTGCCATCTCACATCAGCTTCCCCGAGGATGTTTGTGCCGGGTTGCCATCAATCAAAAAAATCCATGCCATAAATCTGACAAGTGCCAAAGAAGAAGAACAGCACGTAGCCGCGTGGTTGCTTTGATCATGCTGCGTGTTTCCGTGTGCGATATCAGCTGCTTCACCTCAGGCCACGCGCAGGTGCGTGCGTTCCTTCCCATCACAGCAATCAAAAGGAAGTGAGGTCGTGATGTGTAGTCAGGTGGCGGGTGTACGCGTATATGGAGGATGAAAGTAGGATACGTTACTGAAGGAAAAAAAAAATCTAACAGCTTGGATAAGTGCATCAAAAATGATTAAATGTTTTAGTTACGATTCATTTATTGATTTATTGACTCATTGATCTTGTTTTTCTTTTTTCATTTTGTCTCATGTTTTGTATTGTATTTGTTGTCTTTAATTTTGTCTTTTTTGATGTTTTTTTTTATCTTTGTTTTTGTTTGTTTGTTTATTTCTGTATTTTTGTGTGCCTGGGTGTTTGACTTTTTTGTTTTGTTTTGGCTGTTGTTTTTTTTTCATTTTTTTTTTCATTTTGCCTAATGTTTTGTATTTTTTGTTGTTGTCTTTAATTTGTTTTATCTTTTTTTAATGTTTTTTATTTTTGTTTGTTTATTACTGTATTTTTGTGTGCCTGTGTGTTTTCCTTTGCCATTTTGTTTTCTTTTGTTTTATATTGTTTTATATTTTTCTGTTTGTTTGTTTGTTTGTTTTGTCTTTGTTTCTTTTTTTTTTTTTTTTTTTTTTTTGCCTCATGTTTTCTGTTGTTTTTGATGTCTAATTTGCTTTTGGCTTTTTTATTAAATTGTTTTTCTTTTTGTTTTATTTCTCTATTTTTGTGTGCCTGGTTGTTTTGCGTTTTTGTTTTGTTTTGGCTGTTACATTTTTCCATATTCTACCATCTTCAGTCATTTGTTTTTTTTTTTGTAATTTTTGTTTGATGTGTTTTGTTTTTTTGTTGTTGTTGTTGTTGTCGTTTGTTTTTTATTGTTTTTCCTTTTTCATTTTGCCTCATGTTTTCAGTTGCTTTTGTCTTTTTGATTTTTTTTTTTTTTCAGTTTTGTTTGTTTGTTTATTTCTGTATTTTTGTGTGCCTGGTATTCTGCTTTTTAGTTTTGTTTTGGCTGTTGTGTGTTTTCTATATAATACCCTCAGTCATTTAGTTTTCTTTTGTATTTTTTGTGTGATGTGATTTGTTTTCATTTGTTTTTTTTTGTTTTTTTTCATTTTGCATTTTGTTTTTGTTGTCTGTGTTTTTGTTGTCTTTAATTTGTTTTGTTTCTTTTTTTTCTATATTTTTGTGTGCCTGTGTGTTTTGCTTTTTGTTTTGCTTCTTTGTTTTGTTTTGGCTGTTGTGTGTTTCCATATTCCACCCTCCTCAGTCATTTTGTTTCCATTTTGTATTTTTGGTTTGATGTGACTTTTGTTTATTTTATCTTAATTGTTCAATTTTTTGTGTGCATTGTGTTTTGCTTTTTTCTTTATTTTAGCTGTTAATGTTTTCCACAATCTACCCTTCTCATTCATTTTGTTTTGGTTATTAGTTTCATTACAATGGCAATACCTCATAATAATGAAGGTGGCTGACTCACCTCTTATCAAACATAACACACCTGTACTATACAGCACATCTTTATTCAAATAAGAGAATTATAATTTCCAGCACACTAAAGCCCCATTATATTATTCTGGTAAATTTAGTTTGCCATTTGCCTTTATAAAAGCGTCAATAATTTATTAGCATTTAAATATTAATAAAGTAAAATCTCTAGCAAACCTGGTTAATCTAACACCCATACGGCCGCTCCCCTTCAGGCTCCATGGTGAACGGTTGGGGCTCGGCTTCAGAAGATGATGACAGAAACTTCTCCAGCAGAAGGTCTAGTGCCGGCAGCTCCTCTGACGGCTCGCTCTTCACCCATTGCAGCTTTGCACGAGCCCTGGTGGCAGCCGCAGACAAGGCTGGTTACCGTCTGGACGGCACCAGTCTGAGCAAGAGAGGTCGGTTTGAAGGAACTCGAGCCTGGGAGTCTGGCGTTTCCTGACTGCAATATGGCACACTCTTAACAAAATGATGCTTCTTTTCTGCTTTCTGATTTTTTGTTGGAAAACTCTTGATGAA
Source organism: Labeo catla (assembly GCA_012976165.1). Classification (NCBI taxonomy): domain Eukaryota; kingdom Metazoa; phylum Chordata; class Actinopteri; order Cypriniformes; family Cyprinidae; genus Labeo; species Labeo catla. The sequence continues at coordinate 189,819 of VONZ01000815.1, read as the reverse complement.
GCAGCATGGTGCAAATACTAACATCTTTATGGATTTTGCTTGGTGGATTTGGCTGGCAACGGCTGTTTTCATTTAACAGGGTTTTGGTCTTTGGCTGAAGTGATTCAGTTTACACTGCACATTGGCGCTGATATCTTCAGATTCTTTTGTTATACACTTCAGGTTTGACTTCATGCCACTTTCTGACTCTATAATGATCTTCATAAAACCATTTTCACAATCTTAAACCTTTTTTTCCAACAGGCTTTGCCATAGAAATGAAATGTATTGATTGATTCTGCTGCTTCTGAATCAAACTAACAAGCTATCTGCCCTCCTCCTGAGCATCCTGTCGTGCTTCCCTTTCAAGATTCGTTTATCATCTCTGTAAGTAGTGTTTCGATAATATTACGGGCTAACCAAGGTTCTGTCTTTGCTCCCTGCAGATAAAGGTCTACCTCATAGACCTCGTCCCGCTAGCCCGTTCTCCACAGATGGAAGCACGGTGGGAACACACAGCTTGGGTCACCAGCGGGCGGCGAGGCCCACCCGCAAACACAAAGGCCCTGGCACTGCCCCGCACCGCCGCGATGCCAGCGCTGATGGTGAGGCTTAGTCCAGTTTTTACTGAAAGATAATTCCAACACCTGGTTTAGTTGAAGCACAGATTCATTGCATTAATTTAGACCACTTTTAAAGACCAAAAACTGGTTTACAGTGGATAGCAGAGTTCTCTTGCATGTTTTATTAAATTAATGTGGAAGTCAGCATTGGTTAAAGGAGACAGATGGGGTCATAAGCAAATGCATGTAGCAATAGCTAATATCCAAGCCATTATAATCATTTATCAAACACAATGAAATCAATATTACCCTTTTGAGGGCATTTATGTAGATACAAAAGACACCTACTGTCAAATGATGATAAATGCACAATGTGCATGAATGGAAATGCCGTACCTATTGTTTGAATTCAAATGACCCTTCCTGCTTCTTCCCCAGATCTGCCTCCACCACCAGAGCCTCCACCCTGCCAGACAGCTCGTGTCCAGGGGGCGAGGAACATGCCCAACCCCTCTGACCGCAAGGCTTCCTCCTTGGAGAGGCAACCCATGATGGGCCTGGAGGAGATGAAGAGTTCCTTGGACCGGCAGGCCCGAACCTCACTGGAGCGCCACCAACAAGCCCAGGACAGACTGGGATCCGTAGAGAGAGGAGAGGAGAGCAGAAGAGGACAGAAAAATGGTCCTGTTTCAGGTAGGGACGATTGATGTCTTAAATTGACTCATAAAGGAGAAACCACATTAGAATCACTGTTAGGTTTTGAATACTGGTTCCATTTATTCAACTTGTGCAAAAAGACATTCTTGGTGAGCCACCTTCCAAGAAGCCAAACCAGCATAGGTGGTGTTCACCAGCTAGGCCAGAGATGTCCGATCTTGCTCTTGGAGGGCCAGTGCCTGTAGAATTCAGCTCCAACTCTAGTTAACATTAAAAAACAAATCTAATCTAAACCAGTCAAGCTCTTCAGGATTGCCAGAAACTTCTACGTAGGTTGGAGCTAAACTTTGGAAGGTGGCCCTCAAAGAAGCCAACGAGTTTGTCCAGAAAGATGTTTTGGTCAAACAGCTTCCAAAATGTGAATGGTTCACCAGCTAGACCAGCTCCAAACCAATTTATGCCTGGACTTGGTTTTTAGCACCAAGACCACCTTAGTCAACCAGCTTGTCCAGAAGAACAATTAGGTCAACCATCTTCCAAAATTTGAACAGTTCACCAACTAGACCAGCACCAAACTAGTGCTAACCAGCTTATGCCTGGACTTGGTCTTCAGCACCAAGACCACCTTAGTCAACCAGCTTGTCTAGTAGAACAATTAGGTCAATCAGCTTCCAAAATTTTAATGGTTCACCAACTAGAACAGCACCAAACTAGTACTAACCAACTTATGCCTAGACTTGGTCTTCAGCACCAAAACCACCTTAGTCAACCAGCTTGTGCTCCAGAAGAACAGTTTGGTCAACCAGCTTCCAAAATTTTAAAGGTTCACCAACTAGACCAGCACCAAACTAGTGCTAACCAACCTATGCTTGGGTTTGGTTTAGCACCAAGACCACTTTAGTCAACTAGCTTGTCCAAAAAAAACCTATTTGGTCAATCAGCTTTCAGAATTTGAATGGTTCACCAACTAGACCAGCACCAAACTAGTGCTAACCAACTTATCTTTGGAGTTGATCTTCAGCACCAAGACCAACTTAGTCAACCAGCTTGTCTAGAAAAACAATTTGGTCAACCAGCTTCCAAGGTTCGAATGGTTCACCAACTAAACCAGCACCAAGACCACCTTAGTCAACCAGCTTGTCCAGAAGAACAGTTTGGTCAACCAGCTTCCAAAATTTGAATGATTCACCAACTAGACCAACACCAAACTAGTGCTCATCAACTTATCTTTGGACTTGATCTTTAGGACCAAGACCACCTTAGTCAACCAGCTTGTCTAGTAGAACAATTTGGTCAACCAGCTTCCAAAATTTGAATAGTTTACCAACTAGACCAGCATTAAACTAATGCTAACCAACGTATGCTTGGACTTGGTCTTCAGCACCAAGACCACCTAGGTCAACCAGCCTGTCCAGAAAAACAGTTTGGTCAAACAGCTTCCAAAATTTGAAAGGTTCACCAACTAGTGCAGGTCCAAACCAGCTGCTCTTTAGTAGAAATGCTTCTTTGGTGTTTTAACTTGATGATGAAATATGTTTTCACGAAAGACCTGAACCTGATCTTACATGTCCAATTGAGTTAAAGCAGCCTGGCAGAGTAAACATGCTTTTAATTCAGTAGAGCAGGTCTGTATAATATTATCTTGCTATCTTGGTCATCAGAGGCAGATGTTTGACAGCGCCAGCTGTGGACCCTTGGCATTCATTTACAGTCCCTGCTGTAAGGAGGCCAAGCTGGAGCAAACAGATTGCCTTGTCTCCCCCTCTTAGTGAGCTCTTCCATGGCCAACATCGGCCTTCTCCAGGAACCAGCAGACAGGAGGCACACTTAGCTGCACAGATGTACTCTAATCGTTCCAGCCCTCATTTTTCACTGTATACACACACACGCTGCAATGAAGCCGAGCTCCATCTGTGCCTGTCTGATCATTAGGATCCACCATTCTGGGTTTCCAGCCCAAACGAAGCATAAAGAACCAGGCCTGGATCTGGCTCCACACAGAGGGGGATGTGGGTTGGGCAACCCGTATGCTTTGGTATCATATGTCTTCATTTTCATCTTAAACTTCAGTGTGGAGATTCGTTTAGCCGTTGGAGGATTTGGTAATGAGTAGGGTTTGGTCAAAGCTGGCAAGAATCGGTCATCTCGGTATTAGTCAGAACGAAACCAATCGTGAACATGTTCCAAACTGGAAAAGCAAAAAAAAAAGATTTATTTGCCACTAAGTGTATGGTTTGGATGTTTGTATGTTTTCAGAGGAGGCCATATTGCCATACAACAAACCTTCATTCCCATCTCCCGGGGGCCACAGCTCATCTGGGACGGCCTCCTCGAAAGGGTCAACGGGTCCTCGTAAAGGTGAAGGGACGAGGGGACAGCACCAGCGCTCTGAACAGGGTGAAAGCAGCTACATGGGGACCAACGCGCAGTACTCTGGAGAGTTATGTGAGTCTAAGTTTGAAACTTGATGGTTTAAAGGTTTTCCAGTCAAGAGTTGCTGTATAAAAAAACTAACCAACTGGCATATTCTCTTTGCACTGTTTACAGAGTGAGCCTTTTTGATGGAAACTGAAGAATGCCTTTATCTGTTCTGGAAATGCCTCACCTGCTTGGTGCAATGCACTCGTGAAGCGTCGGAAGGAAGAAGGAAAAAAAAAGAAAAAATATCAAAAGGACAAACTGTAAATGTGATGTAAAGATGGACATGCAACCCACAAGATCCGCAACATCCCTCACCTTCCTCCTTAAACTATTCATTCACAGAAAAAAGAAAAATGTTGAGGACAAAAAAGAAAAAAAAAAAAGACGGAAGGCCTGAGATTTGAGTCGCCCAGCTTTGGTGAACTTGTGAAAAGGAAATCGAGTTTCCTGTAAATATATTCTTGACATCGGAGATTGAAAATGACATTATTGTTATTGCATTGCTATGCAAGCCGAGTTCTGTTTCCGCGCTCTCCTCCCTCTTACGCTGTTGGTCGTTTGTACGATATGTGAATTGATGGGCTGTGGTGCCATAGAAATTATGTTGTCATCCATCATTTGTTAATACTTCTCATGAATTAATTGTTGTCATTATAATAATTATTATAATTAATTATTTTCTTTTGCACTGCAATTTTGGTGATAAGCACAAAACCATAGCTCCTGCTGACATGAAGAATTGGAGGAAAGGAAATGTGAAGGGGAGTTTCTGTACTGTAACTAGAGATAAGAAAATATATAACCGTGTACAGAGATATATTAAGATATGCCTGCGTCTATGCCGGCCGAAAGACTTTTGGCAGTGGGGTTCCCGGACCCTCTCTCGTTGCTGGAAATAGTCACAGATGGGTTGGGAAACTGTTTGCAGGGAAATTTATCCGAAGTGGTTCTGTTTTCAACACATCCAGCTGCCCCTACTAGTTAATATAACTCAGTCTAGTCCACTTGGTCCAATTGGAACATATTTAGGCCAGATCTTTGAACTACACTGGACTACAGGTACCAACTTTGCCTCTTTCCCCTGCTCACCTTTTGCCGCTTGCTTTCGTTTTGCGTCTAGCGTTTAATTTGGTCCATCTGAGCATAGCAAAATTAATAGACACCAACTTGGCTAACGTTTGGAGGTGAATAGTTCAATTGGGCTTTTTGATTTTTTTTTAATCTCCACTCAAAATTTGATTACAAGCACTTGGAAAGTAAGTAATTTAAAAGCCATATGAACAAGACTACAACGCCCCTGCCTTCCCGTAAGGCTTCTTCTGCCTTACTCTAGAGGTCTTGTAGACGTCAACTGTCTTGAGATTCTGCGTAAGTCTCAAATCACGAGTGGAGAATCAATTCAGGTAACTTAATTTAACCTTTTTGTTGAGCACTTAATGTATCTTGTTTTTTATATTTCTGACAATTTCCCAAAGCCTTGTTTTTAAGTTCTACTTCACCTATGCAGGGCACTGAATCACCAGGATCCATAAATCCACATTCACTGGTATCTCGATTCAGATATTCGTCCTGTAATCACAAAATGACTATCGAGCTAAAGCCAATAACATTATGCATTTGACTTTGCAAAAATACGGCAATATCTTTTCCACGTCCTCGGTGTGTGCTGTAAAACGTCAGTCAGACGTCCAGAAAACGTTTCCACTGTCTTAGGCCACTACATTACAGTACGTTTACCCGAACAGTCCAGTTGGTTCTTTTTGCTTGATGAAATTTTACATATATGAATATATTATGAAAAACGAAATGTACAAAAGGCTGCTCAAAAAGGATATTTTTTACTGTGGAAACTTCAGGAGTTCTTGGTGAAATGACTGTTTTCTTTCGTTATTTCCGTCTTCGTTTTTGTACGACGTTACTGAGGAGAGCTCTCCCGAAGCGGGCCGACGTCCCGCCCCCCCATGTCTTTCTCTCGGAAATCACGTCATTTCAACGCCCAGTGTCCAGCTGTTTGGAATAATGAGGTGCGAACGAGTATCTCAGGTGATTTTACATCTATATCGGTGGTGTTGATGTGGGTGTATATAAATGTATATATTCATATGCATCCTCACGTAAGAGAGTTCATTCCATGTTCGCTATTGAAACGTTTCTCCACCCCTTGTACCTGATGGATTGCTATGCTCTCTCTCTCTCTCTTCCTTTTTGGCCCTGTCGACAGTGGATTTCCATTCCTCTCTCTTCCATCTGAAAACGTGCCGGTACACTAAATGTCCATAAGACAAAGATGTCACTTACAGAACATACCAAAATTAATATTGATATTTCTAATGTCTAATGCATTTTAGTGTCTTTTTTAATACTTGTTTCTTTAAACATCACAGTGTTGTTGTTTTTTTGTATTTATTAAGATAATAAAGGTATATTGTGAAAAATGCATCAAGGTCTGTGGCGTGTTTCTCCTGCGTTTCACACCGAGCCTTTGTTTTCACAGGCTGAATCGGCTGAATTCGAGACGCTCAGATCATTTTTTATCATTTGTATGCACAACCTCCCGCTGCTTTCTCAACAGAAAGGCTACAAAAGGATGATAAATACAGAAACGGCGACAAAAGTCATCAATCCTTTCCAGAGATGGGACACATACTGTTTTTTAATGGCACATGCTCTTACTCTGCCCCCCTTTCCATCTGTACTGTAACAGCCTACATGTGTTTTTACAGAAATCTAGATTATGTTTTTTGAAAATTGTAAGCTTTTGATGGAAATCTCTAGAATTTTCTTCTATATATTATATATAGGGGATGGACAGGTGGATGGAAAAAGAGCTTTAAAGACTTCATAATTCTCTTTTTTTTTTTTGGCACATTCAGAGTACTTACCTTAAGTCGTTCAGACAGATAAATGTGTCTTTGAAGCACTTAGATCAGAGGTCTGATAAATGAGATTAAAAAATGACCCATCCATCCTGCCAAAGCCACTAAATTCTTAGTGTAACTCATCCAAACCTGACATTCAGCTGACTAGACTTAATTTTTGGGCTACAAGAACATGCAGTTTCCTGCATGGTGAAGATTTAAAACAGATGTCGGATGTCACATCATTACAGGAAGTTGGTAAAAACAGATTACATTATTGGTAATATTAAAGTAAATCCAAAAGTCATCATTTACTTACCCTCGTGTCATTCCAATATGACTTGTTTTTCTTCTGTAGAACATAAACTACTCAATAAAACAATGGGAGTGATATTTCGAGAGTTGCATTTTCAGCCATTTATACATTTCAAAGTGATTACATGTAAGGAATAATTGACAATGGGCCATTGAATTATTATATAACGCACACACAAGCCCCGGAGTCAATTATTCAGCTTGTACCACACCTTAAATATTGTTCAGATGTTGTATTTGAAAACGTTCATCAGGTTTTGTCCTTAACGTTCTTAGTTGGATTAATTTCTTACACGTTTTCTTACGCAAAGTACATTTCCGTTACAGATTTGCACAAAACTTTTGCAATGTTTTATAAATGTCGATAAAGAAACAACGGCGTTTCAATTAACCAATGTTATGTAACTAAAACAAAGCAATAAGCCCTAAAAAGCCGTGGTTTACAATGAATTTATAACAGCTAAGGGGTGTTCTTAGGCATGACGCTAAGCTTTTATAAAAGAGTTATTCCATATACGTAGTAAGGTTTCACAAAATAAAACGAAGCATATAAAGTGTAATGATTTTAATAAAAACATTACTCTTCCGCCAAACAATGCAGTTTGGTGGTTGCAACAAAGTGGTTGCCAAGCAACACACAGACGTAAATAAAGTATGTTTGTAGTGTAATTTACAATAGCTTTGAACATGGCTCAACCAATCTGAATCAAAGACCAGAACTATCCATTTTATAACGTCATTTTTTCCTCACGATAAGTCATGGCGATGGATGTTGGTAGGTTTATGTATGTCGAAGCCACCGCACTAGCCATTCATTTAAATTGTAGGAGACATAAGCATCTATCTTTATAGAAGCAGCGCGGAGACTCGCTTCTAGGACACTTCTGAAACTGAAACGAGCCACGGCCTGCCTAGTATAAACACAAGCATTGTCCAGAGTGGCCACAATCAACTCTGCAGACTTGTGCCCCTTATTCAAACATTGTGTAGTCATTGTGTTTTTTGACGTTATAGTTGTTTTAGTTATAGTACATTAAAGAATGATCATGTGACTTATGTATGCAAGGTGACCTGTAAATGCAACAACAAAAAAAAGTTATTTTAAAAAGCACTTTTGCGAAATGTTCGTTTTTTGAGAACGAATATTTAGTGAGAGGGAGAGAGATTAAGTGTGTGTGGATTACATGGCTCTGTGCGTTACATACGCGTATGTTGTTGACGTAAAATTTACCTGTTTTTGAACCATTTGGCCTTCCATAATCTCTCAACAGTGTTCGTTCGGCAGCGTTTCTACTAATAGCGAAACTTCAAGTTCGTCATCTTCAAAAACAGCGCCGTTATTAGAAAGAAATTACATGTTGCTCTTAAATTACTTAACTGTTTTATTGATAAAATCGTCAGAGCAGCGCTAACAACTCGTTTCTTTGAGCGTCTATGTTTCCGTGTATGAGACTGTTTGTACTGTATGTATGCGCGTTTGTAGGAGAGAGAGAGCGGGAGAAATAGAGCATGATTTCCGTTTATGATAAAACGTAATTTTGTGGCAAAACATGAAAATAATTGGGCGGTTATATCCTATTGTTTACTATATTTATTTGCTTGGTCAGTGTTGTTGTGGGTTTAGGTTCTTTTGCTGTTTTAGGATGTATGTACCTTTGAAATGACTTAAATCATTTGGCGAAGTGATATGGACATGTAATGCTCAAGACCTGCCTGGAACTACTTTTGCGTATGTTTCCCTGAAAATAATTGCAGGTCTTAGAACGTTCGTCAGCCAGTCAGATTCAACGTTCCAAAAGTGAACAGCTCTTAAAAGAACCATTTTATTCTTAGTCTGAAAAAGAGTTTAATGATCTAAAGAACATTTTCTGCAATGGAAAGTTTCCATTAATGTTGAAGGTTTTAATGGAACCATCAATGCTATAAATATATAAATAAAGAACCTTTATTTTTAAGAGTATAGTTTTATACTTTCATGGGTACTGCTTGGATTCAGCCCATGAACCAAAAAAGAACCAACCCAAGAGAAAAAAAAGATAGACTTGTGTAGTACAGAGCTGTTGTGTTCACTGAAAAATGATTGTGTGTGTGTGTTTATGCCATAACCTGGCTTGTCTTTTCATTTACTCTGACCCTTTGAGTAAACTACACACACACACAGACTGCTGGGTTCTGTAAGCCTGCAAGGCTGAAAAATAATGACTAGCCCTTTTATTTCGCCAGCAAAGCAACTTTTCCCCTCTCTCCCAATTTCATGGCTTTTTCCTTCTCATTTTTCACCTGCTTCGCCTAAACGTATTTTCCCCTTTTTCCCCGTTTATTTGGGGAAATGATTGCCTTCTACAGTTGCAATATTAGCACCCCGTCTGCACCGTTTTATAGCTGGTCCTCATAGCGATAAGATATGAGCTTACGCTTGACTGTTGACTTTTAATTGTGTGTACTGAGCATGAGACGTTTAGTGTTTGATTTCATTGTGCCGCTGCTGCATTTGAACCCGCGACTGCAGCAGATAAACGCACGAGTGTGTGTTGCCATTTGTGCTTGTTGGAGATGTGCTGGTATGTGGGTTAATTAAAGGAAACATCCCTGGCTGCTGTTGCTGTTTTTCCCCCCTCTCCTTTGTATTCTCTCTCACACACAGTAATGAGGAATGGAAGCAGAGAGGCTGGTGGTACCAGTACAGCACAATTCATCATTCATGTCATCCATACCAAAGCCAGCTGCTCGGAACAGACACCGAAAATTAGCATTTCACCCCCATCCCTTCTCTCTCTCTCACGCTTTGAGTCGCTCTTCTTCATCAACCCCCGTTCTGTCACTTCCTCACTGTTAATGGTCCTCTCTTCTTATCATTTAACTGGGAAACTAATTCCTGTCTTTGATTACTGTCAACCGCAGCACAATGACCCATATCCGTCTCCTCTGGTTTTGCTGAAACTGCCGTTTTACTGGATTGGATGTTAAGACAAAGTAATTATTCTCTTTTCAAACTTCTGGTTTACATTTACAGTTGTATAAAGTGCAAAGTAATCAAAATACACAACGTTTAGGCAACATTTAATCATTTTTTGCAGCACATCATTCATTTACAGTAACACAAACTGTGTGAATGTTGTCTGTTACTACGCATGAGGTGAAGTCAGACCTTAAGAATTCACATTTCATGTACAGTTGAGGTCAAAAGTTTACATACACCTTGCAGAATCTGCAAAGTGTTAATTATTTTACCAAAATAAGAGGGACCATACAAAATACATGTTATTTTTATTTAGTACAGACCTGAATAAGATAAGGAATTGTTGAATTCATAGAAATGACCCCATTCAAAAGTTTACATACGCTTGATTCTTAATACTGTGTTGTTACCTGAATGATCCACTGCTATGTTTTTTTGTTTTTTTTTTTGTTTTTTTGATAGTTGATAGTTGATAGTTGTTCATGAGCCCGTTGTTTGTCCTGAACAGTCAAACTGCCTGCTGTTCTTCAGAAAAATCCTTCAGGTCCCACAAATTATTTGGTTTTTCAGCATTTTTGTGTATTTGAACCCTTTCCAAGATTGACCAAGATGACTCCATGAATTTGAGAACCATATTTTCACACTAAGGACAACTGAGGGACTCATATGCAACTATTACAGAAGGTTCAAATGCTCACTGATGCTCCAGAAAGGAAAATGGTGCATTAAGAGTGAAAACTTTTGAACAGAATGGAGATGTGTACATTTTTCTTATTTTGCCTAAATATCATATATTTTTTTCATTCATTACTGAAGCTACAGAAGATACTTACATGCTTCCCAGAAAGAAAAAAAAAAAATAGATTAGATTCTGCAAGGTGTATGCAAACTTTTGACCTCAGCTGTAGACCAGTATAGGATGTAAATGTGATAGACTGGCTGCTTGGCTGTATTGTTTCTGTTGTTTTGTCTTAAGTAACTCAAAGTACAAAATCCTCAAGCCAGGATTCAAACTCGGCACACCCGTAATGCAAGTCGTTATATGTTGCGCACACGCCCACTAGGCTATCTGCGCCAACTAAATTCATTATTTATTTATTTTTTTATATTGACAAATATTACAAAAATCATAATCTCTTATAATCATAATCTCTTATTTACATAAGAAATATGATCATATTTACATCAAAAAATGGTGGTAATCTACACAAAAAAGAATCCAAACTGTGGCTTTTGAGTGCTTAAATATTCCTGTAGTTAAAACAAATGACGCTAGCAACAGCAAGGTCGTAGGTTCGATTCCCAGGGAATTTTTAATGCAATGTGTGTCGCTTTGAATTAAACCATATGCCAAATCAGTGTAAACATAATGTAAATGATTAAATCATCTGCATTCAGTCAGATTATTGGATTATGGATTATCAGAGTATGTTTCTTTGTAATTAACTGTGAAATTTACAAGCAATTTCTCACAGAAAATTGTTTCTGCACCATTTTTTTATTTTATCTGTCACTGCGTGTGGATCTTGCATCAAGCCTGACAGACATTTTATTTCAACCCATATTGTAGGTGAGTGGAGTTTATACAGTATTTATTTTGTTCACTTCCTGAATAAAAATGACCGAAACAATTGTTTGACAGTTGTTTTATCATTTTTTTTTAAAGGGCGTTTGACTTTCTTTGCACGTTCGCTTTGTAAAAACTGGCCCGGTACTTTCGCCTACGTCACATGTGACCTTTCCAATGTGATTATGTAATGCGTAAGGTCGAGCATTTGTGGTAAAAAGTATATACATTTTTATTGTTTTAAGAAAATGACTAATCGTTTCACTAGATAAGACCCTTATTCTTTGGCTGGGATCGTGTAGAGCCCTCGGAAGCTGCATTAAAACTGCAATTTGGACCTTCAACCCGTTGGCCACCACTTAAGTCCACTATGGAGAAAAATCCTGGAATGTTTTCCTCAAAAACCTTAATTTCTTTGCGACCGAAGACAGAAAGACATGAACATCTTGGATGACATGGGGGTGAATAAATCATCAGGAAAATTTTTGTTCTGGAAGTAAACTTATCCTTTAATAAATGCCTTTTTGATAAACAGCGCTGAGCAGCACTACACCGATTATGCATGCACGTTTCGATGCAGGATGTCATCTGTATTGCAGCAAGATGCAATCACTCTAAATTAATTAAAAAACACATTTATGCTTCCCACGCTGGTCAGTTCTTCCTTTTGTTGGAGAGCAGATAAATTCAAATGAGGTCTTCTCTTTTCATTTCACTTTTGACTCCAAGGTCTTGTTTTTCCTCTTATCTCGCAGCTCTACCATCTTTTCACAGAGTCAGCTCCACTAAGCTCACATTGCCGTCTTTATAAGCTATCCTTCCCACGGTTAGCTGAAGGAGTGCTGTAATTACCCATGAACCCTTGCTGCAGCTTTTCCTTTTGTCAGCCCGAAGGAACCAGAAGGCCAATCTCAGGGCGGCTGTGACATTATCTTCACATTGAATGAAAGTTGGAGGAACTCTTTGAAAGAGAACATCTATTCAAGCAAGTCTCAAAAGGAAAATCATTTTTCCAAACATCACACTCCATATCTACCTGTTGGAGGTTTTGGAGACCGGTTTGGTCCGAGCCGTGGCTTGTCTTCAGGTGGGATTTCCTGATGAACATCTCTTAATCAAGCTGTAATTGTTTGAGCATGACCTTGCTTGACCCGGTTAATGGAAATGGCCCTGATTAACGATGTGTGCTCAGTCACACAGTGGGAGACGCCGCCCACACCCATGAGTCATTGGTTCATTAATTAATTTATTAATTAAAGGTTAACAATGAAGCAGAAACAAAGAAGCAGCTATAGGACAATGAGGAGGCGATGGTCCTTCTGCATTTTGCTGTTAAAAATGATTTATGTGTATACTCATGGTGATTGATAATTATAAAGCATCAAGCTATATCAAATAGCTCACAGTTTGAACTTAAGCATTGAAGTAGGAAAGAAGGATATTGTGATATGTAATGTAATCATAAATATAATAGGAGAGGAAAGGTGGCATGATTTGTTTTTTGAACAATGGATAATGTTATCGTTGCAGTGAGTTCAAACTCAGTTTTAATTATCTCTCTAATTATTATTTTGCTAAGTATTTGTAGATAAACATTTTTTGATGGTGCTAGAACAAACCAAGATTTATAGCACCTGGAATAAACCATCTGTTTAATTAATCTCCACAAGAGTAAATGATTTTCTAGTTTGGACTTGGACTTTAGTGCATAAATTGTGATTTTATGGCTCTTTAATGGTGCTTTTGTTGTTATTTTTGCAGCTTTTATAAAAAGAAAAAAATTGTGCATTTTGTTTAATAGACAAGGATCTAAATCAAGGATTGGAACGACATGAGGGTAAGTAAATGATGAGAGATTATTTCTTTAATAAATTTGGTATTTTTAAATAAACACATTAACCTAAGCTGTACTATATAGAGCAGTAGAGTTCCCTGCCAAAAACTAAACGTTCATACACATGAACATGTTCATGTACACAGTATAACACATAAACATACACACATATTAATTGCGGCTGTTTGCTTAGCTTAAATGACATGCACATTTGCAAACAAACATGTTTGGTGAAGCAAATGTCATATTGAGTCACCCCTGTGTTCCAAATACCTTCTGTATTTGTTCACAATAATAATCGCCAGATGTTTATTGACATTAAAATGTCATCCTTGAATGACTTCGGTGGTGGTGTGCTGATGAAAGAGTAGAACATCCATTTCACAAACTGGTGATATGACAGATCACGTTCACCTAAACTACTGTTTATGACGAAAATGTCATCTTTTATCTCAGAATTTACTTTGAAAAATGAGTCAAAAGGGTTGAGGTGTTAAAGTGCACATTTTTTATTGCATATGGAACATTTAAAACATTTTAAAACCGTTTAGGTAATCTCATAAGCTTATGGAAGCTTGTTTCTTCCACTGAATTTTAAAAAAGTACAGTAACTGTGACTTTTTATCCAACAATTCAGACTTTTTTCTCACAATTGTGAGTTTACATCTTGCAATTCTAACTTTTTTTTTTCTCAGAATTGTGAAATATAAACTTGCAATTCTAAGAAATTAAGTCAGAATTGTGTGCTAAACAATTCTGAGAAATAAAGTCAGAAATGCGAGATGTAAAATCACAATTCTGACATTTTATGAATTTATATCTCACAACTTTTATCTTTTAACATGCAATTGCAAGTTCAGAATCGTGAGATATAAACATGCAATTCTGAGAACATATCACTTTTTTTTTTTTTTTTGTCCTCCATCAAAATTTTATTTTTTAACTTGCAGCTGCGAGTTTATATTACGCAATTCTGAGAAAAAAAGTCAGAATTGCAACTTTATTTCTCTGAATTGTAAGATAACACGTAATTATGAAAAAACTTGCCATTTTTTTGATAAATAAAGTCACAATTCTGACTTTTTTAAGACAAGTTTATATCTTGCAACTGACCCTTTATAACATGCAGTTCTGAGAAAAAATCCTAATTGCAGGTTTTTATCTTGCAGTTCTAACTTCTCCCCATTGTTTGTTTAAATATCATGTAATTCTGAGAAAAAAGTCATAATTGGAACAGTTTTTATCTCACAATTCTGACTTCATTTCTCGCAATTATGAGTATATATCATGCAATTTTAAGAAAAAAGTAATAATTGTGAGTTTTTATCTCACAATTCTGACTTTATTTCTCGCAGTTGTTTGTTTAACGTAATTTTGTCAGAATTGTAAGTTTATACCTCGCAGTTTTAACTATAAGTCGCGATTGTGAGTTTTTACCACAATTCTGAGAAAAAAGTCTGAATTGTGAGTTTTTATCTCGCAATTCTGACTTTATTTCTCACAATTGTTGGTTTATATGATGTAATTCTGAGAAAAAAAAGGCTGAATTGTGAGTTCAAGGTTGATGGCAAGCCTGACTACGTAAATACACGGACGCAATGACATATGTGACCCTGGACCACAAAACCAGTCTTAAGTCGCTGGGGTTTATTTATAGCAATAGCCAAAAATACATTGTATGGGTCAAAATTATTGATTTTTGTTTTATGGCAAAACTCATTAGGAAATTAAGTAAAGATCATGTTCCATTAAGATATTTTGTAAAATTCCTACTGTAAATGTATGAAAACTTAATTTTTGATTAGTCATATACATTAAGAACATTATTTGAAGAACTTTATTTGAAAGCCAATTTTCTCAATATTTAGATTTTTTTGCACCCTCAGATTCCTGATTTTTAAATAGTTGTATCTTGGCCAAATATTGTCCTAACAAACTATACATCAATGAAAAGCTTATTTATTCAGCTTTCATATGAAAAAAAATTACCTTTATGACTGGTTTTGTGATCCATATTTGGTTGAGAAGGTAAACATAGCAGTATGTTGCTAGCAAAAAAAGTACGTTGCTAGCGGGATTTCCGTTAAAACAGTGCGTCAGCAAAACGTTTATATGCCTATCGTTATGTCTTACTTAAAACGAAATCATGAATATTGCTTTGTTTAAAAGTTATGACGAGTTACCTTTCCAAACACTGACCTCCCTGAAAGTCACTGTATAATTCCCGCGCACCTTGACGGCACAAGGTAGACAAGCTGAGGCAATCCAGCGTCATTTCACCACTGATTCATTTCTCAGCTAATTTTCTAGAACTGAAAATAAAAAGGTGACATTGAAGAGGTTACCTTATCTAAAGTCATCCTTTATTCTACTTGCACTTGTGTCGGGAAGACGGGAAAATGTCAACGTGAGCAACGCAACCTGGAAGTTGAAACGCGGGGAGAGCAGAGCAACAAGACATCTCTCTCATCAATTTTACCCGCAAGACAGCCAGCGAAAGCTTCACAGCCCCGTCTTGCGTGTCTGGTAAATTCTCTGCTTTAGGGACGCATTGTAGTGGAGGTTATTTTTAATAATTTGAGTGGCACCTGAGCGTGAGACTCTGATGTGTTTTTTTGCGTGAAGGCGGCTGAAATTATTAGACATGGCGCTTTCGATGTAGCGTCTCACTGAAGCAGCAAATTAACACAAAGACACGGCGACACATTAAGAAAAGGGGATAGAGACGAGAGGAAATATCCGTTTTGTGTTGTAGCCTAGCCTTCCACTCTCACCTCTCAATTTCTTTCACCGTTTAATCTCACAATCTGTTCAAGTGTTGACACATCCACCTGTGTAATGTGGAAGCCATTAGATGTTGAGCAGGTAACTGAGAACCTCGTTCCTCAAGGGCACAACACGTTTGTATACAAAACACTCTTCTGAGAGGGTTAAACGGGGATGAAATGCAATCAGCTTGAAAATAAATCATAAAATCATTGTTCATAAATCCATAACAGCGCGATGTTTTGTTGGTCTCTACGCGACTATTCCGTCTACCCATGTGCAGTAGTTTAAACAATGACTCATAACTCTGTAGGCAACATTTTTCATTTGGTATTTCAATTAAACACAATCGTCTTCTGAGGTACATGTTTTCCTGAGGGCCAAAAAGTGAGACGCCAGTTGAGTCAAAAGGGATTGCAGCTGGTTGACTGAACAATTTCAGTGTCATCTAATGAAAATATTCATCATTTACTCATTGTGTTTTGATTTTGTGCATCAAAAATTCTATAAATGTTTTTGATCTACTGCACTTTCACCTCAGATGTCACTGAATCTCATACATTTTTAAGTGTACAAGTACTTTTTAGTCCTACTGTACACACTATTTCACGTTTAATATTATTTAAATGTTCTTATGAAAGTTTTTTGTCATTAAAGGTAACCGTTTCTGTCTTGCCTTTCTCAATACAGGAATACAGAAATGTGAATAATTATAACTCTGTGTTTTCCAGACCTAATTCATTGTAGAAGTAAACATGGAGTTGCAGAATGGATGCAATATTTGCCAAATGAGCGAGGTATGCAGTCATATACAGGTGCATCTCAATAAATTAGAATGTCATGGAAAAGTTAATTTATTTCAGTAATTCAACTCAAATTGTGAAACTCGTGTATTAAATAAATTCAGTGCACACAGACTGAAGTTTAAGTCTTTGGTTTTTTTAATTGTGATGATTTTGGCTCACATTTAACAAAAACACACCAATTCACTATCTCAACAAACTGGAATATGGGGACATGCCAATCAGCTAATCAACTCAAAACACCTGCAAAGGTTTCCTGAGCCTTCAAAATGGTCTCTCAGTTTGGTTCACTAGGCTGCACAATCATGGGGAAGACTGCTGATCTGACAGTTGTCCAGAAGACAGTCATTGACACCCTTCACAATGCTGGCTGTTCACAGAGTGCTGTATCCAAGCATGTGAACAGAAAGTTGAGTGGAAGGAAAAAGTGTGGAAGAAAAAGAGGCACAACCAACTGAGAGAACCGCAGCCTTGAGAGGCTTGTCAAGCAAAATCGATTCAAGAATTTGGGTGAACTTCACAAGGCATCAAGAGCCACCACACACAGATGTGTCAAGGAATTTGGCTACAGTTGTTGTATTCCTCTTGTTAAGCCACTCCTGAACCACAACGTCAGAGGCGTCTTACCTGGGCTAAGGAGAAGAAGAAATGGACTGTTGCCCAGTGATCCAAAGTCCTCTTTTCAGATGACAGCAAGTTTTGTATTTCATTTGGAAACCAAGGTCCTAGAGTCTGGAGGAAGGGTGGAGAAGCTCATAGCCCAAGTTGCTTGAAGTCCAATGTTAAGTTTCCACAGTCTGTGATGATTTGGGGTGCAATGTCATCTGCTGGTGTTGGTCCACTGTGATTTTTGAAAACCAAAGTCACTGCACCTGTTTACCAAGAAATTTTAGAGCACTTCATGCTTCCTTCTGCTGACCAGCTTTTTAAAGATGCTGATTTCATTTTCCAGCAGGATTTGGCACCTGCCCACACTGCCAAAAGCACCAAAAGTTGGTTAAATGACCATGGTGTTGGCGTGATGGACTGGCCAGCAAACTCACCAGACCTGAACCCCATAGAGAATCTGTGGAGTATTGTCAAGAGGAAAATGAGAAACAAGAGACCAAAAAATGCAGATGAGCTGAAGGCCACTGTCAAAGAAACCTGGGCTTCCATACCACCTCAGCACTGCCACAGACTGATCACCTCCATGCCACGCCGAATTGAGGCAGTAATTAAAGCAAAAGGAGCCCCTGCCAAGTATTGAGTACATATACAGTAAATGAACATACTTTCCAGAAGGCCAACAATTCACAATTTTTTTTTTTTTTTTATTGGACTTATGAAGTATTTTAATTTGTTGAGATAGTGAATTGGTGGGTTTTTGTTAAATGTGAGCCAAAATCATGACAATTAAAAGAACCAAAGACTTAAACTACTTCAGTCTGTGTGCACTGAATTTATTTAATACACGAGTTTCACAATTTGAGTTGAATTACTGAAATAAATGAACCTTTCCACAATATTCTAATTTGTTTAGATGCACCTGTACACTACCGGTCAAAAGTGTTTGAACAGTACGATTTTTAATGTTTTTTTTAAAGAAGTCTCTTCTGCATTTATTTGATCCAGAGTATAATAGAAAACAGTAAAAACCGAAATATTTTTACTATTTAAAATAACTGTTTTCTATTTGAATAGATTTTAAAATGCATTTTTTCCTGTGATTCCAAAGCTTTTTAGCATCATTACTCCAGTCACATGATCCTTTAGAAATCATTCTAATATTCAGATGTGCTGCTCAAAAACATTTATTATTAATATTATGTTGAAAACAGCTGAATATATATTTTTTTTTTTCAAGTTTCAATGATAAACGGAAAGTTCAGAAGAATAGCATTTATCTAAAATAGAAATCTTTTATAAACAATATAAATGCCTTTATCATCACTTTTGATCAATTTAAAGCATCCTTGCTAAATAAAAGTATTAATTTCTATAATTTCTTAAAAAAAAAAAAGAAAAACACTCCAAGCTTGTGTAGTGTATAATGTCACAAAAGCTTTTTATTTTTAGATAAATGCTGATCTTTGGATCTTTCTATTTATCAAAGAGTCCTAAAAAACAAAATATACTCAACTAAATACTGATGATAAAAATAATTTAAAAAAATGTTTTTTGAGCAGCAAATCAGAATATTTGAATAATTTCTGAAGGATCATATGACTGCAGTAATGATGTTGAAAGTTTAGATTTGAACAGGAATAAACTACATTTTAACATATATTCAAATAGAAAACAGTTATTTTAAATAGTAAAAATATTTCAAATTTTTACTGTTTTTGCTGTGCTTTGGATTAAATAAATGCAGACTTGGTGAGCAGAAGAGATTTAAAAAATGTAAAAAATCTTACTGTTCAAAAACTTTTGACTAGTAGTGTCGTACGTATTTCAAAATTGCGTTTTGATATACTATACTTTCACCATGGATGTCATTGACGCTGATACATTTTTAAGTGTACAAGTAAACGTTAAATAAAAAAGTTAAATGTTTTGTTATTTAAACGTTTTGCCTTGCTGTTCTCAATACAGGGATACAGGAACGGATGTGATACTTGCCAAATGAGCGAGGTATGCAGCCATATACATATATACACTGTGCAATGTTTACAACAAGCCCCTGTGGGTAAGCACTTCATTATGTAATCATTTATTTGACTTTTATGCAAGCAAATTGACTTTTTATCAGTTAGCATTTTTCCCAAACATATTGCAGTCCCGTTTTGGTGTTGCTCATAAAAAGCACGTAAATGAAGGCAGCATATTTTACATTTCGGATTTTATCGGTATTTCCCAACACAAGCTTTTTAATGCCCCGAAGCCACTTAATCTTTATTTCGTTCAGACTGGTGACAGAACATACATTTGTCATACCGCATTGTAAAACAATCATAAATACCTCCCCTTACACAAAGCCATTGTGTTTAATATTATCGTGGGTTTATAACCCCTTCATCGTGGGATTTTATCACTAAGCCTGCTAAGCATTTGATCATAAATGTGTACGGGTGTGAGTAATAAAGCGTTTGGAAATGTGCAGAGAACAGCATTGTTCTAATGGATGTGCAAATTCTGCCTCAGAGGGATAGAAACCACATCACGTTACCATCCAATTTGTGTTCCACTCACCAATTACTTTCATGCTCGGCTTCCCCCCATCTCAGACCGAAAGAGATTATCTGTATTGCGTCTGAACACTGCGGTTCCTAATTAAAAAACACAAACGAGAGGCATGTATGCTGATAAAACAACTGTAAAAAAAATATGGTCAACGTTAGGTCCCTCTGACAATATTTACACATTATGCAATTGTTTTTCTTTGCAGAAAACTAAATATTTATGTCAAAAAATATGATCCTCTGTGGTTATGATGTTTGCTGATAATGCTGAGATTGCAACAGTGTGATGCATCAGAATTAGCAGTTTCTGTCAACCGCGTTCTGTTTTGCTAAGTCAGGAATGGAACGTGAAATATGTCTCTCAATTGGTTGATGTTTATAGTATGTGAAAATCTATTCAATTTATATTCATTAATACTCAGGTGATGCCATTGAAGGGGCTCCTGTTAAAACCTTTGTTTAGAAACAATTTAGCATGCATCTGCTTATCGGTGTCAGTCTTTTTGAATTAATCACACACAATGTCCATGTATTTTTTTTGAAGACTGTATACAATTTTACAATTTAAAATGATCATATCTTTTATTTTGTTAAAGGTAAACTGGTTTGTCTTGGAAGACTGAGACTAGACTCGGCTGTGCGCTACCCAGACCTAATTAATTATAGAAGTAAAGGTGGAGTTGGAGGATGGATGCCAGAGGAATTGTCTAAGGTGTCAGGTATGCAGCCACTTTATGGATTTATGAGTTAATGCACAGTGTTTTGCATGCACAGTGGGTTTGGATACAGTTTTAGCTGCTGTTAGCATTTTAGGATCTCAGCTGAGAGTGAATGATGTGATTTAAGTCATGCTATTAGAATGAAAGTGTGATGTACAGTAAGCAATGAAAATGGTTGAAAAACGCCAGTTTAACTTTCGTCGTGAAACATTTATATTTAAGATCTTGAGTGTATGTATAATAAAGTTTCTTTTTTTTTTTAACTGTGTGTTGCAGCAGATTGTAATATATCTTAAATTAAGGCACCAAAACAAATATTAAAAAAAAGTAATAATAATAAAATAACATTGTTTTTGTGATAGACATAATATTGTGATGAGAAAAAAAGAAAATGTTTTATGATGCAAAAGAATATTTTTCTTTTTTAATAATTAGGTTTGAAAAAAAAAACATCGTTTTTATAAACATTTTGATCCATTAATTGATTAGTTTTAAAAATGTATCTAAAAATATACTTTTTTGTTTTTAAGTATTTTTAAAGTACTTTTTTTTTCTGTAACTCTTTTTTACAGTAAGGCGCCAAAACAAATGAAATTTAAAAAAAAAAAATCAGCAAAATGGTTTTGTGAAAGACATAATATCATCATGAGAAAAAAAAAGAAAATGTATTTTTTAATTATTATTTTAAAAAATTTGTTTAAAAAATATACATTTACATTTTGTGTATACATACACATTTTTGTTTTTAAGTATTTTTAAAGTAAGTTTTTATGTATTTTCATGGCTGGTAAGAAGTATGATTTATTGATTGATTGATTGATTGATGAATCTGTATCTTACATTAAGGCTCCAAAACAAATATATTTTACAAAAAGTCAGCAAAATGTTTTTGTGAAAGACATGATTAATAATTTTAAGTTTTTTTTTTTTTAGTAATTTATTTTATATATATATATACATATATATTTCCAGGGCTGGTCAGAAGAAAAAATCACCAAAATGTTTTTGTGAAAGACATAATATTGTCATGGGAAAAAAAAAGAAAATGTTTTTGATCCATTAAAATATATTTTCAAATTATAGTTTTTAAAAATGATTCTGAAAAATATACATTTATGTTTTTGTTACGTATTTTTAAAGTAAGTTTTTATATATGTTCAAGCCTGGTAAGAAGTATGATTTCTAATCTGTAACTCTATCTTACATTACAGTGCCAAAAAAAAAAAAAAAAAAAAAAAAGAAAGACATAATTTTGTGAAAGACATAATACTGTCATTAGAAAAAAATAAAAATGTTTTTGATGCATTAAAAAGTAAATGTTCAGTTAATTATGTTTAAAAATGTTTCTAAAAATATATACTTTCTTGTTTTAGTTGTTTTGTTAAGTATTTTAAAGTAATTTTTAATATATTTTCATGGCTGGTAGGAATTTTTTTTCCATTGCCGTTGGACATTGTTTGAAATGTTTAACATGAGAACATGTTGAGATCATCAGAAGATAATCTCCTGACAACCTGCTGTTGTCTTTTTTGAGATCGTAAGACTGTAAGTAATTCTTGCAATGAAGCTACTATTGTAACCCTGATCTTGATCTTGGATTAGCATCCCTGCTGCAAATACAAGATCCATGCATCTGTGAAATGCTATAGAAATACAAACTCCACCCATCTGGCCTTATATTTCTCAGTTTTTCTATGCACTGAGTGTGAATTTTTTATTTTTTTTTGTATTTTTTATAATGTATACAGTTTTCAACCATCTATTGGATTTCTATATTTAAAAGATTAGTTTGCACTCATGCTGCACATTTATAAAGCTTATTGCACAAATGCATGCGTGCACACACACCTTTACTACTTCCCATCAGCCTAATGAAGATGGATTTATCCAATCTATTCCCAGACACCAGAACCAGAACAAGCCAACCCATCCCCTGTGTGGTGTCACTCTCTTCTTCTCCTCCTCCTTTGCTCTTCTGTTCCTTCGCCTCCCTCCGATGGATCAGGCCGCCCCGGTGCGCCACCAGACCAAAAAGCGAAAAGGGCAAGAAATTTGTCACCTTCCCCAACAAGACCCTCACCAGACAAAAGAACAACGGCATTAATCATCTGACATTTCAATATTGTATTACCCTTTCTGGTGAAAATCAAGGGGGTCATTAAACTGGTAAAAAGAGACGGGGGTGCAGATCAATAGAACAAGCCTCGAACAGAACCTTGAGCTTTACTGCCGTCTGCAGATTCACAGCTGCTGTCAGTAGGTATGATAGGAGACGGCCTTAACTAATTACCTCTACGTGAAGGGCATGAAGTGGCGTTCAATGCATTGATGGCAGCAGAGAAGAGAACACTTAATCAGCAGGCAATGAATATAAACAGACAGAGACCACCAGAGGGGAGCCCCTTGATTGTGACGAGAGGTTTTGTCTCTGTAATACAGTGAAAACAACATACAGTGATATATTGTGTTTTCAGTTTGAGATGTCAATGCTTTCGACAAGGGTAGAGTTTGAGAATGTTCTGTTTTTGGTACGAGGCACAGGGAAAGTTTTTCTTCAAGGATGAATTAAAAGCAGTGACAGGCTAATAGCGAAAGATCCCTTAGTCATTTCTCTTCACTTTCACAAGCCTCTCCTGGCCGTTCACCTGTGTCTTTATCATTCATCATGCTGCAATCGCTGTGTGTCTGTTCAGCAGGTCGTATAACTACAAAAACACGCCAATTTAGCCTGTTTGTGTGTCCACGGCCGTCTTCAAACGCTGTTTGGACATGGTCAATCATCGTGATGTTTCAGCTTGGTAACTGTCAGAGTTGAGGCCTGTGACTGTGGAGATCTTAACAAAACAAAGTGATTAAAAGGTTTAGTTTTTGAATGAATTGAAATGTTGTTTTTTTGGTTCATTTAAAGGTTTTTGTTAAATCACTCTCATATTTTAAAGGGATGAAAATGTTCTGTTTGTTTACTCAAACCCATGCTGTCCCAAGATGTACATGACTTATTTCTTCAGATGAACACAAAGATTTTTAGACAAATACACAAGTTTTGTGAGTAAAGTATACTTCTCCTCCAAAGCTGACTCTTCAAGCCCAGCTGACGAATTAATGTCTTCTGAATTTTGATATTATAAAGACCTTATTTAAAGCAAAAATAACTGTATTGTGATATGCAGTGCCTTGCAAAAGTATTCAAACCCCTTTTTTTTTTTTTTCACGTTTTATGTTGCAGTCTAATGTTAAAGAAGAAATTCACTTCCAGAACAACAATTTACAGAAAATTTACTCACCCCCTTGTCAACCAAGATGTTCGTGTCTTTCTTTCTTCAGTCGATAAGAAATTGTTTCTTGAGGATAAAAATTCAGGAATCATCTTCAATGGTGCCCCCAAGTTTGAACTTCCAAAATACAGTTTAAAGGAGAAGTCCACTTCCAGAACAACAATTTACAAATAATTTACTCACCCCCTTGTCATCCACGATGTTCATGTCTTTCATTCTTCTTTCTTTCTGTCCTTCATTCGTAAAGAAATTGTTTTTTGAGGAAAACATTTCAGCATTTTTCCCCATATAATGGACTGATATGGTGCCCCGATTTTGAACTTCCAAAAGGCAGTTTATATGCGGCTTCAAACGACTCCAAACGTGATTGTTAATGATCCCAGCCGAGGAAGAAGGGTCTTATCTAGCGTAACGATCGGTTATTTACATAAAAAAAAATACAATTTAAATACTTTCTATACTCAAATGCAGTCCTTGAACTCTGTGTATTCTGGCTCAAGATAGTTAGGATATGTCGAAAAACTCCAGCCATATTTTCTCCCTCAACTTTAAAAATAATTTCAAAATCATCCTACATCATTGCAAAAGTTCCGACCCAGTCTTTGCAAAGTGAACATGCAAAAAAGATCAAACACACTTAACAAAAAAGGTAAAACAGCGATATAGGACAATTTTGAAGTTGAGGGAGAACATGAGATGGGAGTTTTTCGACATACCCTAACTGTCACAAACAGGAACAAAAACAGTCCAGGCAGAGTAAGACAAGACGAGCGTTTGGCATTAAAAAGTATATAAATTGTATTATTTTTATGAAAATAACCGATCGTTTCGCTAGATAAGACCCTTTTTCCTCGGCTGGGATTGTTTACAACTGCATTTGAGATCGTTTGAACCTGCATTTAAACTGCATTTTGGAAGTTCAAACTCGGGGCACCATAGCAGTCCATTATATGGGGAAAAATGCTGAAATGTTTTCCTCAAAAGCATAATTTCTTTACGACTGAAGAAAGAAAGACATGAACATTGTGGATGACAACGGGGGGAGTAAATTATTTGTAAATTATTGTCCTGGAAGTGGACTTCTCCTTTAAATGCTGCTTTAAAGGTCTCTAAATGATCCCAGCCGAGGAATAAGGGTCTTATCTCATCTAATTTATATACTTTTTAACCTCAAACACTCATCAAGTTTTTTTCCCAGTTTAATACGGTCAATACAGTTAGGGTATTTCAAAAAAACTCTCATCTCGTTTTCTTCCCCAACTTCAAAATCGTCCTACATCGTGCAGAAGTACCAACCCAGTGTTTACAAAGTTAACATGCAAAGAAGATCAAACAGCCTTTATAAAAAGGTAAAACAGCGATGTAGGATGATTTTGATGTTGAAGAAGAAAACGAGACGGGAGTTTTACGACATACCATAATTGTATTGACTCCGATTACACAGACTACGCATGCGCATCACAGAGACGAGACAAGACGAACATTTGAGGTTAAAAAGATTATAAATTGTCAATTTTTGAAGTTTTGAAAATGACAGATCGTTTCACTAGATATGACCCTTCTTCCTTAGCTGGGATCATTTAGAGCCATTTGAAGCTGTGTTTAATCTGCATTTTGGACGTTTAAACTTGGGGGCACCATTGAAGTCCACTATATGGAGAACATTCCTGAAATGTTTTCCTCAAGAAACATAATTTCTTATCGACTGAAGAAAGAAAAACATGAACATCTTGGACGACAAGGGAGTGAGTAAATTATCTGTAAATTTTTGTTCTCGAAGTGAACTACTGCTTTAAATAACTTTTTTCCCCACGTTAATCTACGCTCCATACACCATAATGACAAAGCAAAAAACTGATTTGTGACAACTTTGCAAATTTATTCAAATTAAAATCTGAAAGAAGTACATTGCATAAGTATTTATAGCCTTAACGTGGAACTTAGCTGAAGCACCCTTACGGCCTGAAGTCTTTTTGCGACAAGCTTTGCACATCTGCCTTTGGCAATTATCTGCCATTCTTTGCCGCACCTCTTTACCTCTCAAGCTCTGTCAGATTGGATGGGGGCAGACACACATTTTCAGGTTTCTCTAGAAATGTTTGATTGTTTTCAACCTCAGGCTGTGGCTGGTCCACTCAAGGACATTCACAGAGTTGTCTATATGCCAATCTTGCTGTGTGCTTAGGGTCATTGTCTTGCCCAGTCTGAGACTGCTGAAAGCTTGTGACTGGGTTTTCATTAAGGCTATCTCTATGTTTTGCTGTGCTGAGCTTTCCTTCTACTCTGACGAGTCCCTCGAACAACTCAACAGCATGAGGCTGCTGCCTCCTTACTTTACTTCTGGGATGGTACTATGCAGGTTATGAGCAGTACCTGATTTCCTTCAAACATGATGCTTGGAATTGAGGTTCATCAGACCAGAGAATCTTGTTTTTCACAGTCTGAGAGTTCTTTAGGTGCTTTTTTTGTAACTTCCAAGTGTATTTTCATGTGTCTTCACTGAGGAGAGGATTGAGTCATGCCACAACGCCATAAAGCCTAGATAGGTGCAGTGTTGCAGTGATGTTTGCCCTTCTGTAAGTTTCTCCAGTCTCCACATATGATTATGGAGCTCAACTAGAGTGAACATTAGCTTCTTGGTCACCAGTCTAACCAAGACCTTTCTCCATCAGTTGCTCAGTTTGGCCAGGAGGCCAGCTCTAGGAAGAGTTGTGGTTGTTTCAAACTTATTCCATTTAAGGGTAACGGAAACTACATGCTTCTGTGAACTTCCAGTGCAGCAAATTTTTTTCTGAACTCTTCCCCAGATGTGCGCCTTGATGCAATCCTGTTTATGAGCTCTACAGGCAGTTCTTTTGAGCTCAGGGCTTGGTTGTGATATGCATTTTTAGCTCTTAGACATGTTATTGAGAGGTGTGTGCATTTCCAAATCATACCCGTTCAATTGAATTTGCCACAGGTTAACTCTACTTAAAGTGTAATAACATCTGCAAGCAATATGAATGTTCCTGAGCTAAATTTCAGGTGTCCCAGAAAAGGGTATGAGTACTTAATGCAATGAAATCATTTTAGTTTTTTTTTATTATTATTTCTTTTTTTTTTCCTTGCTTTATTTATACATTTTCAAGTATTACAAAATTTTCAAAAACATTTCAAAAATTCAGTTTAAATAACTTTTTGCCAAGACTATATACAAAGAAAGGGGATCAGAATAAAAAAAACAAAGAAATGATCGAAATAAAAGATATAATCAATAACCCCCTAGTAGTAAAGAACAAATATTTACCCCCCACCCCAAAACACACAGATGACCCCTCCTAGCCTCCTCCACCTACCCACCCACCCAATAAAACAAACAAACAAAACAAAACAAAATAATAATCATAATAATAATAAATAAAGTAATAATAATAATTCTGCACTGTGCCAAATACAATGAGAGAATTTAACAATTGAATCAAACATACATATCCATATAAATCCTCCACTGGGGGAAAACAAAACAGAAACACTATTTTCATTTAAACAGGGGAGGTATATGTTTCCATATACTCAAGAAAAGAGCCCCAAATTTTATAGAAGCTCTTGGAAGAGCCCCTCAGTGCATGCCTAATTTTTTCCAGTTTGATATAGTGAAAAATCTCTTTAATCCACCTTGAGTGGGTAGGTGACTCAGATGATTTCCAGTGCATTAGAATCAAACGTCTAGCCAGTAGGGATACGAAGGCCACAAAGTCTGCCTTGTAGCCTAGGTGATGAACTGGTAAGGGAAGTACACCGAAGAGTGCTGTTATCGCTACAGGTTTGATTACTGTCCCAACCACCTGAGATATTGTGTCAAAAATTTGGACCCAATATCCATGTAAACTTGGGCAGGACCAGAACATATGTGTCAGGGTTGCTGGACCCTGACGACAGCGGTCACAGATGGGATCGATATCAGGGTAGATTTTGGAGAGCCTGACCTTAGTCCAGTGAATACGGTGGAGTATTTTGCATTGGATCCAACCATGATTGGCACATAAAGATGAAGAATGCACCCTATTTAGTATACTTTCCCATAATTCGTCTGGAATATTTTCTGATAGGTCTTCTTCCCACTGTGTTTTTAAAGATGTCAGTGACCTACTATGTAGAGAACATATTTTTTCATAAATGTAGGAAATCATCCCTTTCCCAATAGACCTTGGTTCAAGGAATGAGTCCAAAGGAGTTGTAACAGGAAGACTAGGAAATTGAGGATGCATATCACGAATAAAACTGCGAACCTGCAAATACCGGAAAAAATTATTTCTGGGCATTGAAAACTTATCTGAAAGCTGCTGAAAGGATGCAAAAACATCATCCATATATAAATCAGTAAACTTTGATATGCCGTATGTTGCCCATTGGGAAAAGGTCCTATCCATCATGGATGGTGGAAAAACAAAATTCGATGCTATAGGGGCAGACATAGAAAAAGCTTGTAAGCCATTATGTCGTCTAAACTGTCTCCAAATTTTATTATTATTTCTAATAAATTTGCAAAGTTGTTACAAATATACTTTGTCATTATAGTGTATGGAGTGTAGATTGTTGTGGAAGAAAAAACACTTAAAGCAGTTTAACATAAGGATACAACATAAAATGTGAAAAAAAGAAGGGATTTGAATTCGCAATGCACCATACATCATTGCTGTGAAATAAAATTACTCATATCGTGATGAAGGATTTTGGTCATATCACCAATTCCTAGGGGTGTGTGAGAAAAATATTTAAAAACATGATTTTAGACAAGATTTTATGCTTTAAATATAAACCATCACTTTCCATCAACTTGCACATGGGTTTATGAGTTGAATTATGTATTTATTTATATATATATATATATATATATATATTTTTTTTTTGGAGCATCAGCTTTGGAAGTTGCATTATATCGACCTACTGAGATGGATTGTGTTCATCTGAAGAAATAAGACTCGTACATCTGGGATGGCATGAGGTTGAGTGGATTTTTATTTTAGGAGGGTGTCATTTGGCTTAATATGCAAAATTTGATTGCAAAAATAATTTTGTTGTTTGATTTCTCTGAAAAGCTTAAACACCTTGGCTTTATATTTGTTTGAGCGATTTGTTTTCCATTTAGTGATGGCTTAAAAATGACTTCTCTTTTAATGTTAGCAATAATGACTGTGCTGGAGAGATGGATGAATCCAAGAGTGAACAAATGCATGAAGGATTGGACCTGTGCAGCTCTTTTTTAAAGGTGAAATGATTCCTTGAATTGTTTTTTTATGCAGAATTGAGCTGTTTTTGCAAATGAATGTAATATTTAACAGGTTCAGTCTGAAACGGTTACCATGTGGCACTGCAGGTCTGTGAGGAATCATGCTATTTATCAGCTTGGCATGTCATTCCTTTTAATCATCGGTTTATAGAGACATCTTGATGCATAATTCATCTATTCATTTTCCTTTAAGATAGAGCAGAACGTCTTTGTCAGCAACTGTTGATTGCTTCACGCATTTGCTTCCCGTCGGTCGCCGTCGATTTGGCTCGTTCCAGCGCTCTGCTTTTGGCAGGGAGATAGTTGCATAAATTTGACTGAGCGTCTTCCTGACTATGCGATGGAGCCTTATAATGTAATTGGTGAAAACTAATAATAAAGTTGATGAAAAACTGGCCGTGACTCATTGGCTGATGGGACGGGTGAGGTTACGTCAGCCTGTGAGATGCGCAGGAAGGAGAGGTGAACTTCGTTCAGGTTAATTGTAAGGTCTGAGCACGGATGGAGTGAGTTCTGCTGAGCTGAGCACTGGAAGGACTTATTAAAATGGAGTTATTAAAAAAAACCTGCAGTTTGCTAGCTGTGAGACTCGGGGGAGGACCAACACTACAGCTGAGAGACAGATGATTGGAGAAAAGTCGGGCATCGGTTTAATTGAATTCGACATATTCGTCCACAAAGTTCTGAGAAATTGTCCAGGGTGATGAGATGTTGTTATTTTAAGTTCTCGTCTCGTCAGGAGACACATGCTGTAGAAGGAAACTGATGTGAAAGAAGAAGGGAGGGAAAAGAAAGAAAGAAAAAAGAGGGGGAATGGTATGAAATAATTAAAGGAGGAACAGCAGAAAAAAACAGCAGATCTGCAACCACAACTAAAAGGATTAGTTTACTTCCAGAATAAAATTTTTATGGTAATTTACTCACCCCCTTGTCATCCAAGATGTTCATGTCTTTCTTTCTTCAGTCGAAAAGAAATGAAGGTTTTTAAGGAAAACATTTCAGGATTTTTTCTCCAAATAGTGGACTTCAATGGAGGTCAATGGGTTGAAAAAAGGGTTTAAAATAACTGTTTTCTATTTGAATATATTTTAAAATGTAATTTATTCCTGTGATCAAAGCTAAATTTTCAGCATCAGCATCATTACTCACATGATCCTTCAGAAATCATTCTAATATGCTGATTTGCTGTACAAGAAACATTTTTTTAAATTATTGTATTATTAATATTTAGAACAGTTAAAGAGTAAAGAGTACATTTTTCAGGATTCTTTGATGAACAGAAAGATCCAAAGATCAGCATTTATCTGGAATAAAAAGCTTTTGTAACATACACTACACCATTCAAAAGCTTTGAAAAAAAAAAGATAGAAATTAATACTTTTATTTAGCAAGGATGCTTTAAATTGATCAAAAGTAATGCTAGAGATTTATAATGTTACAAAAGATTTAAATGCTCTTCTTCTGGACTTTCTAGTAAGTTATTTCAAAATTGTACAGTTTCCTTTCGACTGAAAAAAGACATGAACATCCTGCGTGACATGGGGGTGAGTAAATTATCTGATTTTTTTTTTTTTTATTCTGGAACTGAAGTGATCCTTTAAAGGGATCATCGGATGCCCATTCTCCACAAGTTGATATGATTCTTTAGGGTCTTAATGAAAAGTCTATAATATACTTTGGTTAAAAATTCTCAATGGTTTTGTAAAACAACACCCTTTCTACCTTGCCAAAATCAGCTCTGCAAAAATCATCCTGTTCTGGTCGAGGCTGCTTTAAATGCAAATGAGCTCTGCTTGCCCCGCCCCTCTCTTCTCTCTGTGGAGTGACGAGCCTGTTTACTTTATCCACATATAGTTGCGTTTAGCCGCTAAACTTGCTAACTACCACGTTATCAGGAAAGGCGATCACAAAGATTCATAAAAAAAACCCTTATACTCACTTCTGCTGTAAGTGAAGCTGGATCACGAATGATTCGCGCGAACATAGACGGATATATGTAGATCGGGAGGTGCATTCCCTTCACAAACAAACATAATCCACTGCATCTTCAGTGGCTCAGATGTCGGGAGTAAATGATGACCACTATGTTCATTATTACATCCAGCAACACAACACCTCAATCGCTCAATCAGAGATATTCTTGTCTAACTTACATCCCTGCTCCAGCATCGAAACAATGGAGGTTGGATTATTACAGCTGATCTGAGGTAAGACATTCATGTCAATCAACTATCGTGGGAGCGGCCTCTGTGGGTGTGACGCAACATCAACAGGCATCTGAGAATGGCTCGATTTGAAAAAGGGGATATTATTTTAACAGATTAATTAAAAGCCATGTTACGTTTAAGTTATAAAAAGTTTAAATATAAAACACTGAAAATCAGCAAACACGGTGGAAACAAATAAATAATAAACTAAAAAGCTCCCAAAATCATAAAAGGTATGAAAACAGGCACTTTTGCCAACTTCTTGTCTTTCTCACCTCAATCGTCAGCTCAACTCGACTGTCCTCACAAGATAAATTAAATCCGACTCCTGTGACTGTTGTTCAGCACATTGTTCAAAGTAAAAAAAAAAGATCATCTTTATGATGTTAGTTTTAATAAATAAAAATATGTACCACTGTGTCGTATTGAACCGAACTATGAATTTTGTGAACCGTTACACCCCTAATGGTTGCATGGTTAAAAATGCTGAATTATGGATGTAATGAAAACTTTTAAGTTGCAAACATTATTTTATTGAGTTCTGTTCTGCTGTGAAAGAGTAGGTCATTTCATTTGTAAAAAATAAAGTCATGCAAGATGTAGACAAGTTTGTTTCTTCATCAGAACAGTTTTGGAGAATTTAGCATTACATCACTTGCTCGGCAGTGGGTCCTCTGCAGTGAATGGGTGCCGTCAGAACAAGAGTCCAAACAGCTGTAAAGTAGTTTTCACTTACGACTTTAATTGATGGACTGGAGTCGCTTAGATTATTGTGATGTTTTCATCAGCTCTTTGGACTCTCATTCTGACGGCACCCATTCACTGCAGAGGATCCATTGGTGAGCAATTGATGTAATGCTAAATTTCTTAGGAGACAAAGAAAATGAATTCACTCCTAAAATCAAAATCCTGTCATCTCTTCTCCAGAGGAGGTGTTGTAAATGAAATAGAGAGATGCGGAGGGATCCGGGTAAATGAGGGTGGTGGGTGAGCAGGTGGGTTTGATCTACACGGGTCTCAGTGGGCAGCAGCAGACAGGAGGACGGCTTTCCTGACAGCATACAGCTGTTACTCTTAATTACCTCCCGTTATGCGTGTGGGGTTAATTAAACCAGTTTGGGTGAAAACTAAGACATGAATTTCCTAACAAAGGATATTAGGTTAAACCCTACACATCGCCATCACAGCAAACGCTGAACGTTTGCCTGCATTAGCTCTGAATTTAGCGTCTCATTTAACTAGTGAGCGCTCATTAGCTTGGATTGGGTGGTTTGTTCATTCTCACTTTTTCCATTTATGATATAAAAACAAAAAGCTTGCATTTTCTACTCAAGCACACGCTGTTTCAAATAAATGAGCCGTTTTCTTTTCTCAACCCAAGTTTGGCAAAGCTAAAGGCGGCGTGTTTGATCACAGCGAGGGACTCGGGAATTGACCCGGAGTCGCCAGGTACTGAATGTCGTCTTATAATAATGACCGAGATGTTCAGTCAGTCATCTGTAGGCTACATAGATTCATAATATTAGCAGCACAGTCAGTGTCTGCGTGTGTACTAGCTTTAATCACCTGTGCCTCATTGTGCGCAGCATACACACCTTACCTCATTAAAATGATGGATCGAGCCAGAGGGGAAGCTCTCGGTTGCTCTAGATTTGTTCTCGTTTAAAAGGTGTTTAATAGGGGAACACCTGTGGGGAGCTGCTCTCGTTTTCTGACAGCAACCGAGACGTCTGGCAGATGCACAGGAGAAGGTATGCGTTTGACATTTTAGTATGTATGTCCCAATATTTGTCTGTGGGTTTATAAATGGTGTGTGTATGTAGCTGTTGTAGTGCAGTGGCTTTCAATAAGGGTTGTGTTGAATACTATACATTAATGAAGTTGACTTGTTGGCGGGTTGCCTAAATGACTAATAGGCATGATATAATGAGGCTGGTTTTGGGTTCTGATCAGACACATTTATTAGGGGACCTTTATTTTTATGTAAAAAAAATAGATGGGATGCAACAAATAGGGAACACAGTGCAGTGAAAACAATGCTCATTGCAAATGCTAAAATTCATCAAAGCATGTGTAGATTTGCATTTGTGACCCTGGACCAGAAAACCAGTCTTAAGTAGCACAAGTATATTTGTAGCAATGGTCCCTTTTCACAAGCTTGTGATGACGCGTTTCAACGGTCATCATCATCATAAATCCTTTAAAGTTTTTTATATTTTGATTTTTAAAAATATGTATTTACATTTATAACACTATACTTTGTATTATATCACCTTTTCATCAAGTTACAAAAAAACTACTTAACGCTATGTGAGGGTGTTTCTAATGCCGCCTCTATGGGAGGGACGGTAAATTTGACATTGTTCTGTCTTCTGACTGCTGATATCAGTCTAGCTCAATTTTTTTCCATTGATTGAAAGTTGTGAAAACACTATCGTGTAGTTTTTCTTTTGCTATTTGAGCAAATGGGAATGCAAAAAATATATTTGTGGTACTCTCCCTTTCACTGCTCTCAGATTTTACCCAACTATGACGACTTCCGCTATGAGAAACCAGGAAATGTGAGAAGGGTCCAAAACTACATTTTGTGGGTCAAAATTATCTCTTTTTTATGCCAAAAATCATTAGGATATTAAGTAAAGATCATGTTCCATGAAAATATTTTATAAATTTCCTACTATAAATATATCAAAACTTACAAATAGTTGTATTTCGGCCAAATATTGTCCTATCCTAACAAACCATACATCAATGGAAAGCTTATTTATTCAGCCTCAGATGACGTATAAAACTCAGTTTCAAAAAATTGACCCTTATAACTGGTTTTGTGATCCAGGGTCACATTTGTGGTTAATGTCAAAGGCAGTATGGTATTTTTCCCACAAATAACTAACTCTAAAGGTGCGTTCACCACACGCGACGCGACGCGAATGGAGCGTTAAGCACAAGTGATACACATCCTGTGGTGCGAATGACGCAGCTTGAATTGAGTGTGGCAGAAGCCCCTCCGATGACGCGAATTTGCGTCTGTTGTGAAGTGAATTTCACGAATTCGCAAGAAAACTTAAAATGTTCAAGCGTCCAACTACGCGCAAATAGCGCAATTTATTTGCGTCTGGTGTGAACGCACCATAATGGCGAATGAAGCGTTAAGCACGAGTGATTTACATGTTAAGTCAATGCAAAAATGCGATAGACATCCGGTGGCGTGAATGACGTGGTGCGAATTGAGCGTTTCGGGTGATTTGTGCAAGTTAAAAAATCAGAACTTTGGCGAATATTCGCGCCGCATTAACCAATCAGGACCTTGCTCTAGTAGTGACGTGATTACGACGTAGCGAGTGGAGGCAGAAATCCGAAACAACAATGGAGGACAAAGTCATCATCGCTGTGAATACCCAGAGCTGTGCTTTTATAGAAACAGGAAGAAAGTGAGTGAGGAGGTCGGACAATCTGGTAAGTTGTAAAAAACACTCTTCACTCAATTTGAGCTATATACATATTGATGGACTGATCTGATGGACCCAGACACGGCGCCAAACGACTCTATGTGCTATGGAAGGCTGAAAAATGGCATAAAGCGCAGCTACCGTCTCAACAAAATCCACATCAGCCATTTTGCAATGAGACTGGAGCCGCCTGGCAGAAGCCCCTCCCATGACACGAATTTGTGTTTGTTGTGAAGTGAATTTCACGTGCGAATGAAGCGAATAAACTCAAAACGTTCAAGCGCCCAACTACGCGTGAATAGCGCAATTTATTCGCGCAAGTCGCGTCTGGTGTGAATGCACTGTAACACTCTCTATTCTAATTCAATTTTTTTTTTGTTAAAAAAAAGAAAACACTTGACCCTCTAACATGTGCACTCTTTATTCTATTTCTATTCTACTTATTGTCTTAAAAAAGAACAAAACTCTTACACTAGCATTCTCTATTTTTTCTGTTATAGCTACTTTTCTTTTTATGTATTATATAAAAAAAATACCCTCTAACACTAACATTTTTTTTTTCTATTTGTTTGACTTTTTATTTTTATTTTTAATAAAGAACCTCTAACACTAACGTTGCCTATTGTTTTCTTGTTTTATTTTTATTTATTGTAAAGAAGTAATATTTTATGGGTAATACTTATATTCCTGGGTGATAAATTACACTTATGCTGTATATGCATTGTCAGTTTTTGTGTCAACCTATAATATGTTAATAGTTTTGCATGTTGTTGGCCCTATGATATTTATTTACTGAGGAAGGCAAATAGCCGTTGTTGAGTGCATTATATATTTTGGTAATTACTTGCATACACACATACATGACCAGTCAAAAGTTTTTGAACAGTAAGATCTTTAATGTTTTTAAAGAAGTGTCTTCTGCTCACCAGCCTGCATTTATTTGATCCAAAGTACAGCAAAAACAGTAAAATAACAGTTTTCTATTTGAATATATTTCAAAATGTAATTTATTCCTGTGATTTCAAAGCTGAATTTTTATCATCATTACTCCAGTCTTCAGTGTCACATGATCCTTCAGAAATCATTCTAATATTCTGATTTACTGCTCGTGAAACATTTATTATTGCTGAAAACAGCTGAGTAGATTTTTAAATTTTTTTTTTGATGAATAGAAAGTTCAGA
Source organism: Labeo catla (assembly GCA_012976165.1). Lineage (NCBI taxonomy): Eukaryota > Metazoa > Chordata > Actinopteri > Cypriniformes > Cyprinidae > Labeo > Labeo catla. Next base: position 153,835 of record VONZ01000815.1, on the reverse strand, counting down.
AAATGTACTTTTTATTTTTATTTTTAATAAAGAACCTTTAACACTAATGTTGCCTGTTGTTTTTCTATTTTATCTACTTGTTTTATTTTTATTTATTGTAAAGAAGTAATATTTTATGGGTAATACTTATATTCCTGGGTGATAAATCACACTTATGCTGTTTATGCATTGTCAGTTTTCTTTGTCAACCTATCCACCTTATTTTTCAATGCGGAAGTAAACTGTTTTCTGGTAATGTGTTAGACGTCCGGTTTGCACTACAAACTAGTGTGTTCATAATTAAGATAATACATTAAAATAATATGGTAAGACACACCGGTTTGCAATATCAAGCAGCAAAACAAGCTTTTTGTGCAGCTAAAAATAGCTGGAAGTGGATGAGACCGGAAACCAGACACAAAAAAATGACAAACGGCTGCACCCACTCAAAAATAAGGTGGATAATATGTTAATAGTTTTGCATGCTGTTGGCCCTATATTTATTTACTGAGGAAGGCCATTGTTGTGCATTATATAATTCGGTAATTACTTACATTCTTTGTCAACCTATACACTACCAGTCAAAAGTTTTTGAACAGTAAGATCCTTAATGTTTTTAAAGAAGTGTCTTCTGCTCACCAGCCTGCATTTATTTGATCCAAAGTACAGCAAAACAGTAAAATAACAGTTTTCTATTTTTTAATATATTTCAAAATGTAATTTATTCCTTTGATTTCAAAGCTGAATTTTCAGCATCATTACTCCAGTCACATGATCCTTCAGAAATCATTCTAAAATTCTGATTTGCTGCTCATGAAACATTTATTGTTGAAAACAATTTTTTTTTGATGAATAGAAAGTTCAGAAGAACAGCTTTTATCTGAAATAGACATACATTTAAGACATTATAAATGTCTTTTGATCAATTTAAAGCATCCTTGCCAAATAAAAGTATTAATTTCTATAATTTCTTTCCTTAATGAAACTATCATTTTTAAACTCTTGAATGGTATAGTGTATATAATGTTACAAAAGCTTTTTATTTCAGACAAATGCTGATCTTTGGATCTTTCTATTTATCAAACGATCATGAAAAAAATGTACTCAGCTGTTTTAAATATTAATAATAATAAGTAAAAATGTTTCTTGGACAACAAATCAGCATATTAGAATGATTTCTAAAGGATCATGTGACACTGAAGACTGCAGTAATGATGTTGAAAATGTAACTTTGATCACAGGAATAAATTACATTTTAAAATATATTCAAATAGAAAAGAGTTATTTTAAATAGTAAAAATATTTCAGAATTTTACTGTTTTTGCTGTACTTTGGATCAAATAAATGCAGGCTTGGTGAGCAGAAGACACAAAAAAAAAAAAATTAAAATCTTACTGTTCAAAAACTGGTACTGTGTAGATATATAATATTTATTTAATTAACATTTTTATTAGATGCAGTGGCCAATAAATGTGCTATAATGGGATTTTCTGTTTATTTATTTTGAAATTTAAAAATAATTAAAAAAATAACAAAATAAAAAAAAAGTCTCTATGTGTTGTTTAAATAATCACGTTTTTTTCCCCAGTAAAACTATATTATGTGACATTAATGTATTAACTAACAAGAATGAACAATACATTTATTACAGTATTTATTAATCTTTGTTAATGCTATTTAATAAAAGTACAGTAGTTCATTGTATGTTCATGTTAGTTCACAGTGCACTAACATGTCAACAAACAACTTTTGATGCATTAGTAAATATTAAAATTAATATTAACAAAGATGAATAAATGCTTAGCTAATGAAACCTTATTGCAAAATGTTCACTTAGGAGACACAAAATATAGAAAGACATAAATAAGCCAGAAACAAGCAGGTCAGTTTCAGTATTTTGATTTTATTTTTTTTTTCTTCATTTTTATATGCTTTTTTGTTTTAAGAAACAAATGCTTGCAGATGTCAAATGAATTAACACTCACATCCTCACCCCTTTTAGATCGTGTCCGCCACGGCCAACCCACGAGAGCCATGTCCTCGGCCAGCCAATCACGACCGCCCCAGATTCTCAAACCGACACCCACTTCCTGTTAAGTGCATATGTAAATCGAAAAATGTTTTCTTTTCTTTTTTTTTTAATAACGAAAGCGCACAGGTGGAGCGATACTTTCGTAAACATAACATCCCTGCATTGATTCCTGTATATTTCTTTCGTTTCTGCAGGATTTCTGGAGCTGGAATGAGAATCTGGAAAAGACACCGAAGGTAAGGACGAAGGGATTCGTTTCCATTCATTCACTCGTTTGTAAACAGCTTATCCTTTTTTCTTTTCTCATAACCCTACATCAACAGGTTTAACAAGGCCTTTTGTCGTACCGTCCGCGCCCACCCCCCTCGCGTAAGACAAAAAGGTTAATCAATAACATGGTTCAAAATAAAGTTTAGTGATTGTGCTTTTAAAACCAAAGTCAAACATAGAACGACAAACATCGACAATGACAAAAAAGAATAACAGTGCATTACAAAAAACAAAAACGAACAAACAATAACTCTCAAAATGTGGCACTTTTCCTGGGGCAGTTTAAACACTATGACAATTTACAACCAGGATGGCGGCTATAAAAAAAAAATTATATTAACTGGCGTAATTTTAAAATTATTCAAATAAGCCAAGGAAGACAAATTTAATGTACCACAATGGATTATAAAAGACAGTTAGATATGTATACACGTGTATGTACATGTCAGTCAGTCCCTTTGTGCCTGGAGTTTCATTACAGTAACAGCTGACTGACAACCTTCTCGCCAAGGTGAACAAAGCCGTAATCAGTTTGAGGAGCTAGCGGACGCGTCATATTGCATTAGAATCCAAACAAAACTGCTTTAGCCCCTCTCAAATGCACCCTTTGCTTTTTTTTTCTTCTTCTGTCTTTTTTTTTTTTTCTTCTTTAAATGCACATTGAAAATTAAGGTAAATAAATGAAGAATGGTTGGTCAGTTTTCCAAACGTGACTCTGGGTCGGTAGTTTTCAGTAAAAGATACCGCCGAGATGGTCAAACTGCGCTGAAGATGGTTGCTGAGGAAGTTTAGACAGCCATATTTTTTATCTTCAGCTCTCCACCATCTGAAAAGATAAAAATCATACAAGGAAACAATAAATATTTACCATCCAAAGAGCACAGTAGCAACAGTGTTATTTATAATAATATTAAAGTATTTGTTTTAAACTAGGTTTGAGTTCGGTTTGCTTTTTTCAGCTTTTGTAATTTTATGTGTGCTTTTGTAATTTTTCAGCCTTATGTCAGTTTTCTTTTAATAGTTCTATTTTTCTTTATTTTTTTTTTAATTTTGTGTCATTTTATTGGCAACTAACTGAAATAAATGTCTACATTTTTCACTTACTATTTATTTTTTATTTGCTTAATTTAGCAATAAAAAATATATATGTTTAGTTTTCTTCAGTTTTTGTGCCGTTGCCGTTTTTCAGCCTTTTGTCAGGTTTTTTTCGAATAGTTTTATCTTTTGTTTTAATTTTTTGTCAAACATTTTCTTTTGTTCTAATATTTTTTGTCATTTTATTGGCAACTAACTGAAATAAATGTTCAAGTTTTTCCATGTCATTTTTTTTATTTGTTTCATTTTGCCATTAAAATAATGACTTTTTTTTGTATTAATACATTAATAAATTAAATGATTTTTTTAAGTACAGTCTCCCTTTTTTCAGTTTTTATAATTTTATGTGCTTTTGTAAAATTTCTTTGCCTTTTGTCAGGTTTTTCTTTTATATTATTCTTTTTATATATATATATATTTTTTTGTCTTAACTGCTTGTCATTTTAATGGGCAACTTGC
>VONZ01000815.1:0-145000 GCA_012976165.1 Labeo catla | reverse complement strand
AACGATTTCTGAAGGATCGTGAAGACTGGAGTAATGATGCTGAAATGATGCATCATATTTGACAATATTGCTGTTCTTCATGTATTTTTGAGCAAAAAAAAATGCAGTTCATAGCCATGATCGTTATAAATGAACTGAAACTGCTTAAGCTACACCATTCAAACGGTGTTATATTATACATTTGTAATATTTATGATTTTTTTTTTTGTTTTGTTTTTTACTGTTATTTTTTTTTAAATATTATGACATTATAATTTTGGTATCATTTTAGCATTTAGTTTTTAATTGACTTTTTATGATTAAAAAAAAAATGACCTAATGTACACTATCATTTTGGTATCCTTTTTTTTGTAAATTTAATTTACTTTTTATGATTTTCATTTTTATTATTATAATTTCTTAATAAATAAAATTACTGACTTAATGTAAATTAAAATTTTGGTATCATTTAACATTTTATTTATTTTGTTTTATTTTTTTGTAAATTATTAATTGAGTGTGTGCGACGAACAACCGTATAAGTCCAAAAAAACAAAAAATGAGATAACCATGTGACATTAATTGTATGTGTGAACTTTGTATACAGAAACAGTTTGGGGATATTTTCGCGCGACCAAGAGTCCGCATTTTAAACGTTAAAATAGCGTCACGCGGAAAAACCGTTTATGTCCACAAAGAAGAATGGAGATGCCGCTTGCTGTCATGTCCGCTTCGGACATTAAAAGGCAAAACCTCGGCAAAAAAAAGAGAGCCGACATGACCAAATGAAAGGACAGAGTAAGGAAGGCTTTGAGGGATGCTGGAAAACCATATTTGACTCGAAGAGGAGAACAAAAACCAGGGAAAAATCCACCCAAACTGCTGAGTGGAAGAACCGTATATGTGATGTGATCTCTCTCTCTCTCTATGAACGCGCTAAACACCGCATAAACAGTTAACCTATCAAAATAAAACACATACCATATATAATAAAGCTGTATTCTTTCATATTTCCCGCCAGTCCTGTGTAAAGTACGGCAAGCAGAGTTTATTTGTTTATATATTTATTTATATCGTGAGATGGCGGAGCGCGAGAACAGTTTGAAGTAGTATATACACAGGTGCGCTGCGCCAGCTTTTCTAAATAAACGACAAGGTGCACTATTGGAGCTATCTAAACATACAAGAAGTGATCAAAGATATCCTATCTGACTAACTTGTTACAGTTATATTTGCGTGTAGCCTATAGCCTACTGGGCGTCTACTATAGATCAGTCATGAATAGGTCGAAATGAAAGTTGAGAAAATTATGATATATCTTGTATACCTTATGATATGTTGAATAATATTTAGCTATGATGTATGTCTGCATTGTATTTATTGTTTTTATTTATTTATTTATTTATTGTTTTTTGTTAATAATTCATTGTTATTGCCTGTACTGTAAGAATGTCTATGTATTATACATTGTTCATACTGTATTTTCTGTTTTTAAATAATTATAATAATAATAATAATAATAAACTAGAAAGAAATGCTTAATATTAACCTGAAGTTTCTGTTACTGTATTAAAACTAAGATAAAGGAATCAGATCTTTAGTGGTTTAAAGTGATATGATGAACTGGAGTTATACTGTTATTCCACACTAACTGGACATATACCGTTCTTCCACATTTCAGAAATATAAATCACAATAACTTTTGATTTTTAATACTGACACTGAAAAATGTTATCTCCTTAGAATTGAGAAGCTTTTGTTGTCTATTTTCAAGTAAAATAAAAATATATAATATAATGTTCACAATCCAAATGAAAAAAATCTTATTACTCAAAATTTGAAAATATGGACTTGTATGGTTCTTCGTCTCAAGGCCTCAATTATTGAATTTACTTTTAGATTTAATTACATTTGGGATATCATTTTAGTGTTTTTTATTTAATAAATTACTTTCATGTACTTATGAATTTTAATTTTTTATTATTTCTTAACTATTATGACTTAATGTAAATTATAATTTTGTTATTGTAGCATTTTGTTTTTTATTTTTTTCATAAATTATTATTTAATGTACTTTTAATGATTATTATTTCTTAAATATTATAACTTTGGTATAATTCTAAAGTTCAGCTGTGTTAATATTCTCTTAAGTTATTAATTATTTAAATAATTTTGGTATTTTAACATTAAGTTTTTTTCATAAATTAATAAAAATGTAAAGTTCAGCTATGTTAATATTTTCTTAAGTTATTAATTATTGAAATAACTTTGATTTAATTAATTCTGGTATCATTTTACCGTTTAGTTTTATTTTTTTCATAAATTTAAAGTTCAGTTATTGACATAACTGATTTAATTAATTTTGGTTTTAACATTTAGTTTTTTCATAAATATAAATTATTTAATTTATTTTTAAATTGAATTCAACATTTTTTTAAGTATTATTTGCTTAACATACGCTATTCATTTTGTTTCATAAATTATTATTTAATATACATTTTTTAATTTACTTTTAAATTTAGTTAATTTAAATTTTTCTTTTAAGTATTAATTGCTTAATGCTATATTTTCTTAAATTATTTATTTACTTTTTTATTAACTACTATTTCTTAAAAATTATGACTTAATATAAATTATAATTCTGGTATCATTTTAGCATTTTTATCTTTTTTTTCATAAATTATTTAATTGCCGTCTTACGATTTTTATTATTTTTGTTATTATTTCTTAAAAATTATGACTTAATATAAATTATAATTTTGGTACCATTTTAGCGTTTTTCCCATAAATTATTATTTAATTACATTTTTATGATTTTTTTTAATTTTTTTTTTTTTTACAAAATTTTAAATAATAAATATTACGACAATGTAAATTATAATTTTGTTATCATTTTAAAGTTCCACTATTTAAATGTTTTGACAAGTTATTAACTACTGAAATAACTTTTAGGTTTAATAAAAAAAAATAATAAGAGACTATAAATTAATTGACACTTATTTGATTGATTAAACGTCTTATTTATTTTTTTGTTGTAAGTAATAACTGCTTGACATACGCTATTCAAACAGGGATGTAAAACCTATTTCTAAAGCCTTTTTTTAAAGTTTCATTTTACCTGGCTGCAGTAAAGAGAAACATCTAACCAGTGTTGCCAATCAGTGGTTTTCCCGCAGAATTGGGCTACTTTTACACTCTTGCCGCGGGTTGTTTTTTAGTCTGCGGGTTAAAGCAATCCCCAGTCAAGGAAATGTATTCACCCTGCATATATTATTCATTTACTTTCCAGCCGCTTTATAAATTTTCTAACTCATATTTGCTTCAAAACGTTTGATAACCCAAGACATCGTTCAGCATTCCTGCAGAAAACTTTCTTGAAACCGAAAAACAAACTTTTAATAGAACCACGCAAAAAGAGGAAGCTAAGACAAAGAGAGCGAAGAACGTCTGGAAAAGACTGGCTCTTTTCTCTCCAGACAGAAGTGGAGGCAGATGAAAGGTTAACAGGGCCTTCTGGAGAGGAGTTGGAGGAGGACGAGATAATAAGCCTGGTGTCACCCAAAGCACTGAGCAAACAAGAGCAAAATTAACAGAGGCGGGGGGGAGCGCGTGTTTGACGCGCAGTATTTGGGGGGTTGGTAGGCAATCTGTGTTTCAGATCATTTCGTTTTGAGTGTGTTTGTGCGAAACGCATTCGAACGACAACCACCTTCGCTTCCGTGCGAAACGCTGTATTTAACCCTCCCACACAGAGTAACTCGAAGAAGGCCTATCAAATCAAATCAAATCACACATTCAACAGAAACTTGAGCTGACACAGACTGATCAATCTGGGTCTCTTCAGCGGCCAACGGCGAACAAAGACGAGAGAGAGAAAGAGAGGAGATTAGAAGAGGGGGAGGAAGAGATTACAGTGAAGGGAGGGAGTGAAGGACAGATGAGAGGGGCTAGTTGATCTGATAGAGCCCACCAAGGCCTGTGTGTGTCTGATATTAAATCTTAGTGTCAACACGCAAGGACAACCGACTCGATGATGAGACGCAGCAGATGAGAACGTGTGCACAAACACACACTCGCACAAAACTTTGGATGCGTTTGTGAGCGCTTTCTTTCGCGGTTCCACACGCGTCGCACACACGACGTGACCTTTCTGAAGGCTTCGGAGAGCTCTTCGGTGACGCTTTGGCACCTGCTGCCATTTCATTAGAGGCTGAAGCGGGAGCGGTCACTTATGAAACACTGTAGGTGGACGTTGCCGTCCCACTGAGCTGACCTCTCCATCCCCCTCGCTCTTTATGATCCTATATGTACTGATGAAATGTTTGGAAGAGGCATGTTGTCTTATACTGATGCACAAGGATTGGGAATCAAGAAATAAGGCTGTGTGATCCGATTTGTTAATAAATGGCATTGATCAACTAGTCAGAAAGGCATCGAATCAGTGTCAGCACTTAGGGGTTTATTGTTTTGAATTAGTCCGAATTATTAAAAAAAAAAAAAAATCTGTTTATGTACTTATAATTTTTTTAATGTGTATAATTTAAGGTTAATGAGATGAGTTTTGAAAACAAAAAAAAAATTATAAAAAAATAAAGAAATTTAAATAAATTAAAATATTCAAATTAGGAAATAATATAAAATAAATTAGTAAAATGTTACCAAACTATTATCATTTATATTAAAAATTATATTTTAAATTATTTGTATAAACATTTAAAATTTAATTATTATTATATTAAATTTATACTATTTGTAAGTGTAATATTTTATATAATAATAACTTGTTTTTTACATTTTATTAAATTTATACTATTTTTAAATATAAACATTTAAAATGTTATAATGTGTATTATACATTTGTAATCTTTCTAAAATTAAAAATATTTAATAAATTACACCATCATGGTAATTTTTTTTATTGTTTCTTCTTTCATTTTTTTTCTATTTTTACTATTATTTTTTATAATTAGTAAATAAATTAGTACATTGTTACCAAAATATTATAATGTATATTATAAATGTGTTATATTTTTAAGCTTTTGATTTGTATTATTATTATTTATTTCAAAATATTTAGTAAATGATACTGTTTTGGTAACATTTTATTGTTTATTTTTATTATTGGTTTTTATAAATTATTTAATTTACTTTTACATTTATTATTTAATTTATGAATTACATATTTTCAATTTTTATTACTAAAATGATTATGAATTTATATTGTAATTTATAATATTTTTGGTAACATTAACATATTCAATTAAAAAAATTATAAAAAACATAAATTAGTAAATTTTATATAAAAACTATTTGTAACAATATAAACATTTGCAATGTTACCAAAAATAGAAATAGAAATTTGTACATTAGAAATTTGTAATATTTAATACTATTTTTAAGCTTTTGTTTATTATTATTATTATTTATTCAAAAATATTTAGTAAATTATACTATTTTGGTAACATTGGGTTATTTTTTAAATTTCTATTAATTTTGCATTCATTATTTAATTTACTTTTAAATGTATTATTTAATTAATGAATTATATACTTTTTTATTATTAAAATGATTATGAATTTATAATGTAAATGATAATATTTTTGGTAACCTTATAATATTCAATTAATAAATTATCAAAAACTAACTAGTCAAATGTTACCAAAATACTGTCATTTATATAAAAATATACTATTTGTAACAATATAAACATTTAAAATGTTACTAAAATTATTATAATGTATATTGTAAATTTGTAATATTTTATATATATTGTAAGGTTTCTTTAAAATTAGTATTTCTTTAACAATGTTTAATCAATTACTATTTTAAAATACTATATTACAGTTAACATTTTATTGTTTCTTTTTTAATTAATTTTTCATTAAATAATTTATTTTACTTTATTTATTATTTATTTTTATTTTATTTTACATTTATTTAATTTCTGAACTACATATATTCTGTTTTTATTATTAAACGTATGAATTTGTAATGTAATTTTTTTTTGTAACATTCTTAATTTTATTTTTAATTTATGATATAAATTATACTATTTTGCATAGTGTATATATATATATATATATATATATATGTATATGTACTTAGAGTTCATGATGCCCATTCCTAATGACAGTGTACAGAAAGCAGAACAGTGTGTAGACGTACCCTCTGTGTAGGCCTCTCGGCGCTGGTAGCCTGTCTGAGCAGCTGGATGTTGTTTTTGCCTCTTTAGGGGCCTCCTCTGACCCGGGGCTGCGCTAACGTTACTGTCTGTGGACACTGGGCTGCCTGGACGGTGTCCCGCAGGGAGGTTTTGGTATTTCCGTGCTGCTGGCAAATTAGAGGACAGAGGGTTTGCTTAGTTCAGCTCTAATAAAGGCCGCAGATTTGAATACAAATTAAATCAGCCGCTGTAGGATGTATAACATTACAGTTACGGTCTCCATTTAAAACCAAGCAAATATTAGGATTTTTTTTAGTGGGACGCTTCCATATCTTCCACTATGTGGCATATTGTTAGGCCTGTTTTAAGAAAGCATATACACGTTCCAGTACCTCCAGACACTGGAAGCTGATGGTGGCCTTTCCCAGGATGCTTTGCCACTCGTAAACCAGCATATTCGGCCGCAGCTGCCACGGCCTGAGCGAAATCAGCATCGGTAAAGAAAGATCCGTCCGATGAGCTGACGGCGCTGGAACGGCCCGACGAGGCGTTGTCCTCCTCCGAAGCAGAGCCCCAGCCATTGATCATAGACCCCGTGACGGAGCTCTCCAGGTCGCAGGTGCTAGAGGCTGGGGTCTGTTCCAGGCCCCGCAGGAGAGCCCTCTGCTGGGGCAAGTGCTGCTGGTGAGGGTGGGTGTGCAGCTGGTGGACTCGAGCCACCTCCGCATCCGTCTCGTCACCCTCTTCCTCATCCTCTTCTTCCTCCAGCCCATCCGTGTCCAGACCCAGGGGGCTGGAGATGTAACCATACGTGTGCGGAGGGGAGAGGGGGCGTGGTGGAGGGGGTGGGCTCACCAAAAGTCGCCTGAGGAAGACAACCGACATCAAATTATCAAACTGTAAATGGTTTAAAAGGAAAAGCATTGTCAAGCTTTGAAGCTGGTGTACCTGCGCTCGTGTAGGTCAGGGTTATCCTGCAGCATGGGTTGCATCTCCTCCTGAGGGGATGGGGTGAGGGTGGCGGTGGACTGGTGACTGTAGGACACGGCGGCAGGTGAGGAAGCCGCTCCACGTACGGGCGGCGTAGGTCCACGCTCCAGCTCCACCTCTTCCTCCTCTTCTTCTAGCTCGTCGGGTTGGAGGTACATACGGGATGGCGGCAAAGGGCACTGCAGGTCTGTGTCATAACTGAGAAGATAACCAAAAAAAAAACCATGAGATCACTTTTTTTGGAAAAGTTTCCAGAACTTTTTGGAAACATCAGGCGATCTTGAGTTTCTCACTTACATATGTTGTGTAATCATGTTAGGTTTTGATGTACTGGCAAATGTCTTTAAAATTATTATTATTAATTATTTATATATTTATGTTATTTTAAAATATATTGTTTTATTCATTTGTTTTAATGTGTATATGTGTGTGTGTGTATATATATATATATATATATATATACACACACACACACACACACACACACATATATATAGTGTATATGTGTAAATATATTAATTCATAATCAATTTAGTAATAAAAATAGAAAATATATAATTTATGAATAATACATTTTAAAGTACATTTAATTATTTATGAAAAATGAATAAAAAATAAATAAATTAAAATATTACAATATTTTAATAATATTTGACTAATTTATTTTTTTATAATTTCTTAATGGAATATTATAATGTTACCAAAATTGTATAATTTACATTATAAATTCATAATAATTTTAAGAATAAAAATATAAAATATATAATTCATGCATTAATTGGGAAATTTAACAGTAAACAATAAAATGTTTAATAATGTTTAAGAATACCACTACTACTACTAATAATATATATAATAATGATAATAATACTAAATATATATATAATATTACAAACATACATATTTTTGTAAACATTTTAAATGTTTATTTTGTTACAAACATTCTAACATTTTTTATATAAATGACAATATTTTATTATTAAATTACAATATATTATTGATTTTATTATTTTAAAATATCAATTAATATATATTAATATTGTTTATAACACATCAACAAAATAAATACAATTTTACTTTAAATAATATTAAATTGATTAATAAATCAAAATAATATAATACAAATTGAAACTAATGAATATAACAATATATTTCAAAATAACATGAATATATTTAAAAATAATAATATTGTTTTGATTTGTATTATATTAATATTTTGTTGATTTATTAATCAGTTTAATAATACTATTTAAAATAAAATATAAATAAAATATTTATATATATATAAACTTCATATATATATATATATATATATATTTATTACTAATAATGCTATTTTAAAATAATAGAATTATTTTGATTTTAATTATATTAACACTTTGTTGATCCATTAATCATTAATTTAATATTACTTCTTTTTTTTACATTTACATATCTATATCTATTAGTTATTTTAAATTTTATATATATATATATATATATATATTTTTTTTAATGCCATTTTAAAATAAAATAATGATTAAAATATAATTCCTAATAGATGCATTATAAGCATACACAACATAAGTGAAAACCTGTGTTGATCTCACCTGTCGTCCATTGCGAGGGTGTATTCCTGACATGGTGGTGGATTAACCGGAGGAGGAGGCAACAGTTCAGTCCAATTCATTGGGTTCTGTTTGACCTGTTTAGTTGATCGTCCACCTTTTTTCTGTCCTTGACTTCCTGTAAAGATGGATGCAAGCAAGCAAGCAAATAATTAATAAATACACATTCAGTGTGATACAAACAGAGCTATATCAACTCCCAACCCACAATGCCATGTGAACTCATAAATTCATTTGATTGCAAACTAAAATGCTTTAATAAGCTCTGGTTCATTTTTTTTCTGTGAGTTTGTTTGCGAGCTTGATGCATGTGTGAAACAAATGGCACTTTTACACTCAGGAGAAGCAACATTAATGACACCCACACCATAATTTATGCGGTGTAAAACGCTTATGCGCATTATCTCTCTATTTGTAATTAACGTTGCGCTCTCCATCAAAAAATGAGTCATTTTTCAAAACTAACACTCTCCATTGCCCAGAGGAGAGGTAGAGAGAGAGAGCATTAAGAAGAGAAACATTGGAGGCCAATTAACAGAAAGGAATTAAAATTCAGAGCCAATGAGCTGTGAGGACCTCCACGCACTCAGACCCTCTCTTTAATTACCTGAACTTCAAATACAATATAAAAATAGATACGACGCATTACGCTGGCAGCCTTGCATACGCCGCAGAATGGGCCTCATTTATCTTTGTCCCGCAACAAACACCAGCTTTCTGACAACATTATCCCCCCTTTCTTTGAGTCGGATGGATGAAAGCCGGAGTAATTAATGACGGTGTGGCGAATCGCAAAAAAAGGGAGGGGGGGGGACAGCCTCCAAATCAGAAACATCCCAGGAAAATGCGGCAGACCTTAGAAATCTGCAGGGAACATGGTTTTAACTAAAGGAATTAGGACTGAGAAAGAGATTGTTGCTGCCGTTTAAGATATGCGCTCATGCACCTCAGAAATCGTGAGGAAGAATCGCCTCCTTTTGTTCGGACGCAAATGTTTCTCTTTGTTCCCAGAGGCTCTCAACAATGAGTGAGCGATTTGTAAATGTCCTGTTTTGCATATGATTTACTGCCTCTTAAACTGATGAAAAGGCTCAGAAACAATAGAAACGAAAAGAAAATGGAATAATGCGGTAAACTGCAGGCTAACCATTTAGTAGGTTATGTCTGCAGGTTTTTATGACAACTTGGTTGTTTGGATGGATAGATAGATAGATATAATGTATGGATGGATGGAGAAATGGTTGGTTAGATGGACAGACAGATGGACAGATGGACAGACAGTTAGATAGATAGATAGATAGATAGATATAATGGATGGAGAAATGGTTGGTTGGTTGGATGGACGGATGGACGGATAGATAGATAGATAGATAGATATAATGGATGGATGAATGGATGGATGTTAGAATGATTTGATGGATGGTGAAATGGTTGGTTGGACGGACGGACGGACGAATGTTAGTTGGATTAATCGACAGCCGATGGATGGACATTAGAATGATATGATGGATGGATGGATGGATGAAGAAATGGTTGGATGGATGGATACATGGACAGATGGATGTTAGATATGATGAATGGATGCAGAAATAAATGACTAGATGGATGAATGCAGAAAAAATGGTTGGTTGGATGGATGGATGGATGGATGGAAGATGTTAGATATGATGGATGAATGGATGGATGGATGGACAGACAGACGGACAGACAGAGACAGATAGATAGATATAATGGATGGAGAAATGGTTGGCTGGTTGGACGGACGGACGGATTGGACGGACAGATAAATAGATAGATAGATAGATAGATATAATAGATGGATGAATGATGGATGAATGGATGGATGTTAGAATGATTTGATGGTGAAATGGTTGGTTGGTTGGACGGACGGACGAATGTTAGACGGATAAATCGACAGACGATGGATGGACATTAGAATGATATGATGGATGAATGGATGAAGAAATGGTCGGATGGATGGATACATGGACAGATGGATGTTAGATATGATGAATGGATGCAGAAATAAATGGTTGGATGGATGGATGATGTTAGACGGATAAATCGACTGACGATGTATGGACATTAGAATGATATGATGGATGGACGAATGGATGGATGGATGTTAGATAGATAGATGGATGGATGAATGGATGGATTTTAGAATGATGGATGGATGGATGTCTTACCGGAAGTGCTGCTCCCCCTGTCGGAGCTGCTGTAGGTTCCTCCTGTGAGGACGTCCTGGGCCTGGTTATAGGGGATGGTGCCTGAGACGGGCCCCTCACCTCGATAGTGGTCTATTGGGTTGCAGTCAAAGAGATTTTGAATTTTAGTTTTTATTATACATACAGGTGAGGCATTACAAACCAGCCTTTCACAAACCAGAGTAAGTGAAACATATAGACAAATGAAAGCTCTTATAAAAACAGACACTTTGAAAGAAAATGCTTCAGAGTGGAACATCAGACAGTCGAGTGGTAAAAGGTTACAAAAGGGTTTCAGTCATAAGCTGTTATGACTTGTTGGTGACTGGTTTCAATTGTCTAGCAAGTGTGAAATATCACACCCACACGCAGTTAGATTCATGCAAGTCGAGTCAAAAAGCAAACACAATGACCTTTTTAGTGGCACAATATGAAGCAGCAGATAATGGATAGCTTTGAGCTTGAGTTACATTCCCCCTTATTTGTACAGTAATCCAAGATCTCTGGCTTCACACTGTTCGGAGACATCCAACACTTTACAGCCTCCTCTTTACCTTCATCCCCATCCAAACAGTAAAACAACAGCTATAAATATGGATTAAGTTTACTAGCAGAGCACAGAGTTGAATTACACATATATGCAATATGAGCAACCATGACGGGGTTAGAAAAGGCTTTTAAGAATCAAAATCGTGTAATGCTTTTATTGTGGTCTGAATATGAGGAGACGAAAGAACAAGAAGATGAAGAGCAACAATTTTATGACGCACCTCTGTAATTGGATTTCTTTGAAGAGCACGAACTAGAGTTTAAAATCAAATTTAAATCAGCTTTAACTTTTCGGTGACCGCAAGTAAATCTGCAAAACTCACCCTTGTTCAGTTTGTTTTGCTCCATGACGTTATACTGCAGAGGCATGTTGATGTCGGCCTGCTTTTGAGGCGTTCCCTGGCTGCTCTTCCAGCTCTGCTTCTCGTTAAGGTCGGCACTTCCTCCTCCACTTCCGCCGCTGCTGCTGTTCACGTTGTTGTTGGCCAGACTGGACTGGATGAGCTGGGTGGTGGCGTAAGGTGTAGGTTGGCCGCCGGGCCCCACGAAACGGCCGTCCTTCAGGTTGGGGCTGTTGAAGGTCTTCATCTCGTTGATCTTGTTGGAGAGGTCCACGTCGCTGTAAAGGCCTGTGTCGGGAGCCAGCAAGTTGCTGGCCTTGTTGTCCATCTGGTTGCTGTAGTTGGCGATGCAGTCGGCTGGACGATAGAAGAGGAGTAAAACATTTTGATCTGGATTCGGATATATTGTGCTTTTAAAATAAGGGAACATTTAGAGAAACTAGGTTGGAGGGAAGAAACTAGGTTGGTTTTAAGATATGCCAATTAGTTTATACCAATGAGACAGCAAGGACACTTGAAGAATACTCGAAAATTATACACTAAGATAACACTTGTTTCATTCAAATCCCTGCCAATGTACTACGATCCTCTTTCTTCTCTACAGCCTCTCCCTTTCGTCCACGACGCATGCCAAGCGTGTCACTTTGAGTTTCCCGAGCAGCCAGGAAAAAGGCATCCCAGCTCATCAAGCAGGATGTTCCAACACGTCCGAATCAAAAGCTTCCGAAACGAGGAACGCTGTAAAAGACCATCCACTGACAGATCCAATTTTCCCCGGCTCATAAAATATTCAAATCCTCCCCGGGATCTGAGCGAGAAGCTTGGCGCGTAAATACCGCGGCCTGCCATTGGACGGATTTCGAGCGTGGCTCGTGTTTCCATAAGAAGGAACGGCTCTGCACTTCAAAGGTTGACGTATCGATGATAAAAGATCCCGTGGAATGAGACAAACTAAGTCGTCTTTCCAGAGAAGCCCTGTGGGTACTGATCCGGTTAATATCCTGGAGATTTTTTAGTATTTGGCACACCAGGCAAGCGGGTGTCAAGCTTTTAAAACGTCATGCTGTGAGAATCACTCAACATTTATCCTTCATTCCTGCTTTGATGAAGGCGACAGGGATAAAATCTAGTGTTAGTGAAAACACACTTCCAATAAATGGATATCAAAGCGAAGCTTTTTTGGGTTAAAAAAGCCCCATCTACAGTTTCTATGGACGATGGTCTGAACAAACACAAAGCCTAATCCTCATGCCCAGCCATGAATATGGTAGCTAATTTCTTAAATTCAATAGAAAGACATTTTCTAAAAGGATTGGATGCGTTTTAGGGTTCTTTTTTTTAAATGAAATGCTCTTAGAGCCAACGGCTTAGTTGCACCAGCTGATATCTGAGAACAAAAAAGCTCTTGTAGTGACATTTAAATATCATTAAATGAACCGACAGTGACAGCGTTGTCCAAACCCAGAGTAGCTTTGTGAAAACCGGGTGACGCCACTTTGTCACTTTCAGTGTGTGCGTCTCTTCAGACTTGCGAGTCAACCTGGCGTTCTTTTGTTTGTAAAGTAACTTGCTGACTCCTGAAATAAAGCCACCTGGAGGTGCTCCATCACTTCTCCTCTTTCCTCGCCCTCTTTTTTCTTTCTCTCTCAGGTCTATTTTGACCTCTGTAACAGCTCCTGGTTTTCTGAATAAGCGAGCACTTAGAGAAACTGCATTAAAAGGTTCTAACGCCAGTATGGAAATCAGACGGCTGATTGGATTAGCTGGACTACAGCCTGCGGGGCGCTTTTATTTTCCCTAAAACGTCCACGTTCCAACAAATCACACACACGGTTGTGTGTCAAAGGAAGGACATGATACTTGCGCCACGTTCCGTTTAACTTGGAAAGTTGGGATTTCCAACTTGGACAGGTGTGCTACAATGCTACTGCTTCCAAGTTGGAAACTTCAGTGGAAATTAACAAGCTCAGACTTCAGTGAGATTCACAAAAAAGCCGTTGTACAAACAATGTGGCGTACAAGGGGGGAAATCTGCACGGTTAATAATAAACGATTGCTTCAAATTAAATTAAATTTTTCACTGAGTCACAGTTACCAAAACAGAATCTGTTTAACTAGTCCAACTAACCCAAAAATGCAAACTCTGTTATTAATTACTCTCATGTCGTTCCAAACCCATAAGACTTTCGTTCATCTTCGCAACACAAATTAAGATATTTTTGTTGAAACCCAACATCTTTCTAACCCTGCTTAGACAGCAACTCAACTGAGCTGTTCAAGGCCCAGAAAGGTAGTAAAGACATTGTTAATATGATGTGATATTAGTGGTTCAACCTTAATTTTAAGAAGCTACGAGATACTTTTTGTGCCCCCCAAAAAATAATGATAGTACACAGTACCACAAAACGAAATTGTTCACTTAAGTCATTATTTTTGCTTTCTTTGTGCACAAACAGTATTCTCGTAGCTTCATAACATTTATGGTTAAACCACTGATGCCACATGAACTATTTTAATGATGTCCTTCCTTCTTGGCCTTGAACATGTCAGTTGCGTTGTTGTACGTGCAGGGTCAGAAAGCTCTCGGATTCCATCAAAAAAATCTTAATTTGTGTTCCGAGGATGAACAAAGGTCTATCGGGTTTGAAAGACATGAGGGTGAATAATTAATGCAGGGTTCGTACAGATACTATAAAATAAAATTGCAGGACTTTCAAGCACTACTTTTTTGATTTTCAAGGACTCTCAAGGATCTCACTTATCAAACAATGCCTTCTCTTTCAAATTAAAACCACGGTTAATTTTCTTTCTTTTTTTTATTCAACCCCCTTTTTTTTTTACTGAACAGAACATTTTTTATCCACTATCCCATTTGCTCTTCTCCAATATAGAAATGAGTCTAAAAAAAAAAAAAAAGATTTGTGCAATCTAATTTTTTATTCGATTTTTCTCATGTCTCACGCCAGGACTGAAGCAGCATAAAAATCCTCATATTTTAACCATGCTTAATAAATAGAGTTTGTGCGCTATAGTTGAACTATTGTTTAAGATTTTGAAAAGAACACATACTGTAAGAATGAACAATTTTTATTTGCATATACTTTGCATTTCATTTTCTTTTTTATTATTTGTTTTGTTTGTACTGTACTGTCTTTATGGTTTAACTTTTCTACTTTTTAATAAAAAAACATAAGAGAAAAAGATTTGTGAAACCACTCCGAAATCCTGAACTGAATCAAATGATTTGCAAACCTGCACTGAAGTCTAGATCTGAATCAAAAAAGATTCACGAACTCGCTCCAAAGTTCCAATCAGAATCAAATGATTCACAATACACGCTCCGATGTTCCGATGTGAATCAAATGTTTTATGATATGCAAAGTTCCAATCTAAATCAAATGATTCGTGATACGCGATCTGAATCAAATGATTTGCTATACGCAATCTGAAGTCATGATCTGAATTGCAATACGATTGGAGCGCTTCAAAACTTGGAGCGCTTCAAAGTAAATCAACTAATATGAAGTTTAGAAAAACTTCTGTTTTTTTTTTTTTCAAAATTACTACATACTTTTTAAAACCATTATGTAGAAATGTTGAAATTCAAAAATAATTGGCTCTTTTAATCTGATCTGTTTTTTTTTTTTTAAATTCAAGTACTTCAAGCGCTTTAATAGCCTTGTACGAACCCTGTTAATGACAGAATTTAAATTTTTGAGTGAACTTCCTTTTAGATCTTCCAGAAGTATTTTTTTCCTCATTTTTCGTTTTGAATAAAACGCGAAATAATCTCTACTTAAAATTCGAATTTTGTCC
Source organism: Labeo catla (assembly GCA_012976165.1). Classification (NCBI taxonomy): domain Eukaryota; kingdom Metazoa; phylum Chordata; class Actinopteri; order Cypriniformes; family Cyprinidae; genus Labeo; species Labeo catla. The sequence goes on along the minus strand of VONZ01000815.1, from coordinate 129,348 downwards.
CTTTACGCATCATTGTAAATTTAAATGTTGCATTTTTGGAAATCTGAGATAAGCTAACAAGGGTTTTCCCATAGAGCGTTTCATTATGTCTTCGTATACTACTACAACAACTAGACCCCTACACAAACTCGCTCATGCTCACCTGGGCGGCTGTAGGTGGCCAGGTTGCTGTCGCTGTTTCCATTGCTGCCGGTGCAGCAGTTGATGGTGCAATCATTGTGATTGGAGCAGCTGTTCGGCCATGTGTCCGCAAGCCATGGCTGGGTAGCAGGTTCACCTATATTCAACAAACCTGGCCTGGAAAACACAGACACAATGTGATTTATTACTAACGTTAACTTGGAAATGGTAAATGCACAATTTTTGAACTGTTAAGGACATGAATCAATCGAGCCCAACCAATGGTGGGAGTTCTGGGGCGGGGCTAACGGTTTATTTGACCAATGGAAGGCAGAGGAATGACTATTCCGTTTGGTGGCAGCTTTAAACAGGAAGCCCATCCCATCTCCTTCTATTTCAGTGCATCTCTCAGGGCATTAGTCTGTATCTGTGCTAAATGGATTGCATTTGCTTGACTTGCTCATGGCTGATGACACCATTTCCCCAAGGCCTCGTGACCGTTAGATCTCCGTGTGGATTACCCAAGCGCTGGAGAACATTGCTGCTCCAGCCTGGGAAAGAAAAACACAAATGAACCGAGCCATCGCTGGAGGAAGAGCTTGAAGCTCCCAGCGCATGCCAGGGTGTCACAGTCAATCAACGTGATCTCGAGAAGCTCTGGATAAACACGCATATGAATTCATCCAGAGCCCACAGTACCAGTTTCTATCAAATCCTGCAGCTGAAGTCAAAAGACCAATTTATGTTTAATAGTTAACTTAAACAAGGTCACATTAAAATACTACCGAGGAAAAGAGATGAGGGAAGATTTTTTTTTTCAGGGACGCTTATCAAAGACACAAAAAGAACATCAAAGAAAGAGTTTTGCGCAATGAATCTTCAACACGACGCTTCAAAGTAAACGTGGCTTCCTCTTTCCTATCCCCGCAGCATGCTTCGTCTTTCTTTTATTTTTCTAACAGACTCTTTAGCTTCAAAAGGCTTAAACCTTTCCTTTAGGCAAGGGCACAGACCTGCTCGATGAAAAGCTGGACTCCAAAAGATGACTTAAAGGAAAAGACACACGAATGAGGATAAAAATGACACGTGCACCTATGCACACATGATCCGGTGTAAACAGTTAAATGAATTGGTTGGAAATGATTGCATTAGCAGGGTAGAAACGGAGGGCTTTTGTCTCATCTGGGTTCTGCAGGGCTCCGGCTCACTGCACGATGCCAAAAGTGTCTTTGCAAGGACAAAAATGCCCCCTAGTGTCAATAAAATGCAATTACAGTACAGTACACACCCTGCACATGGACATTGTTGGCTTCTGATAAATATTAACGTGTATTTCTTTAAACATCTCACCTTCCAGCACTGCTGACAGCCTCTCCTCCTCTCTGATAGGCCACTGTAGATAAAAGAAATTACAATAATGAGGCAAAATAACAGAACATAATTAAACATAAAAACCTTTTAAGAGCCAAGAAAATTTCTCTAAAAAAATCATACTGTTTTAGAAAACATGTAGGTGAATAAATGATGACATTTTTATTTACTTTTTTACTGCCCCAAGTTAAAAAAGCGTACTTTACTATGTTCTGGTCCTTGAATGTGTAATTTATCCATTTTTGTCATCTACTAGATGAAAAATCTACTGATACTTGCCACGAAATCTCCACTAAATGAGTCATTTAAATATTTAACACTTATAATAAATGATAATATTTAATATTGTAGTATTATAAAAAATAATATGAAACAAAAAGAATATAATTTAGTTATATTAATATAATCAAATATAAAACAAATAATAATGTATTTCTAAATAATATAATTAAAAATAAACATTTATGTTAACATAATATTTAATAACAATAAACATTTTAAAAGAATATAGTTAAATAATAATAGAATCATTTTATTAATAATAAATTTATATTAATATAATCAAATATAAAACAAATCATATATTTCTAAATAATATAATTAAAACTGAACATATTTTATTAATATAACAACAACAATAAAAACAATACATTTTAAATTAATATAATTACAATAATAATGTATTTCAAAATAATATAATTAAAAATAAACATTTATATTAATATAATAATAATAATAATAATAATAATAATGTATTAAAATAATTACAAAGAAAAAATCATATTAATATAATAATTAATACTACTAATAACACATTTTAAATGAATATAATTAAATCAAATAGTATGATTTTATTAATAATACATTTACATTAATATAATCAAATATAAAACAACTAATAATGTATTTCAAAATAATATAATTAAAAATAAACATGTTTATTAATATAATATTTAAATAATAATAATACATTTTAAATTAATATAATTAAATACAACAATAACAATAATAATAATACATTTAAATTTTTTTAATATAATTACATACAATAATAATAATAATTAATAATAATAATAATACATTTTAAATCCAATAATAATAATAATAATAATCTTTAATGAATTAAAAAGTGCTGTTAAGGGCAAAGAAAATTTCTTTAAAAGTTTTCTTTCTGTACTCCACAGAAAAAAAAATTGCTACAGTTTTGGAAAAAAATGTGGGTGAATAAATGATGGCAGATTGTTAATTGCTAGGTGAATTATTTCTTCAACAGTTTTGATGGCCTTGTATTTTCTTTCACATCTTACAAGCCCCTGCATTTCATTTAAAACCGGTAAATGTTTGGAAATAATGCTTGTTTGGTTTGCGATCCTTCCCGCTTCTCTCTCATCTCTTTGATAAAAACCTCCCAAAACCAGGTGAGTCAACAGAGGTTACAGAAAGATTGCATGAGATGAGAAATAATGAAAGGGTCTAGGTGTCTTTCTCTGGTATGTAAAAGTCATCTGAGTTCAATCCTCACGCCATCCAGCTCCTCTCTTCGTCTAATTGGCCACAGGACTGCTGATGTCACAGCTTCCCATCCCGTTCGTTAGGGTGGGCGCCGGTGCTTTGATCAGCTCCTCTGCCAGTTCTAACAGCGCTCTTTAGTCAAGCACTCTTCTCTTTAAGCATTTCCTCCCTCTCTGTCTTTTATTTTTTACTTCTTTTTATGCTGACAAGTCCGTGCGACTGAAGTTCTCTTTGATTATCCATGTAAACTCAGACTAGGGTTCCTTTCTTGTGGGGAGATGTATTTTTAAAGAGCGGCCGTGCCTCCCACACTTCGCCTGTGTCATTTTTGTTTGGAGTTCTGCTGTGCAGAACGAACGTGACTGAAGGGAGTGCTGAGAAACATTATACTGCCGCGCACTTTCCGACTCCAGTGCGCAGGAAGTCGTCACACTCTAGGGATTGTGGGAATTCTGGGCATATGTGCTGTGAGGAAGGTGTGATTACCTGTGGGGGTGAAGGTGAAGGAGGGCACTGCAGACACACAGGACAAAGAGAAAAAAAAAAAAAGAGCACATCAATTATTCATCAGATTCGTAATTACTATTCAAAAATTAATTATTCAGCATAGCAGTACTGTGCATTCAACTTAAATATGTTTGAACTGAAGTTTTCAAAAAGGCATTTGCGATTAGATTCTGCAGACTTTGATGTAACGAGTCTGTTTCCAATTACTCAGAACACTGAAACCTCATCATAAATGCACAGTTCATTTCATTCGCCTTGTCGTCTGAACTCTGTGGTTTTACAGTTGTGGGTTTGTGCGTTTGATTAATTGTGTCTATATCAGAGACGAGGAAAATATTGATGAAGTTTCTGAAGAAAATGGCACCGCAATGCTAGGAGTTTGTTGATGGTTGCTATTTTAGCATGTTGATATGAAGTTGCTAAGGTGTTCTAAAAAGTTGTTTACTTGCATAAGTAAAAAAAAAAAAAAGAGGTCACTTTACTATATTCTGGTTCTTAAATGTGGCTTAATTATAAATTGGTAGAATTTTCCCTGTATTTTATTTATTTTTATCATTCGCTAGGTGAAAAATGTACTGATACTTGCCACAAAATCTCCACTGAAATAGTCATTTAAACATTTAAATATTTTAATAAACCATAATATTTCATATTATGTTGTATTATTATACATAAAAACAATATAATTGTATTAATAATCCATTATATGAATATAATAATAAAAATATATATTTAAATTAATATAATTAAATATAATAATAATAATAATAATAATAATATTTAAATTAATATAATTAAATAAAACAAACATTCACATCAATATAATTAAATATAATAATAATTAAAACAATAAAAATGATTTTTAATTAATAATAAAAATAATCATTTGCATTAATATAAATGTATAATACAATGAAATAAAATAAACATTTACATTAATATAATTAAAAATAAACATTTTAATTAATATAATTAATAATAATAATAATAATTGTTGTTGTTTTGACGTAGCATTATTATTATATTATTAATATTAATAATATAATTTGATTAATAATTGAGGCATATCAATATAAATCAAAATCATTTTAGATAAATAATAAAAACAAATAATGATAATAATAACAGTAATAATAATAATAATAATAATAAGGCTGCACTCTGTGTTTTACCTAAATCTATTATAATAAAAAATAACTTAATACTATTGTATTATTATACATAAAAATAATATATTTTTTATTAAGAATTAATTTAAATTAATAATCAAATATAAAACTAATAATAATAATAATAATAATAATAGTAACATATTTAAATGAATATAATTAAAAACAAACATTTATATTAATTTAATAACAAAAATAATAATAGTAATGTATTTAAATGAATATAATTTAAAATAAAAAAATATTATAATAAATCAATTTATTATGATAATTTATTATTAAGAATTAATTTTGATTAATATAATCAAATATAAAACTAATAATAATAACAATAATAGTAATGATAATAGTGTATATGAATGAACATAATTTAAATAAACATTTATATTAATTTAATAATAATAATAACATATTGTAACTTAACATAAATAAAATAAACATTTATATGAATACAATTAAATACAACAACAAAAATAATAAATATAACACGATTTGTTTTACGGCAGAAAAAAATTAAAAATAAAATAAAAATTCTAATAATTACAATAGGGTTTCAGCACTACGTGCTCGAACCCCTAATAATAATAATAACATCCCCAGATATGTGAATTGCCAGAATTCGTGCCAGGCTGCACTCTAACGATGTACTTTATTAACTTTGACTTAAATCTATTATAACATATGCCTTCGGTCTGATGTGAAATCAAGTTTCTTTCATGTTGATCAAAGGCTCCAATAAGCAGATGAACACGGCTGAATCAATCCGAGCGATATGGGGTCAGAATTCATAATAAACAGCCCATCAGAAACATCAAAGTATCCGTGGAGGAAGCTGTTGCGCGTGATGCCGTCAGGATTGTTTTTTGGCAGCGTTACACCGATACATCAGAATTCAACACCTGCTGTCTTCACCTTCTCATCTCGGCGTATTTACGGGAAAACAACCTTTAAAATTGTCAGCCGCCGCCGTCCTTTTCAAATGTCACGTTTATCGGCTGCGCTCGTCTGCTTCTTGGCAGTGCTTTGAGAAAAGATGAGTCTAATAGATTGGGCCGCTTTTTGATGATTTTATCCTGTATGCATGAAGGTTCTGAAGCAGAAGTAGATTGATACTTGGCAGGCCAAATGCAGCATGGGAGAAACATCATTTGATGGGCGATAAATCAAATCTCAGAGGTCTAGGGATGATCTGTGTTTTTAAACAATTTAACACACATTCACAGCTAAATGCACATGTACATACTCTCGCACACACACTGGAAGATTATCCATCTCTCCCAGGCGTCCCGTCGCATCGCCCCGTTCCACCCGGAGAACAGATTACCACTTCATGTGTTTACTATTATCTACCTCTGCTCAAACACGTTCACGCTTAAGAGACTCGCAGCTACCGGTTCAAACATGGCAACCTGTGGTTTCACGTGGCTTTCAGAGTGAGACAGGAAGCGGGAAGGTCTTTAGTAGCTCAACAGACGCTAAAACCAATGCAAAGGCCCTTCATGGTGACGAAAGTCCTTTCTGCAATCTCGCTTGCTTGAGGGCACAAAAAGGCACTACTTCTAAACGTACCTTCAAAGCTATAACCATAAACCATCATGCATGAAATTAGGGCTCAATAAAGATATTTCCTGCTGGATATGTACTGGAAAAAATAAATATATATTCTACATTTAAAAAAAAATATATATTTTTATACATTACTGATTTTAAAGCTTAAAATTAACTTTATTTACAACAAATTATATACATGTTTAAATTATATATTGTCTATTTATTTTAGTAACATTTGAATTGTATTTTAAAATGTAAAAATTATGATTTATTAAATTTTGATTTATTATCAAAATTTTGATTTATTATTTTTATTTATTAAAATTATGATTTATTATTTATTTATTGTTTATGTTAGTAATGTGATTTGTATTCTAAAAGTTAAATATAAAATATATTATTTTGTTAAAATAAATGTATTATTATTGTATGAATTAGTATATATATATATATATATAAATAATGTACATATTTATACAATTTGTATATATTTTTATACATTACTACCTTTAAAGCTTAAAACATTATTTACAACAAATGTGTGTATATATTTATATATATATGACAAATGTATTTATTTATTTGTTTGTATATATAATTTTGTTACATTAAAACTGTTAAAATATACTATATATTATAAATATAAAAATCTTCTTTACTTAAAATTATTAAATATAATATTGTATGAACTAGTATACATCTAAAGTATATATATAAAATAAAATATTTCAGAATATATATATATATATATATAATTTCTATATATATATTTTGTATATATATTTAATATTACATATTTAACATTTAAAATATACAATATAATATAAATATCAAATACATTTAGTTAAAATGATTCAATATAATATATTATTGTATTATTTAGTTCAAATCTAAAATATATCTTAAAAATAAAATATATCAGAATTATATTTATATTATATTATATAAATATAAATATAATTATATACATATTTATACAATTTTTATATTTTTATACATGACTAACGTTAAAGCTTAAAATTAAAATTAACTTTACTTACAACAAATTTATATATTTATAATATTTATTTACTAAAATATTTCATTTTTTTATATTTTTCATACATTACCTACTAACTTAAAGTTTTAGATTATTAAAACATTAACTTAACTGTTGTAAATTAACTTTACAACAAATAATTTAGTAGGTTTTTAATTTGCTATAATAACAGCTAACTTCATGGTAGCTATAAATTCATTAACACACTTCTGATGGAAAACAACAGCAAACAGTAATTTGCTTTTTAGTTTTCAACCTTTATAACTGAAGCTTCCATGACAAGATAGAAGACAACTAGACTAGATAATGCTCAGGTTTGCAAGCCATAAAAGCACATATCCGCATGCAAAGCTTAACATTGAGACCTTGTGTAAGAGTTTATATATATATATATATATAATTCCACTAACATTCAGAAAGAAGATCTCTTTGAAAGCTGCCTGTCAGTCATGTGCGGTTGTTGAAACAAGATGTTGTCGAGTCATCCCAGTAAATGAATTCAGGTGCTCTCAACCTTGAAAAATGGACATATTCATTTTGGCTTTTTTTGTGCTCTTGCGGTCGACACGTTCAATTAAGTTGAATGCGGCCCAGCCTTGGGAGTCTATGAATGCGAACGCTAATGAATGGCTTGGATCTTTTCCTTTAGATTCCTGCCAATAAACATTCCATTAGCTTCATGTCCTTGAGACGCACGGCGGAAAAAAACGGCATTGTTCCGTTCGCCATCTCAGTCATCTCTTCAATGAAAGAGAAAACGGAAAGAAAGCAAAAGCTGCTCTGGATTCAGACTGTAAGGGATCTGCCGTGATTCATCAGGGTCGAGAGAGGAAACGGCTTTTTAAAAATGAATTCTGTGGTTACGGGCTTATCTAATTTAGCAAAACCTAAAGTATTCTCATACTGGCTTTAATAAAAGCGCCTGATGTCTGGGATTAAACCTGAGATTACAAAGCAAAACATGAGCAGCTGCACAGCTCGAGGCCAAACACTACTACCAGCGAAAGAAAGAAAGAAGAGCTGATAATGAAACGATTAAACATCTGCCTCTGACTAACACAAACTCAATGTTAAAAGATCAGTAGGAATTTTTCTGTTTTAGATGAGACGCAGACCACACCTTCTTAATGAAAGCTCAGGGATTCATAATTATTAGGTTGGAGTGACTAACCTCCTACCGATGTCATATTTTATGTGTTTTTAAATCATTATGTGAATTGTATCGCGTAAGTGCTAACAGAGAAATCGAGTTTGAACTGGGTGGACTGACCTTTGCGGATGCCGGCGTAGCTGCTGCTGAGGCCGTTCCTCTTCTTGCGGTGGCGGTACAGCCAGATGCTGAAGACCATGAGGATGATCCAGCAGGCCGCGCCGATGCCCGCGATGAAGGCCGGCTGACGGACCACGTCTGAGATCTGCTGGGAGATCGTGTTGTCGTCGTCCAGCGGCGGCGGAAGAACACGGCCTGACGAGTCTGAGATGAAGACAATGGGAAATGAGATACAGATAGAGGGGCTCATAAAATATTTGATGTAGACCATGTCACTGAGGCAATAATTAAATTAATGTTTGAGGTGAAATACACCTGTGGCATGCTGTCAATTTCTTAAAAAAACAAAACAAAAAAGAATACTCAATTTAAGTCAATAAATATAAAAAACAATTAAAAAAAAATTGTTTTTCATAAATAAGATACATAATAATTAATAATTGTATAAATAAAATAAAAAATAATGATAAAATAATAATAAATCATGTAAATCGCTACATAATATAACCTTTTTTTATGCATGTCGCAGAACTAGTTTAAACCAAAATATTCCTTTAAATTTGTAAAACATTGAACAGAAAATATATATTTCTTAGTAATAATAAAAGTAAAAACTAACTATTAATGTCAAAATAATGCTTGATATTATAAATAAGAAATGTATAAATAAAAGGAATAATAAATTAATAATAAATAACCGCAATAACTACAAATAACTAGCTATAACTACTTGTTGCAGAACTGCAGAAAAACTAAAATATTTCTGTAAATTTGTAAAACATTGCACAGAAAGTATGTATTTGTTAATAATAATAATAATAAATGTTAAAATAATACTTGATATAAATGCATTTTAAAATGTATACATAAAAAAATTGAATAATAAAATAAAATAATAAATAAATTAACATGCAAAGAAATATTTTTTGCATGTTGCAGAACTATATATATATATAATAATAAAATAAGTTCTGCAACAACAACAATTATTAACGTCATAATGGTTGATATAAATAAATTTTATAATGTATAAATAAAATAAAGTAATAAAATAAAATAGTCAATAACTACATTATATAACTATTTTGTTTTTGCATGTCACAGAACTAGTTTAAACCAAAATATTCCTTTAAATTTGCAAACATTGTATAAAAATACATATTTGTTAATAGTAATACTTCTACTACTAATAAAGTAAGAATAACAAAAATAATTATTAATGTCATAATAATGTTTGATACTGTAAATAATAAATGTAGAAATAAAATAAAAATGAATAATAAAATAAAATAATAACAAATAATGTCAATAACAACATTAGCAATATAATTATTTTTTGCATGTTAAAAAACAAATGTACAGAAAAATGTATATTTGTTGCTAATAATAACAACAAAAACAATAATTATTGCTAGATATTATTTTAAAAAAATATATAAAACATCAACAGGAAAGAATAATGATCACTATTCAGAGCTGTACATTTTACTTTATGATTAATAATGTGAATTTTGCTAAATATTGAACTGGAACAATGCGTTAGAATAGAGAGTAAAAAGTGAGTTCAGTGCTTTTATATATTATGTAAAAGATGAATTATGAATGACAAGACACTGTCTGGCAGAACTGCAACCTACAAAGCAACTTCCCTTCTGCGCTCTCGCTCTCAGTTACCCTCACTTATTTTTACATTAAAGAGAAACCAGCGCTGTCGACCCAAAAGAAATCTCATTCTGTTGACTCGCTTCGTTTTTTCATCTTTTCCCTTCCTCCCTGCGTTTCATGTGGGCGTCACTTTCATCTTTTGGAGTTTTTGTCTTCTTTTCCAGCTGGGGGCAAACAGGTTCTCCCAAAACCTGAGCATCTCTTCCTCGCCGCGCTGTATTCCCCGCTCCGCCTTTGTGAGTCTGTCCTCTGTACTTCCTGTCTCAGAGGTTTTGTTTGTTGTTTGGTTGTGACTGAGACTCCGCTGAGAGGCCAGGCCAGGACAGGTGCGTAGGATGCGGAGATGCAAGAAAGCCCACGGTGTGACAAATGCTTTTGAGACCTGCGTCCTCTGCTTCCGGCGGCGGCGTAAGGCCACAGAAGCACACTCGGCAGGGGAATCAGCGGCGGTGAATGGAAGCAGATCAGTCACCGCGTTCAAGAGGAGCCCAGTTCATTCATCCCACGCTGCACTTCAATGCGGGAGCAAAACGACTGCCTGAAAATCTTCTGCTCTCTACTGTGAATCTGTATGTGAGGTTACGGTTCAAACCGGTACTACAAAACATGCTTCAATGGGGGGCGAGTACTAGTATTACCCAGAATGCTACGTAATGTTACTCAAAAGACTGCGGACAACATACGAAAGCAAAAATAAATAAAGTTTGGGGTCGGCCTGATTTTTCAGTGTCCTGTTCTCACCAAGGCTTCATTTGTTTGATCAAAAATACACAGTAATATTGTGTAATATTACAATCTAAAATAACAGCTTTCTATTTGAATATATATTAAAATGTAATTTATTTCTGTGATGCAAAGCTGAATTTTTAGCATCATCACTCTAGTCTTCAGTGTCACATGATGCTTTAGAAATTATTCTAATATGCAAAATTTCATTTTATTTTACTGTTTTTTTAAATCAATGTTAAAAACAGTTGTGCTGCTTAATATTTTTGTGGAAAAATGTGATGTATTTTTTTTCTTTTATTCACTTTTATTCATAGATTTCTCATGAATAAAAAAATATACAAAATAATAATAAAAATAAAATAAATAAAAAGATTAAAAATGAACGAAAGATTAATAGTATTTATTTGAAAAAGACATTTTTTGTAACAATGTAAGACTCTTTATTTATTTTTTTTTTGCTGAATAAAAGTATTAATTACATTCTTAACTAAAAAAGATCAAATCTTACTTTTAGATGAGAAGTACTGTATAGAAAAAAAATTAAAATAATATGCTACAAAATTAGCTTTTGTTCCTCATAAATAAATAAATAAATATGAATATGCTAGAATATTTTTGTTCCTTTTTTCTAACAAATGTAAGACTTTTAATCAATTTAATTTGTCTTTGCTGAAAAAATCTTTAAAAAAGCACATATATCACTTTCAGATGAAAAGTATTGTGGGAAACATTGTATAAATAAAATACTACAAAATTATATTTTGTTTCTCAAAACAAAAATAATAATAATAATGCTAGAAAATTTAATTTAGATTTAGTTTCAGTAATAATAATAATAGTAATAATAATAATAATAATAATATGCTAGAAAATTACATTTGTTCCTTAATTAGATTTTGTTTCTCATAAATAAATAAATAATAATACAAATAATAATAATAATAACAACATGCTAGAAAATTAGATTTTGTTCCTCATAAAAAATAATAATAAATAAGAGACATTTTACAAATATACTAGAAAATTTGACTTCGTTCCTCATAAAATAAATATTAACAACAACAACAACAACAAATGCCCATAGAGATTGTGGTATTGTGGGAAACAACTTACAAATAATATAGAAAGGTCTAGCAAATTAGACTTAGTTCCCCATTAAATAAATGAATAATAATAATAATAATAATATAATATATATATATATATATATATACACACACACACACACACTTTTTTCCCCCCACAATACTTCTCATCTTTTATTTATTTAGATTTTATTATATTATTATTTTTTTTTAAGAGGAGCAAAATCATATATATAAATTAGATTTTGCTCCTCATAAAAAAAATAAAATAAATAATAAATAGAGATGAGTATTGTGGGGGAAAAAAAAGAAATATATATATAAATAGGGAAAGTTTTTACAAATATGCTACAAAATTAGAAAAAAAAAATTCCAAGTCACTTATGCAATAAATTACCATTATACTTTCTGATAACCATATTATTTGAATTATTATTCAAATAGTGCGCATTCATTTTCTTTTTACCTTTTGAGAAACAAATGCAAAAACTTCTCTCTTGACCAACATGTGTTTATATGTAGAACAATACATATGTATGTGTGTGTGTGTATACATATAGTTCAACAGTTATTGAAAAAATAGTTTAAAAGTTATTCATCTGTTTTTCTTTGTGTACTTTACTCTATGAGTCTCTCTTTGTGCATCCAACAGGCTTTTAAAATACCATTTAATCTCTTTCTGTCAAATGACTGACTATAAACCAGTCTCTGACAGCAGTGATTGGCATCTTATTAAAAACAGATTTGCATAACCGGGTGGCCTATTATACACCTGTATTCACTGGCACAACACCAGGCTGTGTTACAATCACCTCCATTCAGTGCAGTTTAACCGCTGCCACCAATGTCTCGAGGCTGAACAAGTTAAAGCTGGTAAATTAATGGAGAAATAAACTTAAAGCAATTAAAGGCTTTGCAGCACTAAAGTAAAGTGCACTTTACCTGACGTCTCCTTTATTCTCGGATGAGAATGAGGTCTCTGATAAGGCTGTTTTTATTGTAAATTACATACTTTTCGATGGCTAACCACAAGGCAAGTTAGAACCGTGCTATTCGCAAGCGTAAACGGTACATTTTTTAAAGAGAAGGCCTTAAATAATGGCCATTATCACAAACCTTTCTAGGCGTAATAACACAGCTGGATTGGTAGCTGCTATCAGAGTGTTTGTTGTGTTTCTGTAACCCGTTATCAGATGAATCACGGTGCTGCTAGTATTGAGTAACAGCTGTCCGGTAGAGTCGAGCATCTAGGTTAACCAGAATAACATTCTGGTATGACTCACCCAGCTGGAAGGACGTAGCCTCGCTCTGTACCCCGGGACCGGCCCCTGTGCTGGCTGCCACCTCCACCCTGTACGTGACCCCCGCGACCAGGCCCGGAATCAGAATCGAGTGTGTGGATCCATCCACTGTGCGGTTAATGTGGTATCGGCTTTCATTACCGAGACACCAGATCTGAGGGGGGAAAGGAAAGAAAACATGATGCGAGACAAGCGGTTAGCACTTAATAAAAAATTATTTATGTTGAATAACAAGTCTGTTCCGAAAGAGTGAACCTTTTTAAGTGATACTAACATAAACTAAACAGTCAAATGTTTGAGCACACCTACTTTATCACTACTATGCTACATGTTTTAATAGTCTTAAACTATGAAATAACACACATCGAAGTATAGCAATGATGTAGTGTCCATTTAAAAAAAACAAACAAATAAATAAATAAATGTAATTTTTATAAATTACTATGTAGGGTTATTATTATTATTATTATTATTATAAATTAAGATCATGTAAAGTTTAAATAGTAATAATAATATTTTTACATACAGGGTTGGACACAATTGACTGAATTTATGCTTCACATGATCTTACTACTACTATTACTAATAACACTAATAATAAAAATAATTTATAAAAGTAAAAAAATAATAATTTCAAGATTATAAATGAGATAAATGAAGCATTTATTCAGTTGAGTGTATTCAAACCTGTGTGTAAAAAATATTACAAATTACTAATAATAATATTTTTTACACAGGTTTGGACACATTTGGCTGAATTTATGCTTCACATGAGCTCAATAATAATTGTAATTTTTTTATTTAATTTTTTTTATTATAATTTTATATTATTTTTTATAGTAAATATAAATATATTTTTGTATATTTTACATTTGAATTCATGCTTCACATGAAATGTATAATATTTTTATTATTATTTATGTAAATAATAATAATAATAATAATAATAATAATAAAATGATATATACAAATATAAAAATAAGATAATTTCAAGCATATAAATGAGTCTTTAAAAAAAATTAAGATCATAAGAAGCATAAACTCAAGTATTCAAGTATTCAAATCTCTGTGTAAAAAAAATACAAATTAATAAATATTAATAATATTATTTTTTACACAGGTTTGGACATACTTGGCTGAATTTATGCTTCACACGAGCTTAATAATTGCAATTTTATTTAATTATTTTTAGTACTAATTTTTTATAATATTTTTTATAATAATTATTTATTTATTATTAATAATAATTTATGAAAATAATATATTATTATTAGTATTATTACAAATTAATAAAGAGTTACACAATCTTAATAATAACAATAACAATACTTTATAAATATGAGAAATTCAAGCATATAAAATGAGTCTTTGAAAAAATGAGAATTAATGAGAAGCATAAATTCAGTCGTGTATTCAAAGTCTCGTAAAAAAAAATATATATTTATTAATTTATCTATTTCTATATTTGGTCTAGAAGTCTTTAGAACAAAATCTTTTTAATATCATGAGGCATAGATTCAGTCAAGTGTTTCCAAACCTGTGTATAATAATAATAATAATAATAAAACATGTCTAAAAATTATATTAATGTTTAAACACATTTTTACCAAAATATTTTGATCATGAGGTAAGAAGCATCAATTCAATAAAATGTCCAAACATTTGTATTTGCACAAATAGACTTTTTGTTTTGCTAACAATGTTACTTACAAATATGCATCGTTTGAAAATAATGTACAACTGTTCTTAAAATAAACCTACAGTTTCCTCAAAGCTGGTAAGCAAATCTCTTGGAACGTTACCGTTCGCCCTCCTACATCAATTCGCACGCTCTCATGTAGCGCTAAAGTTGAAACATGTCATGAAAACAAGATTCACCACCTAGAACAACACTCCCTATCTGCAGTACCGACAACCCATCTTCATGTCTAAGGTCTGATTGTCCCTGACATGAAAATGCAGCTTTTATTGTTTTCATTGCACGCACTGAACCCTGGTCTGTTTCCTCCTCTCGGTAAGCCAGCCGTGCCGACCAAATGAGCGTCAAAATGTGTGTGCGACCCTGTGCGCGAGCAGAGCTCGGATCAGCCACCCTCACCCTAACACAATCACGAGCCCAGCAGGGGGCCTGTTCGCCGGGGTGAAATGTGATATCGGCCCCTCTCTGGCCGCCTAACTTCGATTATAAGGTCAGCGCAATGATCTCCTCTGAGTTCCATATAATAAAGCATAGAAAAAATGCTTTTTTACATGTTTTTCTACGCTGACGTCCTCTTTTTCGGAAACGCTAACCAGATTTAGAAATCCCAGAGGCGTCGGAAGAAAAAAAAAGTGGATTACGGGACACAAGAGAGAAAGCGAGGTAACGAGCGAGGACGTTCTGAGAGGTCTGAAGTTCTCCTGAGGCACAATGGAGCAGAAAAAAAATAAGGGTACAAGAAAAGTGATTAGCGAAAAATCCTCCTCCGCCCAATTTAACAAGCATGAAATTACTCACTACCTTCCCTTTAACTGCCTGAAAACATTTACCTGGAAAATTAACTGGGACTGAACGACTCAAACCGTCCCTCTTCCCGTCAGCCGTGGCCTGCGAACTAAATACCGAAGCACCGCAAAGTCATTAAAATTTAAGAGCCTGAGAGGAATATCCTATGAGATGGGCTCTGTTATCTTGTTTGGACATGAAAAGCGCATAGAGACATGTTGACACAATTATATTTGCTAGTATGTATTGCGTATGACTATATACTAGTACAATGTATGTTTTGACTACAAATACAAAGCGGTTACAGAAAGACACAAAGCAGCTACAAAAAGAGTCGTATTCGTAATTCACAAACGCAATTATCTTCTGAAATACATTGTAGCATGTTTGTAAGATAATGTCAGTACTAACCAATCAAAATGATATTTCGTCTAAAACTAGCCCTCGTCAAAACAATGACCAATACAACATTGTACTTTGGTCCAAAAAAAAAAAGGGGGCTCTTGTTTGTATATAAAAAGCACATAAAGACACGCAGGAAGAAAATATAAAGAAAGAACGGAGGGTAGCTAGGAAATTGATGCCGAAATTGCCGCGGACACAAAAACATAAAAAGCATCTACGAAAAAGTCTTATTCATAAGTGTTACAAAAAAGATACAACTAGCTGTTGTATTTGTATAATTATATGTATAAATAAGTATGTATATATAATTTTCATATATTCATCCGTTAAAAAAATCTCTCAATCTTTCTCTCTATACAATAGCAATATATGTATATCAAATTGTACAAAATGCATATATAAATTATAAACATATATAGTGATATCATATATACTTCATAGCAATATATGTATACGTTTTATAACTATAATTATTATAATTTTGTAGAATATTTATCTAAATACAATCTTATCATTGATAAATGTATCATTTATATTAATTTGAATGTATAAATTTTATAATTATAATAGTATAATATAGTAGAATATTTATATAAAAACAATTTTATAATATGTAACATTTACAATTTATATCAATTTCAGTTTATAATTTCAAATGGCTAAAAACGTTACAAAACAAAAAATAGACGTTATATTTGTAAAATTATGTCTAAATAATTATATATTTCTAACACATATATATATATATATTCATTTATTAGTCGATTTTATTTGTAAGGAAAAAATACTAGCAATATATGTATATTTTTTCTAACTATAATAATTATAATATTATCAGAATATTTATATAAATACAGTTTTATAATTTATAAATGTATAATTAATATCAATTTCAATTTATAATTTTAAATGCCTAAAAACATGTTACAAAACAAACAAACAAAAAAAAAAAGCTGTAATTTTAATTTTTAATTTTAATTATAAATTATATATATATAATTTTATATAAAAAAGGGAAAAAAAAATACAGTGTATATTTGTAAGGAAAAAATACTAGCAATATATGTGTATTACATAATTTTAAATTTATATATACAGTAGAATATTTATATAAATAAAATGTTATTATTTATACTTATATTTTTGGACATAAATTTATATAAATTTTAATTTATAACTTTAAATTCTTTTAATGGAATCTTTTGGCATAAATATAATAATGCTAAAAGCCTACCTACCAAATAACTCTAATCAAAAGAATCATGCATATCAAAACATTTTATGTGACCCTGGACCACAAAACCAGTCATAAGTAGCACGGGTATATTTGTAGCAATAGCCAAAAATACATTGTATGGGTCAAAATTATTAGGAAATTAAATAAAGATCATGTTCCATGAAGATATTTTGTACATTTCCTACTGTAAATGTATTGAAATGTAATTTTTGATTAGTAATGCACATTGTTAGGAACTTCATTTGGACAACTTTAAAGGTGATTTTCTCAGTATTTAGATTTTTTTGCACCTTTAGATTCCAGATTTTAAATAGTTGTATCTCTGCCAAATATTGTTCTATCGTAGCAAACCATACATCAGTGAAAAGCTTATTTATTCAGCTTTCATGTGATATAGAAATCTCAATTTTGAAAAATTGACCCTTGTAACTGGTTTTGTGGTCCATGGTCACATATATGATCACACCCTGTCTGGAAAGACATTGTGGTAACACCCCTTGTGAACCACTAGGTGGCAGCATGTCCCAACATCTAAATCCCCCCCCCAATGAAAACCAACCCATTACCCACTACACTCCCACCGGTCATTCAGCAGCACATCATAAACTGAATAGAGTGTGAGCCAGTAAATATAATTTCCTTTTCCGCTTCCTATTTCCTTCCTCAACAACCATCCTTCAAATCTGCTGTTGTTGGTTTTTTTTTTTTCCATACTCCCTTTGTCTCTCTCTCATTGTCTGTTTCCTCTGTTTCGTACCTTATACTCCTGCACCACGCCGTTCTGCTCCTCCTCCGGGGGCGGTTGCCAGGATACCAGAATAGCTGTGCCGTTGTCTCCGCTTCCTGTTACGGTGACCCCCCTGGGAGCGGCGCTGGGCGCTGCGATAAGAGACACGAGCGGGATGTTACACACACCTTACAATGTGTATTGCATGTGTATATACACCTTAAATTATGCAAATATGCATATATGTGCATGCATATGGGCTATATATGTGTGCATGTGTGTGTGTGTTCTCTAAAACACATGTAAGCACTCAATTTAATAGTACACACTCAGCGGTATTAGTGCACTTAAATAACGAGCAGCGACTGCCAAGCAACATGATTGGGCCGTCCAGATGCCAGATGCCAGCAGAACGATACTTGAGCTCGGGGTGAACAGAATGTTGTTACTGTACATCACTTCTCATAACTATTATCCACTTAATACATGAATGTTAACACAAAGCCCTGGAGTGAAACATTTGCTTTGCGTTTGCCGTTTCTGACGTTTTGCATTTCAATTACATAAAAAAGCAGGCGCATTTGGAGCAAAGCAAATGGCTGGCGTTCTCCAGAGCCACAGACGCCACACCCTCAGAACAATTAGTACAGCAGTTGTTTGAACTTTGGGTTTTTGGCTTTTCGTTGGCTGCTTGGCTTTCGTGCAGCGTTTTAAAAGGTCCTCTTTGCCCTCCCTCGTGGGCCGCAGACCACACGTTAACATAAATGAGAACTACTGAATGCAGGCGAGCGTCTTTCTTGCTCTAGAGGTCTGCGCGGGCATGCGGAAAGACTGAATGCAGTCTGTGAATGTGATCGAGCCAAAACCAAAAATAAACTCAGTGTCTTTCTATTTCCTGTGCGAGCGGGTACACCCAGGCGCAAAATGCAAAACTGGTTGATTCTGACCAGGAATGTGAGTGCACTTTTTAAAAAAAAAGTATTTCATTAGAATTAATATTTCACAAAATCAAACCATATGTGAACATAACATTAAAAAAAGCCTAAACCAATTTTTTTTAAATATTGTATTTATTTTAATATTTTGAACCATATGTGAACCTAAATCTGAAAAATCAAGCCTGAAAAAAAACTGAAACCTTGACCAAAACCTAATTCAAAAACCTTTTGAACCAAATCCAGAAATTTGAATGATCCCAGGGCCGTATGTTTAAATTTTTTTATAATAATTATTTATATTTTTAAATTAATGAAAATTATAATTATTTATTATAATTTAAATTTATGAAACATTATACTTATTTAAAAATGGTTTTTTTACATTTTATAAAATACTTTTTAATTTATATAATTTTTAAATAGTTTTACTTTAATATTTTAACAATATGTGATCCTAAATGAAAAAAAAAAAAGCTGAAACCGTGTCCGAAACTTAATTTAAATACCTTGACTGAACCAAATCCAGATATTTAAATTATCCCAGGGTTGTAAGTTTACATTTTTTAGAATAATTATTTATATTTTTAAATGTATGAAATATTATAATTATTTAATTATATTATATTTTATTTAATATAGTTATTTATAATCCAGAAACCTTGACTGAACCAAATCCAGAAATTTTAATTATCTCAGGGCTGTAAGTTTAAATTTTTCTATCATTATTTATATTTTTAAATGTATGAAATATTATAATTATTTAATTACATTATATTTTATTTAATATAATTATTTATATCCCAGAAACCTTGATCGAACCAAATCCCGAAATTTAAATTATCCCAGGGCTGTAAGTTAATTTTTTTATAATAATTTTTTTTTTTTAAATGTATAAAATATTATAATTGCTTAATTATAATTTATTTAATATAATTATTTATAATCCAGAAACCTTGATCAATCCAAATCCAGAAATGTAAATTATCCCAGGGCTGTAAGTTTAAATTTTTTTAGAATAATTATTTATATTTTTAAATGGATGAAATATTATAATTATTTAATTATATTATATATATTTTTAATATAATTACTTATAATCCAGAAACCTTGATCGAACCAAATCCAGAAAGTTTAATTATCCCAGGGCTGTAAGTTTAATTTTTTTATCATTATTTATATTTTTAAATGGATGAAATATTATAATTATTTAATTATATTATATTTTATTTAATATAATTATTTATATCCCAGAAACCTTGATCAAACCAAATCCAGAAATTTTAATTATCCCAGGGCTGTAAGTTATTTTTTTTTATAATAATTATTAATATTTTTAAATGTATAAAATAATATAATTATTTAATTATAATATAATTTATTTAATATAATTATTTATAATCCAGAAACCTTGATCGTACCAAATCCAGATTTGAAACATGCCAGGGCTGTAAACTTACTTTTTTTTTTTTTTTTAAATATTTTATAATTTATAAAATATTATTTATTTATATATATTTTTTTAATTTTATAAAATACTTTTAATATATAAAATTTCTAATATTATTTTAACATTTTTAACCATATATGAACCTAAAATGTAAAAATTTAGCATGAAAAAACTGACTGAAACCTCGTTTCCTAATCCAGAAATCTTGATTAGACCAAATACAGAAATTAGATTTTTTGGGTTTCAGACATTTTTTTTGTATATATATACCTTGTCTGAAACCCAGAATATTCAGACATGCAAGGCAGCAACTGTTCACTTCATCTCACATTGTATTGTGACCTCTGTGAATGAGAAAGGAATCGTGGGACATTAAGTTTTAAAGCACACAGTAGGATGGCTGAAAGCTCTCCTCACCTTCCTCCAGGGTTTTGCCCACTTTGATGTCGCTGTCGGTGCCTTGGAACTCGTTGAAGAAAGGTCGGACTTTGAACTCATAGGTCACGCCCTTCTTGAGCTGGGTGACGACTGCGCTGTTCTCCCCCAGGGTTCGAACCTCAAACATGGCCCATTCCACACGCTGCTGGGCGCCCTCTGGAGACGGCCGGTACATCACCTTATAGCCCTGAATGTACTGAGACTGCTGCTCGACCTACAGGCAAGAACAAGGCAAAATTGAAGGACAAAACCACTTAGACGTTTTAAATGCCTGCTAATGATTACCATTAGCATTATCCATGACTAGGAAGGTTTAAAGGGCGCAAGTTTTATGACATTTGTTGCTAGTTAGCTAAACTATGCCTTATTATCAGACATCATTTATATCAACACAGTTGAGTATTATAATGTAGTATAACTATTTTTTCTTTTTAGAATGTATACTATTTTGTTTACTATTACTATGAAAATCTGCTTTTATAGACGATCACATGTACACAAATATAATATGTAAAGGCGGTTTGCAGAATTTCTGCACCACTAGCATTAATAAAATAAATTAAATAGTAAGTTATTTGTAGGATCTGCCAGAAGACAATGATTGAAATAAAATAAAATAAAATAAAATAGTAAGCTATTTGAACGATTTGCCATAAAACAATGACTGAAATAAATAAATAAATACATACATATTGTTGAGAGAGAGACAGTCAAATAAATAAAATAATAAAATAAAATAAATAAAATATGAATATACATATTCCTAAACCTGTAGTTAATTGAAGGACTTACTAGGTAATCAAAATGACGATTAATAATAATAATAATAATAATAATAATAATAATCACCATGATAAAAAATAAATAAATAAATAAATAAATAACAATTAAAATTAAATTAAATTAAATTAAAAAATCAAATAAAATATGAATATAAATATTCCTAAACCTGTAGTTAATTGGAGGACTTGGTTGAGAGCGAGACAGACATATAAATAAAATAAAATAAAATAAAATAATAAGATAAAATAAAACAAAACAAAACAAAACAAAAAACAAAACAAATATGAAAAATTATTTTCCTAAACCTGTAGTTAATTTGAGGACCTACTTACTAGGTAATCAAATTGATGATTAAAAGTAATAATAATAATAATAATAATAATCACCATTATCATAAATGAATGATTAAATAAATAACAATTGCTGAAAGAGACATATAAAATAAATTAAAATAAAATAAAATATTAGTTATTAACTGTATTAGTTATTAAATATTATATTAAGTAAACCTGTAGTTAATAGGAGGACTTACTAGGTAATCAAAATGATGATTAAAAAAAGATAATAAATAAATAAATAAATAAATAAATAAATAAAAATACTAATAGTAATCATCATGATCAATAAATAAATCAATAAATAAATAAATACTAAGAAAGAATTAAGTATTACAATGCACTAAAACTATAACAATTACAAACAAAATTATAACACAGCTATAATTCCACATATTAATGTTGCTACCTGAATATTTTGATTTTTTTATTGCAATATTTCTAATATTTTGGAAGAAAGCCAGTCATGTCAGAGGTGTACAGGACTGGTATCAGTCCATATGGCCGTGGAGGGAGGAGAACTGTACACGCTTGTAAAGATTTTAATCAATTCTTGATCCGCCCCAATAAAAGCAGATGTCGTTTCAGCTGTTTCTGATTAAATACGTATAAAGTGTGAACGACCCGAAATGTTAAAAAGTAACATGCTGGGAATACTTCTGTTGGTGTGTGCACGTGTTTGGAGGTGGAAATCTGTACAGAATTAACCTCGACTTCAGCTGTACAAAACAAGGTTTAATTAACACTAAATTAATTTGCTCAGTACCAAAAAAGGCTGAAATTTAAACTAACTAAAACTAAATAAAGAGCCATTTGGCAGAGTTATTTATTTAAATGAATAATACTGTCTTTAAAAAAATCATTATTGCACTGAATTTTGATTTTCAGGATGTTTAGATACAGTTTTTAAATTCATACTTGAATTCCATGTGCCAACAGTATTTTAATTTTTGAGTGAACCGTCCCTTTAAATGAAAATGTGGCTGCACTCACAGTCCACTGGACTCTGACAGAAGACGATGAGAGGATTGTGGGATTGTGGAGGTGAATGACAACATCTCCCAGCTCCCTCTGGATCTGTCCGTGGTCCACTCCCTGACTGGTTGGTGGGACGTCTACTCACATAAACACAAACCACACAGACAATATGAAGCACAAGCATATATGAACATCAAATACCCCAGAATAACACACAAAGCACACTCGTCTGTGAGGTCAAAGGTGAACTGACCTTGTGTTTTGACAGCGTCGCTAATGGGGCTCGGGTCGCTCAGGCCGTAAGCGTTAGCCGCTCTGACCAGGAACAGGTAGACAGCGCTAGGCCTCAGACCCTTGAGTACGAAGCTCTCTGTCTTGACGTGATCGGCGAGCGTCTGCCAGCTGCTGCCCGCCGCATGGCTGCCGTCCACACCACACAAATCAAACGTCAGTTTACCCTGTGGCCCAAACTTTATAGCCAAATATCGCAACTACAAACAATGAGGTTAGCGCCAAACTCTGGGCTTTCAGGAACGCACGGTCATGGGTTTGATTGTTTATGATATGCCGCGGCAAACGGACTGGGTATTTACAGAACCCCCATTAGCTTGTGAAGGCTATTTACAAACGTTTGTAAAACCAACCAATGATAGATAAGTATAGTCAAAACCGATGATGTCACCTGAAGGCTTCTATTACGTAAGAGGTGGGTGTGGCTCCAGCATTCAGATTGGGCTTCCAGGATAGAGAGACAGAGGTGCGGCTGACGTCCGTGACCTCTGGTTTGGAGGGGGCGCTGGGGATGAGGTTGGGATCTGTGGGACGGCCCGGCTGAACCGGAGCGCCAAACTCTGAAACCATAAACACACACGAGAACATCGTTCTGTGCAGTGATTACACCACTAAAAAGTAGCTTTGTAGTCTAAATATCCTTAAAATTAAATAAATAAATACCTAAAGATAAAAACAAAATATAAAATAAAATAAAAATAATTTTCCTAAAGCTGTAGTTAATTGGAGAACTACAATAGGTCATCTAAATGATTAAAAATATTTAATTTAAACGATAAATTATTTAATACATAAATAAATAAATATTGAGAAAGAGAAAAACAAAAACAACAGAACCCCCATTTTAAAAATAAAATAAAATAAAATAGATTTTTTTTAAATTTAATTTATGTTTTAAAAAAAGAAAGAAAAAATATTTATAATAAATAAATAAATAAATAAACAACTAAATATTGAGACAGAGAAAAACAAAAACTACAGCAGACAGACAAAAAACAAAAAGTAAAATAAAATACAAATACAAATAATTTTCCTAAAGCTGTAGTTTAATTGGAGAACTTAAATAGGTAATCTAAATGATTAAAAAAAATAATCATCATAAATAAATAAATATTGAGAAAGAGAAAAAAAAAAACAACAATTTTAAAAATAAAATAAAATAAAACAGAAAAAAAATTAATTGCTCTAACACGTTCTGTGCAATGATTACACCCCAAAAAAAGTAGTCTAAATATTCTTGAAATTAAATAAATAAATATCTAAAGAGCCTTAAAACAAGGTCAATTTACTTGGGAAACAACAGACTATATGCAATATGAGACATTACATGAAATATTAAATAGGCATTAAGACTGTTTTTAGAGAAATCTAACAAAATATTTATGCTTAAAAACAAGAAAAAATATTTATAATAAATAAACAAATAAACAAATATATATATATAAATAATTTTCCTAAAGCTATAGTTAACTGGAGAACTTAACTAGGTAATCAAAATGATGATTTAAAAAAATAATAACAATCATAAATAAATAAATAAATAAATAAATACTGAGAAGGAGGAAAACAAAAACAAGAGAAAACCTCCATTTTAAAAATAAAATAAAAAAAAATTGCTGTAATTGGAGAACTTAACACATTCTGTGCAATGATTACACCCCAAAAAATTATCTATGTAATATATATATATATATATATATATATATAAAGATTCTTAAAACAACTTAAATTTACTTGGGAAGCAAAAGACTATTAAATAGATATTAAGTCTGATTTTAGAGAAATCTAACAAAATATTTTTGTTTTAAAAAAAAGAAAGAAAAGAAAAATATTTATACTAAATAAATAAATAAACAGTTAAATATTCAGACAAACAAAAACAACAACAGACAGACATAAATAAAATGAAATATAAAATAAAATAAAATAAAAATAATTTTCCTAAAGCTGTAGTTAATTGGAGAACTTAACTAGGTAATCAGAATGATGATTAAAAAAAATAATAATCATAAACAAATAAATAAATAAATATTGAGAAAGAGAAAAACAAAAACAACAACAGAAAACCTCCATTTTAAAAATAAAACAAAATAAAACTGCTGTAGTTAATTGAAGAGCTTAACATGTTCTGTGCAATGATTACACCCCAAAAAAAGTAGCTTTGTAGTCTAAATATTCTTAAAATTAAATAAATATCTAAAGAGCCTTAAAACAAGGTCAATTTACTTGGGAAGCAAAAGACTATATGCAATATGAGACATTACATGAAATATTAAATAGATATTAAGTCTGTTTTTGGAAAAATCTAACAAAATATTTATGCTTAAAAAAGAAAGAAAAAATATTTGGCACTAGGGTAAATAAACTTGTTTTCCCTTTTGAATTGTGTTTATTTTTCCTCACCCAACTTGCACGTAAATCTTGCTTTAAAGAGGTTCAGTTATTTATACTGGAAAACAAGACCAAAATACTGAGAAACAAAATGATTTTGCACTGCAGCGGCCTAAATTTGCATCAAGAAACAATGAAAACCAATTACAGTCAGACTGAGGTTTAATTTCAAACTCAATTTTAAACTCAATTTCCTGTCGTCCGTTTCCCAACGCCTCTCACTCTATTGTCTGTTATCTTGCGTTTGTCTCTTTGTCATACCTTGCACCTCCAGGTAAGCTTTCCAGGACGCCTCTCCGCTGGGGGTGGACGCGGTGCAGGTGTACATGCCAGTGTCACCCAGCTGAAATAAGGGGGGAAAAACTCTATTAATGCAAATACATACATATGCATATATGTTATTAATGAAAAATTACATTGAGCGGATATTTTTACAGCGTTTACCATTTAGAATGTATGGAAATCTGCTTTTATAGATGATCAGATGTACACAAATATAATATGTAAAAGTGGCATGTGGAATTTCTGCACCACAAACATTTGCACACAAAACACCAAAAAAAAAAAAAAAACTAAATAAAATAAAATAAAATAGTAAGTTAATTGGAGGACCATAAAAATGACTACTAAAATAATTAAATAAATAAATAATTGTTGAGAGAGACAAACATATAAGAATACATGAAATGAAATGAAATAAAACAAAATAAAATAAAATGAATTTTTTATTTTAATTAATTTTTTAGAAAATTACAGAAAACAGATGAAAACCTCAAATAAAAAATTGAAAACCAATAAAATAAAATAAAATAATTACAATTTTCCTAAATCTGAAGTTAATTGCAGAACTTAACTTTGGAATCAAAATTATGATTTAAAAAAATTATTATAATAATCATAAATAAATAAATAAATAAATAATGAGAAAGAGAAAAACAAAATAATGACAGACAGACAAAATAAAATAAAATAAAATGCGAATAACAATATTCCTAAAACTGTAGCTAACTGGAGAACGTAACTAGGTAAAAAAAAAAAAAAAGTTATAAATGAATATTGATATGAATAAAATAAAAAACTGAGTTATTTGGAGGAATTACCATAAAAAATGAGATAGATAATACAAAAATAATATGTAAAATAAAATAAAGTAGAATAAAATTAAATAAAACAAAATTATAATTAAAATAAATAAATGAAATAAATAATTGTTGAGAGAAAGACAGACATGTACAAATAAAATAAACTTAAAAAATTAAAAAAAAATAATAATAATAAAATCCATAATTTTCCTAAACCTGTAGTTAATTGGAGGACTTCCTAGGTAATCAAAATGATGAAATTAAATAAATATTGAGAGAGAGAAAGACATAGACAGACAAACAATTAAAAATATATAAAATAAATAAATCAATAAAATAAGAATTGTAAGTTACTGGGAGGATATTTCATAGAAATTATGATTAAAATAAATAAATGAAATAAATAATTAAATAAATAATTGTTGAGAGAAAGACAGGCATAAAAAATAAAATAAAATAAAATAAAATAAAATAAAATAATAAAATAAAATAAAATAAAATAAAACAAAAAAGAAAATAAAATTAAATTTAAAAATATGAATCGTAATTTTCCCTTTTTCCAATTTTCCTGTAGTAATTGGACTCACTAAATAATCAAAATAATTTGAATGAATGAATGAACGAATGAATCAAAAATGGTTGAGAGTGAGAAAAAATAAGACTAACAAACA
The DNA here is from genome assembly GCA_012976165.1 of Labeo catla. Taxonomy (NCBI): domain Eukaryota; kingdom Metazoa; phylum Chordata; class Actinopteri; order Cypriniformes; family Cyprinidae; genus Labeo; species Labeo catla. Next base: position 101,821 of record VONZ01000815.1, on the reverse strand, counting down.
AATAAGAACATTTCCATGTATGTTTCTAGACAGTGCTTTCTTAGCACAGAATAACAATAGGAATACGTCAGACGATCTGTCAGTCAATTTACGCAGGCGGTATGAAAGTCGCCAGAAATAGACAGTCTATCTAAGCTACTGGTGTGTGTGTGTTCGCTTAATGACATGTTCATTAATGCGGACCGCCCGAAGCGCAACAGATAGAGACGCATCTCCTCATTTCGCTTTATCTCTCCTCTATTCTTTAAAAGAAGCGAGACGTCGTCAAGTGAGACATCTACGTTAATTAAAGTCGTATTCTGACAGCCCACACTGCGGGGACCTTTGACCCCCATGCAGGGGGAACCCGGGTGCTCGTGTGTGTGTGTGCGCGCGGGCACAGTGACAGGAAACGCTCCCCTCCCCCTCACGGCTGACGGGGGGTGACAGCGGGAGTGTGTGTTCACACATCAAAACCTGCAGGCTGACTGACGGCTCTGAACACTGGCCGTCTGTGTGTGAGATGATGATGTTGTGCTGTAGTGAGGGATGAAAGGAAAGTCTGTCTGATGGTCTACGACACACACGTATGTCTGTGTTTAATCACACACCTACAAAAGCACAAACCTTCAAAGATGCATGCATAAACAAGATATTATTACTGTTTTGCAATCATTATCAATTTTAAATCATTAAGAATATATGATCTTACATCACTGTAGCTTTACTGCATCAATACTTTAAACCTGTTATTTTATTTTACAGTGAGGTCCAAAAGTATGAGACCACACTGAAAATACAGTATTTTATTTTATTTTTTTATTTTATTTTATTTTATTTTTCAGTGAGGTCCAAAAGTATGAGACCACACTGAAAATACAGGAGTTTATCTAAACTTCTAATTCAATCTAAATCTAAATTTGGAAATAAACAGAATTATCTAAAAATAAAATAAAATAAGATAAAATAAAAATATAAATTTTTAGAGAAATATTAATTTAAGAATAAAACACTGCAAAAATGTGTATTTTGCCCAATAAAAACATTCTTAAAACCAAATCAACTTCCTTAAGAAGCAAAATTCCAGATGAGATATGATAATATATGAAATATATAATACATTATTATATTAAATATTATATTATATATCATATAATATATTATATTAACATATTATACATTATATATTAAAGTCTTGTTTTCGGAGAAATCTGAAATGTTATACTTAAAAAATTAAATCAATAAAAAAAAAGTCAAAAGGCTAAAAAAGTAATTTTCCTTTTATGTATTTATTTATTTATTTATTTTTAGTGAGGGACAAAATTATTATAACATACTGAAAATATGTGATTCAAAATCTTGTTTAAACCTGAAAACAAAAACAAATATATATATAATATATAATATATATATTTTATTCATTTTCAAAAACGTTTAACATTAATGCCCTTAAAACAAAATCAATTTACTTGAGAAGCAAAATGCCAGATGAGACATAATATGAAATATTAAAACTAATATTACCGTTTTCAGACAAATCTGACAAAATTAGTGAGTTTAATGCTAACAGAAAAAAAAGTCAAATAGGTAAAAAAAAAAGGTAAATTAAAGTTAAGCAAATTTAAATTACTTCTATTAAAATAATAAAATAATTTTCAGTACCCAGTAATGAACTAATAAGGTTAATAATGTTAATAAAACAACAAAAAAAAAATGCTATTTAAAAAGTCAAATTTTTATCATGGTAATCATTTTGTGAGAATGCCTGGCCTTGCAAACAACCAGCATGTGTTAAATCTGCAGAACCGCTCCCTAAACGCGTGAAAATAATTCAAAACACAATATTTTCATAAAGCGAGCTGTGATTTTTGATTCTGTCAGTGAATCCTGCAGTGCTGTCTCAGATATGCGGGAATAAAACAGCTAACGGCTCAAAAAAAGATCTGCCAACTTCAGCTTAGAGAGAAACAGCAGCTAACCGCATCCAATAAACCACCCTGCTGCATTCAGAAACCTCCATGAATAAAATATTAATAAAAATGAAAGCGAGGCACTGGGTCTGAGACGAGCGGCGCGGCAAACTGCTCAAGATTCCCTGTAAATAGTTGTTCAGTGCGGTGTGTTAGGAATGGAAAATTCCATAAAAATCTGTTACTAAGGAAAACCGAACAAGGGAAACAGTGCTTTACGAGAACAAGTTGGTTTGGTGCAGCAAATGAACGCACGCTCAAACCTCCACACATGAGCTTTTAATGCATCAGGAGGGTCAGAGAGCAGGCTGAAAGATATAAATCCACAAAAGGAAAAGGTTCCCATGAACCGGAGTCACGTCCCCTGTTACTGTACATTTATCTGCACGATAAATATGTCAGGCTTTGATGTGGTGCTGACCCCTCAGAGCCACCGTACCTTAGCGTAACGGATCTGCAGGGCTCCCGTGTCCAGCTGTTTGAGGCGAGAGTCGTGGGTGGACACCAGGACTCCGTCTTTCCTCCACAGGATGGTTGGAGTTGGTGTGCCGGTGGCTTGGCATCCTAAAACCACCGTCCCGTCCACAGCCACGGTCTGGTTGGTGGGACCTTGGCGGACGACGGGTGGAGGTCTGTCTGAGATCACTGTGAAAGAAAAAAAGACAGACAGAAAACAATCACTTTTCTTGTTTAAGAGTCTAAAATATAATAACAGTAACAAAAATACTGTATTCCCAATCATTATAAATATATATATTTTTTTATTTAGTTTCTATATTTTATTTTATTGTATGCTGCCACTGTTACTTGTATTATCAATATCTAGACCTTATTACTTTCTTAGCATTACTTTCATAAAAAAAAAAAACACACTAATTATTAATCACAAATTATTAATATTATTTTTTCATCTTTACTTGTTACTTTTTCCTTGCCTTTATTTCTAAAATAAAATAAAATAAAATTGAATAAATTAATCACTTTAAGATTAATCACTTTGTTGTATTCCTCATAATAATTACAATTTTTTTACACATTTTTTTGCCTTAATTAAAAAAATATATATTAAAATAATGTTTAATATTAATCAATGTTGTATTCTTCATAATAAACACAAATTATTCACTTATTAAATAAAAAATAAACTAAACTAAACTAAACTAAACTAAAATAAAATAAAGTGGTTTAAGATGCATTCCTCATAATAAATACAAATTAATACAAAAAAATTATCTTTTTTCCCCTTGAATTTATTTTTAAAATATAATAAATAAATATTATTATAATAATAATAATGTTGAATTGCTTTGTTGTATTCCTCATTCCATTTCAATAAAAGTGTCTGGGAAATAAAATAAAATAAAATAAATTTAAAATAAAATAAAAATAAATAAAAATAAAGCACTTTAAGATTAATCAATTTGCTGTATTCCTCCTCATAAATACATTTTCTCTCTTTCTTTTTTTTTTCTTTCTTTCCCTTGCATTTGTTTTTAAAATATAATAAATAAAGATAAATAAAATAAATATGAATTACTTTGTTGTATTCCTCATCCCCTTTCAATAAAAGCATTTGGAAAGTAAAATTAATAAAACAAAATAAAAAAGAATAAAAAAAAAATAAAGCAGTTTAAGATTAATCAATTTGTTGTATTCCTCATGATAAATACAAATTACTAAATTTTTTTTTTTTCTTGGTTTTTCTTTTTCTTGTTTTTTGTCTTTTTTTCCCTTTGCGTTTGTTTTTAAAATATTATGCATAAAACCAAATAATATAAAAATAAATTGTTTTGCTGTATTCCTTTCGATTCCCTTTCGATAAAAGCATCTGCAAAAAAAAAAAAAAAACATAAAATTAAATAAAAAAAAATAAAATTAAATAAAAATTACACAAAATAAAATAAAATAAAATAAAACTAAGAGACCGGAAGACAGGATGAGACAAAGAGAACGAGAGCGAGACACAGAGTCTTAGGACAGAGTCTTAAAGCTGTCCCAGTCTACTAATATCATTATAATAACTATAATAAAACACTACAGTACTCCAAACCAAAATCCAAAATACATCCTTCCACATTTTACAAGAGCCACAGAAGTGAGTGCGTGTACGGTCAGAGGTACAGAGAACGAAGAACGCAAATAAAAATAAATGTAACCAAGGAAAAAGAGCATGTGAGAGAGGAATGTCTGGCAGCAAACGAGCTGAGTACATGTTTTAAGAACAGGAGAGAAAGAGGAACAGAGATGGAATCCAATTTTTTCAACTGGAAGCAATTTTCTAATCAGTCAACGGCAGTAGCAGAGTGAAGCCAAAGTAGAGACGAGCAATTAATACCGGCAGCATTTCAACAGCATTAAACCTCCCTCACACACACTGGCCATCATCACCACACTAAAACACACCGAAACACCCCACGTCTATTACAGTTGCCCCCCGCTGCGTCCTCTTCTCTCTCAGAACGGACCTGGGCCCGTCTGATTTTAGTAAACGCTGCGATGTTTACGTCCATCTGATTGTGTTCGACACGGCTAGAAGCATTACCGCCATTTATACGACTGCAATTTGCATAACCGCCACTACAGCGCGTTTTCAAAGCCCTACAACACTTTTGTAAGGGCCATCAAAGGGATGAATTATGTATCACATGACACGGTCGCTCAGGCACGGTTGTGTCCTCGCGTCGCCGCTGTTGTAATTACTGAATCATCATGGCGGTGACCTGTAATTACGCTTCGTGCCCGCAGTAAGAGTGAGGCCAAAGAGCAGATTGGTGCTAAAATAACTGTTATTATTCTTTCTTTACCTCACTCTCACTCTCTTTGTCTTACTTTGGTGTTTTTTTTAGAGACACCACTTACATGAGATTACGTGGATGAGAGTGAAATGCCAAACTGTCACTATACTGTTGAAGTGTCTTATTGACTATTTGAACATACGGAGTAATTAGTGTTGGGGGAATGTGTGTATTTCTTATAAAATATTGTTATTTGCATTGAATATGGAAATTATGGTTCATTTTAAACTTAGATTTTACGCCCAGCCACAAATATTTAACAGCTTTTGCCTTTATACAGCATGTGTCGCATGCAAAAATGAACAGCACGAGCTGTAATGTCTATTTAGCTAACAATGACTCTTATGAACTGATTCTTTTTAATGATTCTTTCAGTTGGCTAATCATTCAGGAGTTACTGAGTTCAGTACTGACTGACTTTTTCACTCACATCATGTATGATATTAACAAAAAAGAATATTACAATATTAAAATGTAATATAACGTAAGTAAAATTAGCTACATCCGTACGACTGTGTGATCATACGGAGTAATTAGTGTTGGAATAATGTGTGTATTTCAAATAAAATATTGATATTTGCATTGAATATGGGAACTATGGTTAATTTTAAACCTAAATTTTACATCCAGACAAATATTTAACAGCTTTTGCCTTTATACAGCACGTGTCGCATGCAAAAATGAACAGCACGAGCTCTAATGTCTATTTAACTTACAAATGACTTTTATGAACTGATTCTTTTTAATGATTCTTTCAGTCAGCGAAGCATTAGGAGGAGTTACTGAGTTCAAGGCTGACTTCATCACTCACATCATGTATGATATTTACAAAAAAGGATATTACAATATTAAAATGTAATATAAAGCAAGTAAAATTAGTTGCATCCATTTGACTATGTGATCATATGGAGTAATCAGTGTTGGGGTAATGTGTGTGTTATTTGCATTGAATACAGGAATTACGGTTAATTTTACATCCAGCCACAAATATTTAACAGCATTTTGCCTATTTTTTTTTTTTAACATCACGAGCTGCAATGTCTATTTAGCTAACAAATGACTCCTGTGAACCAGTTTTTTTTGATTCACTCAAAAATATTCATGAAACAAAACTCACTGCTGAGTCAGCGAATCGTTCAGAAGAGTTACTGAATTCAGTACTGACTGACTTCATCACCTACATCATTTATGATATTTACGAATAAGAATACTACAGTATTAAATTAATACAGTATATTGCCATCAGCAATAAAAACAATTATACAATTAAAAAAATAATAAAATAAAAAAATAAAAAAATATTTTTTTATAATAAAATAAAATAAAATAAAATATTACAACTTTTTGGGAGTAACTTCCCTAAACTGAGTAGCAAAAATGTATGCACATGAGTGCTTTTGCATTCACTAAGGTTTCATCTGTATTAAGTGCATCCGTCTCACCGTCTGTAACCTCCAGCAGGGCTTTGGTGATCACACTGCCAGCGATGTTCAGAGCCTGACAGCTGTAGTAGCCTCCATCCGAACGCTCCACTGCTGTGATGGTCAGATCGCCTGTCTGAGAGACTGAGAATCGACTGGAGGGAGGAGGAGGTTGAGAGGAGAACAGGAGGTTCTGGAGAGGGGTTAAAGAGGACTTAGTATGAATAGAGGTAGAATTTGATAACAAAAATATAAAAACATAAGCACTAATTACTCTAAGAATATTCAGTCTATGAGAAATAAACATCTTGTCAGGACTTGCACGTGCACTTGCTATTGGCACGGTGTGCCTGAATTCCTGAGCGTGTGATAAGTGATACTGATCAAACTAAGATGACTTGAGGTGTGTTAGAGGTGTGGAGTGTTACAGAGCCCATTAGATGTGTGCAAATGTGCAGATGGCCTTATAAATCTACCAGCCTCATAAATCCGACTGACTTTAATGGGAAAGAGTGCCATGCATTTTATACGTTACTATAAAAGTGCGCTCAGGAAATGCATCTTTGCACCACAACTGAAAACACAAACATTCTCACCTGACTGCCTTCTTTCTGCCAAAATATGGCAGGCTGAGGACTTCCAGTGGCTTCGCATTGAAACGTCACAGTGCGGCCCATCCCGACCACTTGATTCCTGGGTCGCACCACGAACACTGGGGGAACTGCAGGAATATGAGTTCAAAAAATCAATTACCAAAGACAGTCATTTTGACTCTAGTCATGAAAAACAAACAAAACACTTTTACATGAATGCACATACAATGGAAGTATATGAAGCACGACAATATTTTAAACTTCCAATGCAAGTGCATTCACGTAAATGCAATTTTGTCAAAATTATTTTCTATTTATGGCTGTCTAAGCATTTATATTTTAACATTTCTTCAAACGTCGCCATGAAATGACTTGATAAGCACAGTTTTCTTACAAGTGTTGATATATTTTCTATTAAAACTAGTCTAGTTGAGTCAATAATCTTTCAATCATGTCACAGACAGCTGTGACATTCTTGTTTTAAAAAGCACTGGATTTGACAAACATTTGGACATGAGTTATTAATATTTTTGGCCGTAGAAGAGAAAATCTGAATTTTAGAAGTGCATTTCAGCCTCTCAGTTTAATTTCATGGGGTCTTTGACATCAGCCAAATGTCTTTTATATACAATAAATAAACTGGAGACTGACAGTACTCAACCCCTCAGCTTCACATTAACGTCAGGCGATAAAAGAGGAAGTCATACTGCTGTTTAATGGACAGATATGCAGGTATGCTAAAATATAAAAACAGATGTAGACGCAATATAAAAACGGCATGACCACCACGTCTGCTTCATTTGCATGGGCAAGGGCACAAAGCAATAAAATTTACATGGAGATGGGGGATAAATTTGGGCCATCTGTCCCGTACCGACACTCTTTAATGGCACCGGCGTCGTGTGGGACGCCGGTTTTTCATGCATCTTAATGATGGGGTGGAGAGGCGCTGATTTCTGATGCAAACTCGACTTCAGCCTCCATAACAGCACGGAGCCATTTCGGCTTGTAATAAGGATGAATATGTTCATAATATGTGACACAAAATATGACCCCCTACGATGGCAACCGGCAGTGCCTCCTTGTACCGTTAAAGCGATCTTAAACCTGTCAAATCACATACTGCCGTAATGCGTCCGGAGGAAGGATAAAGGAAGAATTTTCAACTAAGTGAGAATAAAATGAGGCGGTTTGACGTTACCTTGTGCGCTCAGAGCGAGCATTAGTTTTACCCAGGCCTGCTGTGCTGTCACTGTTGCCGGTGACAACCCAGACAAGCGTGCTGATTGGTGGGAGGATGGAAGGTGGATGGATGGTGGTTCTGACAACTTCCTGTTGCTGTCAATGCAGCAAAAATGGTGACGGGTGACATTTGCAACTTACCAGACACAACTGAAAGAGGAAAGAAAAAAAGTAGAAGCACGATAAAACACAGATGTGATAGATGCGCAAATAAACCGCACACGACATGAAGCAAAAATGACTGGATATGCTTACTGAACAAAATCAGTGCAGTGATGTATTTATGAGAATAAAACACAAAAACATACACAAAGCATAAGGTGTGGCAAGCACACACACGTTGTAAATATATCATGAGGCTGAAATATATGGCAGAAAACACACAAAGAAACAATTCTATCAGTCTTGAGTTGTGAGCGTGAGGTATGAATGGAGGTTTTATTCTTCTGGTCTGGCCAAAGGTTTTATTAGGTGGACAATGTTACCTGGGGTCTGGCCCTTTACAAGCGTGAGTTTAAGGATAGAACTACCTGTTTGTTTGAATATTAACAGACAGTTATTTTCATACTGTCAGAAATGTCCATTTTCTTTATCAGAATTGATGGTTCCATGAAAAACCTTTAAAATTCATGCAAGCTTTGTATTGCACAAAAGGTTCTATATAGTGGAAAAAAGTTCCTTAGATTATTAAAATGTTCTTTACACTGGCAGTGATGCCACAGAAGAACCATTTTGGGTTCCCCAAAGAACTTCTTAGTGAACAGTTCTTAAAAGTTTTTTTTTTTGAAGAACATTTTAAAAATCCTTTTTTGACTATAAAGAACCTTTTCTGCATTTGAAAGGTTCCATAGATATTCAAGGTTTTTCATGGAACCACTGATGCCAATAAAGAATCTTTATTTTTAAGAATGTACATTCGGGAAAAACTATGGAAGCCTGTTTCCACCACTGAATAAAAAATAATGTAAAAGAATTGTCTCAGAATTGTGTGATGCAAACTCACAACCTTTACTTTTTAAATTTTTGTTAAAACTGTGAGATATAAACTTGCAATTCTAAAAAAAAAAAAAAAAGTCATAGTTGCGAGATATAAATTTGCAATTTGCAAGAAAAAAGTCAGAATTGTGAGATATAAACTCACAATTTGCAAGAAAAAAATCCGAATTGCATTATAAACGTGCAATTTGTGAGAAAAAAAGTGTGATTTGCGAAATAAATGTGCAATTTGTGAGAAAAAAAATCAGAATGGCGAGACGTAAATGCAGTTTGCGGGAAAAAAGTCAGAATTGCAAAACAAACTTGCAATATGCAAGACAAAATTAGAATTGCGTTATAAACGTGCAATTTGTGAGAAAAAAAGTGTGATTTGTGAAATAAACTTGCAATTTGTGAGAAAAAGAGTCTGATTTGCTAAATAAACATGCAATTTGTGAGAAAAAAAAGTCTGATTTGTGAAATAAATGTGCAATTTGTGAGAAAAAATATCAGAATTGCGGGATATAAATGCAGTTTGCGGGAAAAGTCAGAATTTTGAGTTTACTACATCTTGAAATTCTATTTCTTGCAATTTCAAGTTTATATGACGCATTTCTGAGAAAAAAAGCCAGAATTGCCTGTTTATATCTCGTAATTCTGACTTTATTACTCGCATTTGCAAAACATTATTCCATTAAAAAAAAAAAAACAAACAAAAAAAAAAACAGTTATTTTAAGAAGTGCTGAATGAAAGGGAACCAAACATGGTTATTCTATGGCATCACTACAAAAAACTCCTTTTGGAATTTTTATTTTAAGAGTGTAGTGCATGGAAATTAAACACTGTAACTTTAAAAGAAATACAAAATTCTTCACATTTAAGCAGCAATTTAGCATTTTTTTTTTTTTTTTTTAGCAAATCCTTACTCTCACTCAAAGTTGAAAATGACATGAAATGCCATTCACAAAGTATTTAACGACATTTTCAAATTAAACCTACTTTTCAACTGTAATAAAGTATGGTGGCAATTAAATTATGAAGAAAGATTCTGCAAAGAACTTTCCTTGGAATACAGAAATCACTGATGAATCACGCACAATAAAACCAAGAACATATGTCAAGCAAGCTTAACAAATAGGTAAAATTTAACTTTAGATGCAATAACTCGGGCCATTTGGAGTCGATCCTATGAGATGGTCACAAATGAGGGGTGAGAAATGAAGGAAAGTGGTATATTTGAGAACAGCTGGGTAAAGGGAACTCAGCTTGGACGGGCCGTTTGCTCTTTTGGCAGTGGTTGCAGCTCCCACTCTACTTGGTTTCCATGGCCCATTAGCGCAGCTACTCCTGGGACTCGCATGGCATTCTAGCACTTTCCTCAAATACATCAATACTAATGACTAAATCGCCAGCTGAGAGAGGCCTTGTTTGTACCCAGCATTATCTTTCCATGGCTTTTTAACAGAGAAACGACTCTTATTCGAAATGACTTGTCTCAGAGGTTGCGTGTACTTGACTCTGTCTCAAATCCTAGCGAGCTGCACACCTAGCTGCACATCTATGATGCACGAAAGCAGAAAGCTCACAAGGTTTTGAAACACAGCCCATGTAACTCCCTCAAAACACTAATCACCCAGAAGACATTCTCTAATGGAAGTCATCATTTTGAAATGTTTGATGAATCATATTTCACAGCACCTGAAAAGCAATGTTGTGCCAAAGGCAAGCTTAGTAATAAGGCTCTTCACTGGATAGGCCAATTATTGAAGCAGACATGTTTATAAGTCTGATTCCAATGTTGCTGGCCCGCTAAACACATGTGTAAAATTATAACTCAGCCATTTCTGTAAGCAGCAAAAACCAGTAAAAGCAATAAGCGGAGCATGGAAGGAGAGAGGAGGAAAAGGAGAAAACTGCTCAGGGGTGTCAGGACACAATGTGCACATTGTTCTCTAAAGACTTGAGCCTTCAAGAGTGTGAAATTCACTCAAGGGGACTCAAAGTGAAAATAAAGAAACAAAATGAATCTACATCATGAGCAGAAGGTGTGTGCTCTGATATATGGATGTTTCTACAACTAAACCACTTTACGTCCTCACTGATTTTTTTAACTTTTTAACAAATATTTATTATATTTATTTATTATTATTTATTAATGATATTTATTATTAAAAAAAACAATGACAAATTATGACTGTAGCATCACTGGCACGGCAATGTTTTTTATATCATTAATCTAATCATTAAGGATCAATTATATCCTTAATATTTTATTAATTTAAAGAAAAATGATATAACTTGGTTAGTGAGGCTCAAGCTTGAGATAAAATATGAACTGCAATTAGTGACAAAAGTATATAAAAATCAAGTTAAATCAATTCCAATCAAGTTGGAAAATTATATTGTCAAATAGATTTATTTTTGCAATTCTTTTTGTTTCCGCTAGAACTTAAACAAAAAGGTTCTAAATTGGAATGGATGGTTCCATGAAGAACATTTAAAAACATTTAAAACTACTTTTGGAACTTTTATTTTAAGAATGTAGCACATGGAAATTAAACACCGTAACTTTCAAAGAAATACAAAATTCTTAATATTTAAGCAGCAATTTGGCCTCTTTATTTTTTTTTGCAACTTAAACTCTCTTTTCGTGTAAAAATCCTCACTCTTCAGGACACATAGATTTAAAAAGTTTTTTTTTTTTTTTTCCCAACAATAATTTTTAAAAATTATATTATTATATTTTAAAAATTATCTTATAACTTGGTTACCGAGAATGAGCGAGGAGCAAGCTTGAGATAAAATATTAATTGCAATTAGTGACAAAAGTAAATAAAAATCAAGTTAAATCAATTCCAATCAAGTTAGAACATTTTAATATTGTCAAATTGATTTATTTTTGCAATTCTATTCGTTTCAGGTACAACTTAAACAAAAAAGTTTAAATTGGAATTAGAATTTTATTTTAAGAGTGTAGTGCATGGAAATGAAACACCTTTTTATAAGAAATACAAAATTTCTGACATTTAATCAACAGTTTAGCATTTTTTGTGTAAAAATCCTGACTCTCCAGGACGCATAGCTTTACAAAGTTTTTTTTTATTATCATATTACTATATTTTAAAAATTCTATTAGAATTAAAACTATTAGTGAATTACTAATTAAAAGCAAGTTTGAAATAAAATATATATTGCAATTAGTGACGAAAAAAAAATCAAGTTGGAAAATGACCAAAAACTTATCCAAAAAGTGTAAAAATATTTAGTTTTTTATATTTCTGACAAAAATTCTAGCTGTGAAATTCACATAAGCAAGATGAAGGTGTCAGACATTTTAATATCATTTCCATCACAAGCTGTTATCAAACACAATAAATCATTTGAGATGTGGTAGAAAATGACACTGTGGTGGAAATGATGCTTCAGAAAAATGACAGAAATCATCCTGTGTCACTCACAGGATTCAGAAAAAATGGTTTTCCAACAGCTAGGGAAAAAAAAATGGTAAGGAATATCCAAAATGATCCAGCATCCAGTCAGACAAAGCAACCTGACAAGCTGTCAAAGCAGCAGACGTTTGTCTAAAAACTAACAGCTGTGAATAAGCTGGTCAAAGCACACTTACAATCTTCCGCCCACTGAGGGCATTCGTTACTTCAAATTATAGATAAGTGCCTGTGGGATCAAAGCAGTGTGAGATGAGTGACAGCATGTGTTTGTGTGTTTGTACCGTGGACGGTGAGGGTGGCGCTGGCCTCCGTCTTCCCCATCATGTTCTCCGCCTGACAGGTGTAAGTACCGGCGTCTCCTGAAGTCAGTCTCTTCAGTTTGAGCGTGTGGTCCTCCCAAATCTCATGCCTGAGATGACGACGATACACAAACAAACACACATGCAAGAGGTTCTGACTCCAAAGAACAGAAAACACATTTCGTTTTATCCCTCATACCTTCCCTTAGGAAGATCGCCGTCCTCTTTCCTCCAGCGGATGGTGGGGACGGGGTCTCCTTGAGCTTCACATCTGAACTCCACACTCTGGTCCACCAGAACAGACTGACTGCTGGGCTTTCGTAAGAAACTGGGCCTCTCTGCACACAAACACACAGTTTATTATGTAATACAAGAAGTTTCCCTGTCCTCCCTATTAGATATTACCTTCTCTGATCTGACTGGCCTCTTATGAACTTGCAGTGAACTATATCCATCTATTTTCACTCACTCTCATCTTTATTCTTCATAACAGCTACTTTTAGTGGATTTCCTCAAACAATGCACCTTTTGTTTTTGCTTAAGCTTGAACTTTGACTTCTTGTTTTAGCCTAAACATTCATGCAGCTAATCCTAAAGAAAGCTTCCTTTCTGATTTATTTATTAAGATTCAATAACTTTGATGTTAGGATATGGCTAATCTGTTAAGATTAAGTTTAACAGTCCCTTTACACTACAGTTCCTTTAAAGGCACATTTGTACTGTACCCATTGATTTTTTTAGTCTATGTTGTGTTTATTACACTTTTCCTTTACATTACTTTGTATATAATGTGAAAAATAGTTTTCAATAATTTAAAAAATATTTGATTAAAAAAAAAAACAAACTATTAAATTAAATTAAATTAAATTAAATTAAATTAAAAATGACAAATGTTGCTCCGGCAACTAAATGCAATAAATAAATTTACATTATAAATTACAAAAATAAAAATAAATTAAGCATAAACAGAAACATAAAAAAAGCAAAACTAAAAAACTAAAACTTAAGCTACAATTAAAGCTATTAAAGAATAAATACATTCTATGAAAGTACAGATATAAACTAAAGACATTCTATAACAAATAACACTGATTTAGGAAATGAAATTGATATAATGTAAAAAATAGTTTTCAATAATTAAAAAAAAGTTTGATAAACGGAAAAATTATTAAAGAACACTTAAAAAAATACATAAAATAAAATAAAATAAAAAATTAACTTAAATAAAATTAAATTAAAAATGGCAATTGTTGCTCCGGCAACTAAGTGTAATAAATGTGTTAAGTTATAAAAGTTATAAATTACAAAACTAAATTAGGCATAAACACAAACAAATTTAGAGGCAAAAAAAATAAAAAAATAAAATTAAGAGGCAAACTAAATTACTAAAAATTAAACTACAATTAAAACTGCTCATTTAAATAATAATTTGAATAGAATAAATACATAAAATACATTCTAAGACAGTATATAGATTATGTATATTATATTAGTATATGACAAATGTTGCTCTAGTAACAAATCGCAATAAATATGTTTAAGTTAGAAATTACAAAAATAAAACTAAATTAAGCAAACAGAAACTTAAAGAAAATTAAGAGCAAAACAAAACTACTAAAACTTAAAACTACAAATAAAACTGCTCATTTAAATAATAATTTGAATAGAAATACAAATAATGCTAAAATAACACTGGTTAATGAAATAAAATTCAGTCAAATTACATGTTTATGAAAATTAGCAGAATTAAATTTGAGTCTTTTACAGTAAATCTTTTTTATATGTACATATATAGTTTCTTCCATCTCACTTTAATACAGATTCAACTGTAAATTAGTAATTTACAGGTGGTTTTCTTAGGAAAGTATTAAAAAATGAAAAATAGCTTGAGTTGGGGGCGGGATTATCTGTCTCAATAACCAATGGCAGAGGGTATTCAAACTCTGTTAGAAAATGTAATTAAATCTGCAGAGATTTCTGGAATTGTTTTTGTAGGAAGTACATTTCACCCGATTTCTATACTGAGAATATGCCTGGTGACTTTCTCCTGTAATGTGTAAATTTGCCAGCAGACACTGAATAATGAGGTTGACAGTGATGGTGATGAGAACGGCCGTATTGCAGGAATTAAGGAGGCAAGGTCAAAGGCCGCTGCTCTGATGTTGGGTAGTGTAAACTGATATGTTAAGGTGTTGGATGACAGATGAATGTATATTTTTGTGTGTATGTGTGAATGAAGTGGTGTGTGAACTGTGAGCTGGCATTTGTTTCACGGCAAACTGAGGATAATGGGTCCACATCTCCTAAACAGGGTCAATGATACGCTGGAGTCTTCCTACAGCTAAGAATACAAACTCTAAACATCTGGACTCTCTCCTACTTTGCCCATAAACAAACACTTCATACGATGTGTGTGTGTGAGTGTGTGTGTGTTTAAGTGAATCCATCTGCACGCATTTCCACAATCGAATGCACCAGAGGTTTGTGTGGGAACCTGATTATATAAACACATGTGCGTCTTAAAGAAGGCAGATCGTGTGCCGGAGTATCTAACAATCAGACATCTGATATATTGAAATACATAAATTAAAGATGAAATCTAATGCAAACGTACCTAGAACGGTCAACTCTGCGATCTCGCTCTCTCGTTCCCCCATCATGTTGGTTCCCACGCAAACGTACTTCCCTGCATCCGTTTTTCTGGTGTTGGTGATCATCAGCTTTCCTCCTCGTATCTGTCAGAAAGAAAATATGAGAAGTCATAAATCTGAGGATTAATGTCAAAGGTCAAAAGCTTTACGGTGAGGTCCGTAAAGATACATACATATACATATGTGTGTGTGTATGTGTGTCTAAATGTGCGTAGTGGCTATTCAGCTGAGCTTATATTTTCCCAGGCATCTGATTTCATGCCAAAAGGGCCCTTTTTTGTTCACAGGCAATTGTAAGGGCTGCTGGAGGAGTCCTCATTCACCTGAATGGATCAAAATCACACACACAACAAACCTGACCCCTGCATCAGGGGACCACACGGCGAGAGTCAATGAGGGGGAGCAAAATGTGGCAGCTCTCCTGCGACCCCCTACCTGCCCGCTCTTACACAGGTCAACATATGGGTTCACTTTATGGCAGATCATGTCATGTCTCATTGATTAGCATTTGCTGCGGTCAGCGTTGAGTCCAGCGGCTGGATCTGACTGTGGTTAACATGTGGAATGTGTAAACAGAGTCTCTGGTGATAAAGACCAGAGGCATTCGCTGTATATCCCATAATTTACAAATTAGATGCAGATTATGCACTTATGAGATCATGTGCACAAATGCCACAAACAATCTTCAAGGCTGCACTAAAACGGGATACTACAGCTGGAAATGAACAATAAATGAATGAACAGACAGATCAAATTGTAAAAAATAATGACAAACAGAGTGATAGATTTAACAGGCAAATGGGATGGATGGATGGTTGGAAATCAACAAAGAAACTACAGAAAAAGAATGGATGGATGGATGGATGGACAGCTGTGTGAATAGATGGATGGTTGGAAACAAAGAAACTACAGAAGAAACTATTGATGGATGGATGGATGGATGGATGGATGAACAGACAGCTGTGTGGATAACGGATAGATGGAAAAAGAAACTACAGAAGAAACAGATGGATGGATGGCAGACAACCAACAAAAGAAACTACAGAAGAAACAATGGATGGATGGACGAAAACTAACAAAGAAACTACAGAAAAAATGAATAGATGGATGGATTGAAACTAACAAAGAAACTACAGAAGAAACGATGGATGGATGGATGGATGGATGGATGGAACTAACAAAGAAACTACAGAAGAAACGATGAAAGGTTGGATGGATGGATGGATGGATAAATGGAAACCAAAAAGAAACTACAGAAGAAATGAATAGATGGATGGAAGGGAAACCAACAAAGAGGCTACAGAACAAGCGATAGAGGGACGGATGGATGGATGGAAGGATGGAAACCAACACAGACACTACAGAAGAAATGAATAGATGGATGGATGGAAACTAACAA
This sequence comes from Labeo catla, assembly GCA_012976165.1. Classification (NCBI taxonomy): domain Eukaryota; kingdom Metazoa; phylum Chordata; class Actinopteri; order Cypriniformes; family Cyprinidae; genus Labeo; species Labeo catla. The sequence continues at coordinate 85,047 of VONZ01000815.1, read as the reverse complement.
AGAAACTACAGAAGAAATGATGGAAGGTTGGATGGAAGGATGGATGGATGGATGGATGATAGATAGATGGATGGATGGATGGATGGATGGATGGATGGAAACCAAAAAGAAACTACAGAAGAAATGAATGGATGGAAAGAAACCAACAAAGAGACTACAGAAGAAATGAATAGATGGATGGATGGAAACCAACAAAGAGACTACAGAACAAACGATGGATGATGGATGGATGGATGGATGGATGGATGGATGGAAACCAAAAAAGAAACTACAGAAGAAATGAATAGATGGAGGGATGGAAACCAACAAAGAGACTACAGAAGAAACAATGGATGGATGGATGGAAACCAACAAAGAGACTACAGAAGAAATGAATAGATGGAGGATGGAAACTAACAAAAACTACAACAGAAACAATGAATGGATGGATTGATGGATGGAAACCAACAAAGAAACTACAGAAGAAATGAATAGATGGAGGGATGGAAACTAACAAAAACTACAACAGAAACAATGAATGGATGGATTGATGGATGGAAACCAACAAAGAAACTACAGAAGAAATGAATAGATGGAGGGATGGAAACTAACAAAAAACTACAACAGAAACAATGAATGGATGGTTGGATGGATGGAAACCAACTAAGAAACTACATAAGAAATTAATAGATGGAGGATGGATGGAAACTAACAAAGAAACAACAGAAGAATGGATATATGGATGGATGGATGGATGGATGGAAACCAATGAAGAAACTACAGGAGAAATAAATACATGGAGGATGGATGGATGGATGGAATCTAACAAAGAAACTACAGAGGAAATGATGGATGGATGGATGGATGGATATATAGACACTAAGGAATGAACAAAAAAGTATCTATATATTATCACTGACCAATAAATCGTACTGTCTCTCTCAGAGGTGTAAAATGAGAGTTTGATCTGGTTGCTTTTACACTCAGTTATATTTAAAGGAAAAACATCTAAACAAAACCTTCACCAGGTCTCGTGGGACGTCTCTGAGCACCTCCAAACCAGACACTTTCTAGACCGTTCTGAAGCATTCTTGAGTCCTGTCCTCTCTCCTAAATATTAATGGTGGAAAAGAGTCTTTAAACAAAGGAGAGGTCGGAGGGGAAGGAAAGAGGGCGAGTTTATTTAAGGCACCCTGTGGTGTTGGAGAGGGTTTGAAGTGTCATTATGTTACTGTTTGTTTGAGCGAGAGCTTAACGGCTGAAACGGCACAAGACTCGCAGAGCAGACAAGGTCGGGTCAGACGTAGGAGTAAGTGTGTGTGTGCGTGCGCATATACAGTAAAAAAGTGGCTGAAACCAAAGGAAAAGTGAGAATGTGCCTTAGGAAAGAATTCAAGCTTCATTTCAAAAGATAGTGAGCTGCTTGTTGAAATGTATTGTGCTTTATCTGTTAAGGATATACAGTATGTGGAATAAGGCATGAAACCTAAAAACTGTCATCTAGATAGGCTTGCTAGATTTCGTAATGTAACTACCTAACTAGCCAAACATCTCAAGCTCACAGACACATATTTGGCGTTCCATCACGGCAGGATTGTTTCACTCTCAGTCCAGAGTCAATGAACCCTCCCTCACTCCCTCAGTCCTCGGGTAACAGCAGGACGGCTGCTGAGGATGCGATCAATCTGAGCACTGGGAGATTGCTTTATTCGCATGCCTTTGTCTTGTGTGGTTTGGCAGCGCTGCTTGAGCAGAAGTGCTCGTACGGGGCTCGCAGTGTGGAGTCATTCAGCAGGCCAGATAATCACACACGAACTCAGAATAAAAGCCGCAAAACAATACGGAGCGTCAGCTTCAATGTGCCGCACTGCTCCAGTTAATTTTCGAGCAGACTGCAGCAATTACTGCTGAAAAGCAATTAATGGCCAAATTGGAGCGCTTTAATTTAGAGATAAGAGTGGAGCGCAAAACAAATGAATAATGTTGATGCTCATTACTGTGCGCAGAGCTGTAGTCGAGCCAATGTTTCAATGAATATCAGTTCATTACTGTGAATTGCTTTTGTCACTAAACAAAAAACAGACACAAAGGATTCTTACAGGAATGCAACAAAATATTTACAGTATTTATACATCTAAACACTCCCCCATTTTCATTCTCATAATGCACGCTCTCAAGTTTGTTTTTAAAATGTAAAATATATTATATATTATTAAAATGTATTATTTAATTGTGAACATATATATATATATATATATAATTTATGTGAAAATATATATAAACATGTAAATACATTTAAATATTTTCTAAATGTATACATGCAAGTGCGTGTTATGTATTCATAATAAACATATACCGTATACCGTTCATAGTTTTTTGAATTATTATTATTTTTGTATTTAAATTATTTTATTTGACAGTATTTGTACCTTTTCTCTAAGAGTATACTTCATGTATACTTTGTTGCTGTGGTGCTTTGTTTTGTGTGTGTGTGTGTGTGTGTAAGATGACCATACAGTTTACTGTCTACAAAACTGTAGACTGCAGACTGAAGATAAGCCACACATACACACACACACCAGCAGCAGCAGCACTTACAACAACAACAAACTTAATCTTGTTTGATTCAGTTTTATTATAATCAGCACAATCGCATTCCAACAATGTCTTAGTTACACGCTGTCCGAACGCTGGAATGCGTAACACATTCTTTCATTGCCTTTTTAGCCATTGCTAAGCACTAAATTTGTATTCTCAGAAACCCTATCTACAGTTTTGATTAAGAACAACAAACCCTTCAAACTACCTTTAGCTTTATTCCACACAAAAACGCCACATGGAAAACAAGCAGCGGCATGCACATCAAAGTCACTCTTTTAACGACAAAAGAGGTCTGATTGATCCTCTTACTTAATTTCCCACGCATTTAATTAGAAAAACCTAATTGGTGGCCCTGGTTTAAAGACTGCATTAAATCAGCAGAGAGCCACTTTTCGGCTCGTGAATGCTTGCGAAGGCAAACTTTCATTCCCACATGCCCTTCCAATCAGATGAATGGGCTCCATTAATTTTCCCTGACAGAGTCGGACATGACGCAGTTTTAAACACTCATCAGCAGAAGCCCTAATCGGCCTTCGTTTCCTAGAAAAATGCAGCTGAAGCAATTGTTATCCACATGCATTAAATACGGGAACTTATTTTCGCTGTGCCTCTTTTTATTCACAAATTAGCAGGTCTTCGTTAGTAATGCTGAATTGGAAATGAGGAAGGGATCGGGTTCAATTTGCAAGCACAAAGCTGAAATGTGAAGCCCATAATTTTAATAAAGCACTTACAGTAAGTCTTTCAAAAAAATGTTATTTTAAGCTGCACTTTTGTTTAAATCATCCATTTTGTGTTCTAGGCAGATAAACTTCTAGGCAGATAAAATTCCAGAAATCCTGTGAGCTGACCTAAACGGTTCACCCTTAGGCCATCCAAAATGCGTCTGAGTTTGTTTCTTTATCGGAATAGATTTGGAGAAATTCAGCATTACATCACTTGCTCACCAATGGATCATCTACAGTGAATGGGTGCCGTCAGAATGCGAGTCTAAGCAGCTGATAAAAACATCACAATCCACAAGCAATCCACATGACTCCAGTCCATCAATTACCATCGTGAAGCCAAAAAGCTGCATGTTTGTCAGAAACAAATATATCAAGAAGTTTTTAACTTCAAACAATTGCTTCCAGTTAAAATACTCACCTGAATCATGAGAGAAATATGCAGATCAAGTTCCATTTACAAGCGAAAACAGTCTAAAACAGATTTAAACGTCACATATATAAAAGAAACGTTGATGTGAGTGGACTTTTCCCATTGGAGGAAGTGTTATTATGGATTATTGATTTATATTTTGTCCAGCAGCAACTGTTTAAAGTTAAAACATCATAATGATGAATTTGTTTCTTAAAAACATGCAGCTTTTCACATTATAAGACATTAATTAATGGACTGGAGTCATGTGGATTGCTTGTGAATTATTGTGATGTTTGTATCAGCTGTTTGGACTCGTTCTGACGGCACCCATTAACTGCAGAGGATCCATTGTTGAGCAAGCGAAATAAAGCTTAATTTTTACAGATCTGTTCTGGTGAAGAAAAAACTTCAATTTTCAGTAAATTTTTTGGTTTACTATCCTAGGGCCCTATGAAATCCGTTTTATTTGGGGTTTTTTTCCAAATTCCGTTTTTTTCCATTTTATTTTTTCTAAAAGTCTACCAAATTCTGTACTTTCCATTCATTTTCTGCATTCCATTTTAATGGTTTCATTCCATTTTAATAGTCAAAAGCATCTCTAATTAACTGATTTCATATGAAAAAAATAATTGTATTTTTGTTTGTTTATTTATTGATTTTTTCTCAGAAACACTGTTGTTTATTTACATTTTTCTGGTAAATACATTCCGGTAACTATTCCTTATTTTATTCCTCTACCAAACCAGCACTAACCAGCTAGAAAGCTGATTTTCTTAACAGGAAACATTGTCAGATATCCTTACCGTTATCCTCTCATCTCTGTCATCTATGGTGACTCCATCTTTCTTCCAGGATATGGTGGGTTCTGGGTGCCCACGGGGCGGCTGGCACTCCATGACCGCTGGCTCGCCTGCCGCCACCATCACGTCCACAGGGTTCTGTCTGAAATCATCTCGAAGAACTGATAAAAAGAGAGAAAGAAAAAGAGATATTAGAACCACGAACAGCATTTCTATCAGAAAATCACTCACGCTAATGTTTAAAGGAGCGAAAACCAATTAGAAACCACGAGAGGAAATTTTTCTACTCTTGCCCAGCGCAAACCACCTCTAAATCTCTTTCAAACACACAACGATTAAACCTAAAACTTCTGTTTATATTAGCTAAAAAGGCACAAAGGAGGGTTTGAAACATAAAGTGCTCTTCCTGCATGTAAGTGATATTAATGTCGGACACAAGTGAGCAGTGAAGATTGAGCATTCATCTAAACCGCCCCTCAAGTGCGCAATAATGTGTAATATCTGCTCACACAAATGCTCTGTATTCGAGAGCCTAAGCATGTTAGTCAACCCTGTTAGCCTTCTGATGGATTTGCTTAAAGTGTTCCCATTAATCCAAGACAGCATTCCTTTCAGTGTCATGTAGATACTGTACAGCAGCACGTTAGATTAGTCCAATGCTTTAAATTATATACACATGACATGGGAAAAGCACATGTGGCGAAGCAACGTGAAATGAGATATTTTCCAAAACCCAGTCAGCTGCCAACCTGAACAATAATTTAATTACATAATATCAAAATGGACCACCTTTGCTTTTGCAATGTGCATTTCTGATGTTTAATGTGCACATTATTACAAAGGAAAGGAAATATTTTATTTAGTGTTACATATCAGGGGTGGGTTTTGACACAAATTCCACAATTCTATTAGATTCTGACTCACAAGCTTGCATTTCTTTTCGATTTCTGATTCGTTTCGAATCAATATCAACTATATAGCATAATATAGCAAGTACAGTACATGCCAACTTTTTTAAAAGAAAAAAAAATCTCAACTATTGCTGTAAAACATACATAATATACATACATCATATATACATTTGAGTGTTTACTATTGTCCTTTAGCATTATTGACACACTGTTTTCCTATTTAATACTGTAAAGCTGCTTTGACACAATCTGTATTGTTAAAAGCAATATATAAATAAAGGTGACTTGACTTAATAAGTGTCACCTGGTACTACATTACTGTAATATTAAAGGTTAAAATAAACTGATTTGTATACAAACCCTTAAATTACACTCAAAAACGTTTTTATAATAATAAAGTTACAACTGCATAATTATATTTTTACTCCAATTCGTTTTTTGTAATTTAAACATTTAAATGGCTGTCAGAAAACATAAATTAGGCCCAAACACTGAGGAACAGTAAATAAATTATAATGAAAATGTTATATGAAGCATATTTTTAGCAAAATGCTCCTTTCTAGAGCTCATTTTTCTAGCTGACTATCAAGTTTATGCGCACCGAATATTTTTCCTGAGGTAAACGTGACATTACGTGACATTGTTTACAAGTTCTACTGACGTCTTTCCGCGGTTGAAACGCTGATTAAGCGATTACATGAGACAAGACACGGATTTAAGGAAGTTGTATTATCTTTTGAGTTACCTTTGGATGTTTATTCATATTTATTTTATGTTGAAGCTGGTATTAAAACGGAGGAGACGATCGGTTTACCTGCACTTCCGGCTGCCGTTTGTCATGAAACGAGGCGCTAACGTTACAGCTAACTGTCACTCGACATTAAACAAGCCAAAACGGCATTTATTGTTTGAATTCTGTCATAAAATAGACAAATGTGAAATCTGACACTTTGTTTCATATTAAAAAAATAACAAAGGACGAAGCTTATTGCGATTTATTAGATGGGAGGTGAGCTAATGTTCGTTAGCTGAAAACAGGCTAGACTAATCGATCGTATATGCAACTAGCACATATGTTTAACCAATGAATATATAAACATTAAATTATATGTGTGTGTGTGTGTATATATATATATATATATATATATATATTATTTATTTACATGCAACTAGCAGTTCATTCAAGACTTAAGATATTTCAGAACCATGCACATATCAGTATTTCTCCCCTTTTTCATTTCAGGTACGTGCAAGTTCGACAGAAACGCAAACTTGTTTCAGCTCTCACGCCCCTGAACGTGTTCTTGTCGGCACGATTAACCTCAGCGCTAGATCAAAGAGAGATGCTCAAGGTAACCTGAACTCCTGACTGCCTCCAAATTCCTTTAAGACTTTAAGCACTTAATTGGCCATATGATTCCAGTTTCTACTGCTTGTAATGTCACAGCAGGTAAAAGTCCTCCTTTACCCCACTGAAAAGTAGGAGGCGTCTCGCTGAAAGAAATGGAAATAATTTCTTCGCCTTCTCTCGCCCTCTCTCTTTTTCCGTCATTTCTCTGTAACAATCTCTCAAGCATATCATTCCTTCCAGCCAAGGATTTCAACAGGCATCTCGTTTTCCTCCACCGGCATAATTAGGCAGTCTATAGAGGAAAGACACACATGTACAGCAGAAGATCACTGGCCGGTGGAGAGAAAGATGAGGGTCAGCGTCTAATGTGAACTGTGTTTGCTGTCCGTGGATCAGCTCTGGGATTCTGGTTTTCGCACCGGACCAACAAACTTGGATTGAGTTTGCACAGTTGTGCGAAACCAACCCACGCTTGATTTGCACCCTGAGCTGAGAAACTTGATAACGTGCTCACTTACTAACAGGGCCTTGTGGGGAAAGTTGTGTGTGTGTGTGTGTACATAAGTCAAGTTCTGAACATGTGTCTACAAAATGGGAATAGAGTCCTGGAAATGATATAAACCACTGAAGTGTGACAGAAAGAGTGATGGCAGGAGAGAGAAGCCAAGCGCTTCGCTTTAAGGAGCAAGTTAACCCAAAACAAGTAATATAACCTTCTTTTGTCTGTGAAACACAAATGATACATTTTTGAAGAACACCTACATGGAGACTTGGATTATACTCCACAAATCAAGATTAGTTTTATGACACTTTTATGCTATTTTGAGTCCTTTTTGAAGCTTGAAATCAACTATTCAATGTATGAATTCAACTGTATGAAAAATGGGCGCCCACTTTATTATTCAAAATTTCTCTATTTGTGGTATACCTGTGGAGCCAAGATTAAAATGTCAACTTCCAAAAAATGTCCATCTAAAAAAGTTCTAAAACAGCTTTAAAAACAAACAAATAAACAAAATACCATTGTTGCTCTTTAGCTAATATCACACTGGTTGTGCATCCTAAAATAAAATAAAAAAAATAAATAAACAAAACAAAACAAAATACCTAGAGGTGGCAAAAAGATGCGGGTAGATTTGTCAAGAACAGAACTGTAACTTAATTACTGTTATGGCCAATAAATGGCTGATAATAAATTTGAATAAAATAAAACAGGCAATTAATCAATCAATAAATATTTATTTAATTTAAGTAAAAAAAACAAAACAATGAATAATAAAACAATTTACCTTTTTATAAAATGACATAAAAGAATTATAAATAAAAACAATTATTTTATTTTATTTTATTTATTTATTTTTTTTACTTAATAATGTTATGGCCAGTAAGAAATAAATGGCAGATAAAAAAAAAAATCTATATTACTATTCTATACTACTACTACTACTACTAACTAACTAACTAAAATAAATAAATACAAATATTCCATTGGATAATAAAATAATATAACTTTTATCAAATCACAATTATTATTATTATTATTATTAATTCAATTGAATTTAGTATTTTGTATGAATGCATACAAATATACTAAAAGCTATCAATTGTCTTAAATGCTACAAGTACTGTAAACTCAATATTAATCCATATTAATATTATAAAGTAAAAACGCTAATTATTTTTAAAATTTGGAACATTATATTCAACTTTTCTTAATTTTTTTGTGTGCTGTGGACGATGGCAAAAGTAATCAAACTAATAAAATAAATAAATAAATAAATCTCCTCTAATTGCATGACAAAATTTTAAATATAGGCCATATCGGTTTTGAATGAGCTGTATCTCATACCAAATTCTACTGATTCATTTGTGCATAAACGATTTCAAGTCTACTTTCAAGTCTAAAACTACACTCTTCTCTGCCATCCAAATCCTCACATCGTCCTAAACGTGGCAACCCAAAAGTGGCTGTTCGCTTTCCAGAATTTTGCAGAACTTTCTGCTTCCCCGAAATTGGAACCAGATGCGGCAATGTTAAATTAAAATGAGATTTGCGTTGATTCGCCTCCGACATTAATGAAATGAATATTTAATACCACACGCCGGCTACAGAGGGATGATAGTACGAGCTCTGCTGGGCGGAAATGAAATGGATTTTGCTGAGCCACCACTGAGGGTTTCTGGAGTCTTCTACTGGAGCCATTGGGGAACTGGAGATTGGCTAAAAAAAGCACTTCAAAAACCCAGAGCTGGCAAAGACACGGGACGATTTGTCAAGAACAGGATTGTGGACCTTTTCCATTGGGAATCCACTCATCCTTGAAGAGAAACCATGGGGAATGACTGAAATACAGCAGTTACATAAGCATAAATGTCTATTATAATCACCATGCATAGAAGCTTACTGAACATTATCATGCTGAAAAGACTAGCACATGTTGGGTTTTTGGATGTTGGTTTGCTGGTTTGTCCACACTAGGCTGCCTAACCACAGCTAGAATACTTCTCTACTATCTTATCCAGTAAAAAAAGAAACTATTCAGGTTTGTCAAATTCAAAACATGAGGAATTCAGCTATAAAAACGGAAAATAACTGCGAACATCATCATGTTTCATCACTTCATCCAAACAATCAATAACGCCTTGCATCTGTCCAATTGAGACGAAATGTCACCGGGACGAAATTACGAAATCGTGAGAATATTTGGAGAAACAGAAAAACGAAAAACGTGGACGTCAGGTTTGCGAGAACAATTCCACATGAACAATGTGCGTATGCGAAACGCAATCATTCCCAGATGTGAACCCACGGAGCAGCGCCGTGCATTCCCTCTCCTCCAGATCGTCTGTCCACATGGTGCCTGCTAAACATAATACAAAAATGGAGGGATGACAAATTAGAGCGAGACCTCATTTAGAACGCTCTCCGCACCCTGGGTCAATGCGCCAGTGCGGGTCAGACTGGAGCTGGAGTCGTGCCAGTCGCTGGTTATCCAACACTACAGACCACCCGCTAAAAGAAATAGTACTGAAGAATGGAGAACTGAACCAAACTGCCAGAAAAACGTTGTATGTTTGTATGTCTGGCGTTGCAAAAACTACTGTGGAATAATGACAGTGTCAGATGGCAATACCACGGTACTTGGCCAGAAAGCAATAAATGGCCGATAATATTAAATAGTTTTAAATAGAAAACTGTCTTAAATGCTGCAAGTATTGTAAACTCAATATCAATGCATATTAATATTATAAAGTTGAAAATGCTCATTATTTGAAAAATTTACAACATTATATTCAACAGTGATTTATATATATATATATATATATATATATTAGGGTTTTTACATTTTATGCGGTAATCTAAAATAAAATAAAATAAAATAAAATAAAATATAAGCTGACACACAGTACACAGATAATTATTGTTATGGCTGATTAGCGACAACCGGCCGAAAATAAAAATCTACACTACTTTGTAAGTGAGTAAATAAATAAATAAATACAAATTTTTTAAATTATTATTATTATTAATTCAATCAAATGTACTATTTTGTATGAATAAATCCAAATAAAATACTAAAAACTATCAGTTGCCTTAAATGCTACAATTACTGTAATCTAAACATTAATACATATTAATATTATAAAGTTAAAAATGCTAATTAATTTGCAACATTATATTCAACAGATGTATGCTGTAGTTGATGACAAGGGTCAAAATTAAATTAAATTCTAACTGACACTGATAATTATTGGTATGGTCGATAAGCGATAAATGACGAATAATAAAATTCTATACTACTTTGTAGTATATAGTAAATAAATAAATAAAACTTTTTTTATTACAATATAACAAGAATATTACAATTCTATTATTATTATTAGTAGTAGTATTTATTATTTATTCAATTAAATGTACTATTATGTCTGAATAAATATAAATTAAATACTGAAAACTGTCAGTTGTACTGTAAACTCAATATTAATGCATATTAATATTATTAAGTTAAAAATGCTCATTTTTAAAAATTGCAACATTATATTCAAAAGTGTGCTTACATTTTGTTTGTGTTTTTAAAGATTACATTTAAGTGTGCTGTAGGTGATGAATTAAATTAAATTAAATTCTATATGTTTTCATAATATTAATTATTGTTATTCATTTTTTGTATGTTTTTAAAGGTAAAAATTTAAGTGTGCTGTATTTATTTATTTTTTTGCAAATGATTCGTAAGTGCACAACACTTCCAAGAAAATATGTTTTCATTATTGTTCTTTTTGTAAAATAAAATAAAATAAAATAAAATAATAGTGGAAATGCACATGGACAATTTAATATCCACCCAACCATGTTTTCTTTCCTAATGGATTTGCGAATGATTCATAAATGATTCATATATTTTCATCATCTTTCACCACAAATGTAATAACTTTCTTTTCTGTAAAATTAATGCATTTTGTTGACGTCACAAAGTCGCACAAGCTACTGAACAATGCCATTTAGCAATTCAACCATTAATTTTTTTTCAAACTAGCATTCAGTCTGGCTCCATCCTGATTCGTAAAGCACACTTTTCACAGTCTAATCATTTCCTGATATGCAACCACAAGCCCAACATTTATTTGTTTAAGTTGAATATGCAGTTTCACTCAAATTACAGCTACAAATGGTACTTCACTCTGACTTTAAGCAAATATAAATATATAAACCCCAAATTGCCATTCAAACTACTTGCTGGTCAAACAATCATCTCTAGTTTACTTCCACCTCCACTCTTACTCCCTCCATTATCATCCACCAAACCATCATGAGTGCCCACCTCATTTATCACTGCCTGATGCTCGAACCCTTTCCGCTGTCTGTAGGGTCTCCGGGGCCGGTGAGGGCCTGAAGTTGCCGCTGGAAATGCACGCTTTAGCGAGGACATACTACACCTGCCTACAGTCTCAAAGAGCGGATCGATACGCCGCTCTCATTAGCAGCAGAGAGCTGAGAGGAGATGGGGGGATACGAACCCGCCAGTGCATCAACCCTGCCTGGAGCGGCGGCGTCCGCTGGGGTTTACAACTGTTCGACTCTCCGCAGCTGATACTGCTCTCCTGGTGAGTCTCCACTTCAAAGGAAGGCCCCCAGCTACGGTGCGTTAACCCCCTGCTCCTGCGCCCATGTGGCGGCACGGTCAAGGTCTGGTGTGTGTGTGTGCGCGGATAAGGTGTCTCGGAGGAGACGGGATGCAGAGTGGGATCTCAAAGCAATATTGAAAACTTCCACTGAGCATGTGCGAGAGTGTGTACGGCATCTGGCGATGGGGTAAACAGTGCTGTACGCTTCAGCTACGCGGAAATAAACAGAACGTACGCGAAGGGCAACGAACGAACGCTGCAAAAGAAGCACCCAGTACAGCTGACAGTAGAGTTTCAGATCAAATCTCGCCTATCGCGACTTCAAAACGCAGGCCGTTCTCTGATGTGTGCTTGGAAATAAAGGCTTCTTTTCAACCCCTCCACGGTCTGTTAGTCTTCAGGGGGCCTGTGGAAATGAAACAGCAGGAGCATGATTTTACTGCCATATGCTTTGCTTGGCGCTGATGAAGGACAAGTCCTGCCTTAACTATTCAATTACCTAGTGACCTGTTTTTTTAGGGGTGGCAGACACGGTACAGGACATGTAGTGTACTTCAGTTGGGTGATTTAGAGAGTCTTATAACTCATTTGGGAGCGGTAAAGAGTGTTAACATAGAGGGGAAAAAAATGAACATTAGGACATAAAGTTTTTGACAGACTTTTGCTGGTTTAAAACAAAACAAAATAAAATAAAACAAATTATTTTTATAATATTATAAAAAATATATTTATCTAGTTACTTACAAAGTAGTATAGAATTTTATTATCAGCCATTTATCACTTATTGTCCATAATAATCGGCGTGTCAGCTAAAATTTTAAAATAATGTTGAGAATAAAATAAAATAAAATAAAATAAAATAAAAATTAAAGGTTGGGAATAAAATTAAATTAAACTAATAATTTTAAAGATTATAAAAACATTGTAAGTAAATAAATAAAGTAGTAGAGATTTTTTTTTTTTTATCGTCCATTTATCACTTAGCGTCCATAATAATCGGTGTGATAGCTAAAATTTTAAAATAAGGTTGGAAATAAAATAAAATAAAATAAAAGTAAATAAGTAAATAAAAAAATAAAGGTTGGGAATAAAATAAAATAATAAATACATAAGGTTGGGAATAAAATAAAATGCATAAGGTTGGAAATAATATAAACTAAAAAAAAATAAAGGAATAAAATACAATAAATAATTTATAAATATTATAAAAAAGTTTTATGTATGTATGTATGCATATAATGACTGTCAGCTAAAATTATAAAATAAGGTTGTAAAAAAAAAATTAAGGTTGGGAACAAAATAAAATAAAATAAAATGCATATGGTTGGGAATTAAATAAAAATAAAATAAAATAAAATACATAAAGTTGGGAATAAAATTAAATAAAAAAAAATAAAGGTTGGAAAAATAAATAAAGATTGGAAATCAAATCAAATAGTAAAATAAAAAGTAAGTGAATGAATAAACAAGTACATAAGGTTGGGAATAAAATAAAGTAGTGTAGTTGGTTCATTTAGAGTGTCTGATAACTCATTTGGTAGCGCTAAAGAGTGTTAACAAAGAAAAAATGTACATTAGGACCAAAGTTGGGAGACTTTTGCTGAAAAAAAGGATTACGAGAGGAAAAAAGGAAGCTCCAATCAAGAGATTTAAACAATGACGCTACTATCAATAAACAAATATAAGTGAAACATCGTTTCGGTGGGTGTCTGGGATTGAAATGTGGCCTAACTGCTACGATTATGAAAACATTTAACAAGTCACTGGAGATGCTGAACGAGTGCAGTTGGAATCGAATGGAAAAGGTTTCGTTTGATTAATAGTCCTTGTCAGGTTTTAGTGACCTGTTATTTTAGGGTGGCGGACTGAAAAAAAGGGCTAATTCATCAAGTCTAGTGGAAGAGGACCTGAAAGGAAACAGCTATTGATAGGAGCCCCAGCCTCGTTCAGAACGGCAAAGCTTAAAAGCGCGAGACACAGAGAGTCTATTCACCGTACCTGTTTATTAACATGCTCAGAGCTGTTCGTAGCTACTTGAAGAACGGCAGGAGGTTACCGGGTCACGTTTAGCATTCAGCAGTGCATTCTGGGAAAATGCAACCATCATTCCAAACCAGAATACTGTCTATCTTCTGTGGTTGTTCAGACCCCGTTGACTTTCAAATATATTTTGTGTTCATACAGGTTTGGTTTGGCTTGAAAGTGAGTTTTTGGGTGCGGTTTCCCTTTAAAAAAGCTAAAACAAACAGCACTATATCATTTATCACATATAACTTGCTTGTTTTTGTAAACACACTTTTTTTGTTTAGCCTCTGAGGCAAATACAACACAAAGTAACTATTAGTTTGATCAAGCCTTTGTCACATTTCCCACAGTGCTCAGCGTCCGCTGTCATTAACAGAAGCGCCGCGGGGTGCACGCTCACAGTCGTCATCCAACAACAGGGTTGCGCTGACGGCGAGGGGGGTGAGCAAACATTGTTGTAATAATAACACAACGCTTTCAAATATACTGTTCAAACAAGTCGTATCGGCCCACTTGAGTGGTGGTGGTGCTTTGGGTGGAGGGTTTTTTTGTCAGTAGAAGTGCAGCAGAGCATTTGACAGGTCCTCATGTAGCTACGTGGGTAAACTGACACAGCGGAGAGCAACGAATGACAGGTTAAATTAGTGGACGGCGAGAATAAAATGAGTCTCATCGAAAATCGAAGACGAACAGGACTGTTACAGACCCACATATAATAGTCACCACACATTTCTAGACAAGATTCAAGGCTCACAAGCTCAAGAAGTCACAATTTTGAGGTTTCACATTGTGGGATATTCCACAAAAATGCTGGATGGAAATAGCAAGATGACAATAAATTGTCCAGAAATAAAATAAAAAGTAAATAAATAAGGTTGGGAATAAAAGTACGTAAATAAATAAATAATAAAATAAAATAAAAATAAATAAGTTTGGGAATTAAAAAATAAAATTAAAAAGTAAGTAAATAAATAAATAAGGTTAGGAATAAAAGTAAGTAAATAAATATATAAGGTTGGGAATGAAAATTAAAATAATAAAATAAAATAAAAAAATATAAAAAGTAAGTAAATACTGATGGGAATAAAATAAAATACGATAAAAGGAAATAAAATAAAATAAAAATAATAACAAGTAAGCAAATAAATACATTAGGTTGAAAAAGTAAAATAAAGTAAATAAATTAGGTTGAAAATAAAATAAAATAAGTAAATAAATAAATAAATAAGGTTGGGAATAAAAAATAAAATTAAAAAAGTATGTAAATAAACAAGTTTAGGAATAAAAATTAAAATAAAATAAAAAGTAAGTAAATAAATGAATACTGATGGGAATAAAATAAAATTAAATTAAAAAATAAGTAAATAAAATAAAAAATATATAAATTATATTTAAAAACTATACATAAGTAAGTAAATAAGTAAATACTGATGGGAAAAAAATTCTAAAGTAAAATAATAAGCAAGGAAATAAATAAATAAATAAATAAGGTTGAGAATAAATAAATGACTAAATAAATAAATAAAAAGTAAGTAAATGAATGAATACTGATAGGAATAAAATTAAATTAAATTAAATTAAAAAGTAAATAAAATAAATAAGGTTGGAAATAAAAATAAAAAGTAAGTAAATAAATACATAAATAAGGTTATTAAATGTATTAAAATAAAGTAATAAAAAATCTAATCAGTAAAATAATAATAATAATAATGATAATAAATAATAATAATTAAAATATATAAAATATTGTATACTTTTATTACTTAAAAACATTCTCTTAAAAACATAAAATAATAAAACCAGTGAAAGCCAGCAAGTAATTAGCAGGGGTATTAACATTCCTCATGGATAAAACAGGACACATTGTGGGAAACCTTAATCAACGATAAACCAAATAAATTTTGCGGCTACATTCTGGCTTTTGTTAGAGCTCTTTGGTTTAAACATTCAACTCCAGTTTCTGTTTGCAAAATTAGTGGTATGACAAATGCAAGATTTGTTGTCTGTTCCAGCTATTTTCCTCCAAAACGAAGCAGAAATGCAGCATATGCAGACACTGCTCGGGGCACGGCGAGCAGGACGACCTCCAGAGCGCACGCAGAGGGGCATCGAGCCCCGGGGGCCGTAACATAAACCCGAGGTCTTCAGAAACACACACTTACACCGCATGCAGCTCTACAAGTTTTCCTCTGTGGTTAGATAATGGTGTAGACACAGGTCACAACTACCACTGTGGGTTTTCTTTTGTTTGGGATAAAACTGTATTGTTTATTGGCTTGATTCAGAGCTCTATTATTATGCTGTGCACCAAAATTGCGATTTGCTGCATATGTAAACAATCTGATTTTCACACATAAACAAATAGGCGAAATCAGACAAAAGGATTAGATGCTACAAGCTTCGGGCAACCGTCTCCGCATATTTGCAACCAAGAGTAACAAGCAGAAATAAATGTGTTCGTGTGTGAAAGATGGGAGCGGGACTCGTGCCAAGAAAACCCAACAGCTGGAGTAGTTATCTAGCCCGTGTGTGCCGTTTCCCTCGTCTTACATATACAGATACACGTTTTGGGTTTTCTGGCAGCCAAAGCCATAACCACCAAACACATCTTCATAAATAAAATAAAATAAGTACATAAGTAAAGAAATAAGGTTGGGAATAGAATAAAATAAAACAAAAAAGTAAATAAATAAATTAGGTTGAAAATAAAATAAAATTAAGTAAGTAAATAAATAAATAAATACGTTTGGGAATAAAATAAGGTTGGGAATAAAATGAAATAAAAAAATAACTAAATAAATCAATTAGGTTGAAAATAAGTAAGCAAGCAAGCAAGTGAATAAGAAAATAAATACAATGTAATTAAATTAAATTAGAAAGTAAGCAAATACATAAATAAGGTTGGAAATAAAAAAATGAAATAAAATAATTACATGAAATTAAAAAGTAAGCAAGTAAATAAATACATATGGTTTGAAAATAAAAAATAAAATAAAAAGTAGGTAAATAAATAAATACTGATGGGAATAATATAAAATTAATAAGGTTGGAAATAAATTAATTAATTAAATTAAATTAAATTAAATTAAAATAAATGACAAAGTAAGCAAATAAATAAGGTTGTGAATAAAAAAATAAAATAATTAAATTTAAATAAAAAAGTAAGCAAATAAATAAGGTTGGGAATAAAAAATGAAATAAAATAATGACATTAAAAAGTAAGTAAGTAAATAAATACATATGGTTTGGAATAAAAACTAAAATAAAAAGTAAGTAAATAAATACTGATGGGAATAATATAAAATTAATAAGGTAGGGAATAAGTAAATAAATTAAAAAGTAAGCAAATAAATAAGGTTGGGAATAAAAAATAAAATAATTAAATTTAAATGAAAAAGTAAGCAAATAAATAAATAAGATTGGGAATAAAAATTTAAATAAAAAAGTAAGTAAATTAATACTGATGGGAATAAAATAAAACAACAAAATAAAAAGTAGGTAAATAAATAAGGTTGGGAATAAAAATTAAAAGAAAAAAGTGAGTAAATAAATACTGATGGGAATCAAATAAAATAACAAAATAAAATAAAAAAGTAGGTAAATAAGGTTGGGTATAAAAATGTAAATAAAATAATAAAAAAGTAAGTAAATAAATAGGGTTGGGAATAAAAATGAAAATAAAATAAGTAAATAAATAAGGCTGGAAATAAAAATTAAACTTGTTCGTGAGTGAAAGATGGGAGCTGGACGCGTGCCAAGAAAACCCAACAGCTGGAGTAGTTATCTAGCCCGTGTGTGCCGTTTCCATCGTCTTACATACAGATACACGTTTTGGGTTTTCTGGGAGCCAAAGCCGTAAACACCAAACACATCTTCATAAATCCACATAAAACGAACATAAATACGTATACAAAAGTAGATGGTGCGGGCCGTAGCAGCGGGGGAGCGGGTTAATCCGGCTCTGCTCCGACCGTGTTCTGGTTTCCCGTCAGGAGACTCTGGAGACGCGGGTCTGGAGATCAGGGACTGCGGTGAGCTGCCAGTACAAATGTATTATTTATTCTTAAGGCCAATACTGAGTCTTGGCAGCACGGCGGGTAAAGTGATATATCAGGACATTAAGTTACAGCGTGATCGCTAAGAAAGGATCAGTGGTTTCCACTAAGTGCTGGTTACCACTTTGGTTTGTTTTTCTTACATTTTTTCGGTTTGTTCAGCAAAAATAACCCGAGTACCTTACGAAGATCAGCCAGTGAGGTCTTCTTAAAGGTGCACTTCGTCATTTGTTTCTAATTATGAAGTTTTGCACAAATGCAAAGTACTTTTGTACTTTGTGAAGTCATTTAAAATGAGGCATTCCAGTTATACATAGTCTTTTATGTTCAACAAGGACTGATCAAATGACCAAATGGTCAAATGATATCAAATACTACTCACTTTATCTCTTTAACCTCTACTACTACTACAATCGTGGCTGATGGCGAATAGCACATTTCTTTGGAAAAAAAATCCAGATTTTATGCAACAAATGTTTATATACTCTCATAGTTCATCATCGATAACTCACATTTGAGTTGAGTTTTCATTGTTGTTTCAGTTTTCTGCCTCATTTAATAAAATAAAATAAAAATGATAATTTCTCTGATCATTTTGATTGTGCAGCTCAAGTTTACCAGCCTTAAAATAAAATAAAATAAAATAAAATAAAATCAGTTAATTTTGATTGTGCAGCTCAAATTTACCACTCTGTTTAGGAAAATACAATGAAATGTTAAAAAAAAAAAAAAAGGTCTCTGTTCATTTTCATTTTTTAAATAAAATAAAATAAAATTCTCCATTCATTTTGATTGTGCAGCTCAAGTTTACCACTCTGTTTAAAATAAAATAAAATAAAATATGTATTTTTTTCTGTTAATTTTGATTGTGCAGCTCAAGTTTACCAGCCTGTTTATTTTTAATAAAATAAAATAAAATAACATAAAATAAAATGCTCAGTTCATTTTGATTGCGCAGCTCAAGTTTACCACTCTGTTTAAAAATAAAATAAAATAAAATAAAATAAAATAATAAAATAAATAAATAAATAAAATAAACATTTCTTTGTTTATTTTGAGTGGACACCTCAAGTTTACCACTCTGTTTAAGAAAATAAAAAAAAAAACAAAAAAAAAAATAAATAAATTAAATTAAAATAAAATTCTGTTCATTTTGATTGTGCAGCTCAAGTTTACCACCTTGTTTTTTTATAAAATAAATTAAAATATAAAATAAAATATATTTACTGATTGCCCAGCTCAAGTTTACCACTGTTTGAAATAAAAAAAAAAATTAAATAGAATAAAATAAAATAAAAATTCTCTGTTCATTTTCATTTTGTTTACCACCTTGTTGTTTTTTTATAAAATAAAATAAAAAATAAAATAAAATATTTTTACTTGTGAGCAATTAACTAGTCAAAGTAATTAAACTCAAGGTTAAAAAAAAGTAAAAACAGTAAAAGATGAGATAAAAGACAGTAAAAGAGGTATTTTAAGATGTATTAACTTTCCCCATGACTCTCAACACAAGTTTAACGCCTCGTTTTCTCATACTGGTGCTCTAAAATTTACGCCATACATTGCAAATGTAATGCTCATTATTCCAGCAGTGAATTCTGGGAAGATGAGGTACAGTATAAAACACTGTAAAGGCAGTTGGTGGAAAAAATGAAGCTGGTTTTGAGATTTTAGTTTGTTGAGATCATTTGTATCCATTTGGCAATGTGTATCTGTAACTAATTATTTTGCAAGCTGTTTTTCGAAATGTCGACCGGTCCGTGTGTGTGTGTGTGTGTGTGTGTGTGTGTGTGAGAGAGATAGAGAGAACGGCAGAGAGCGGGTGACAGACCATAATGCACTGAATAGGATGAGAAACTGGGATTACGTCAGTCACATGAGGAGGAAACATAATACAGCCTGTTTTACTGTCATAAAACACTGTCAGACAAAGACAGAAGAGAGAGAGAGAGTGACAAAGAGCAAGAAGGTTACAGTAAGACAGACACTGATATTCACTCCCGCTATGTTGGGAATGGAATACTAGACTACTACTTACTGAAAACGTACTAGTTTTTTTTAAAATAGTATGCGAAACAGTAGCCATTGTTCAACGTCACATGACTTCATCTTGTGATTCCAGTTAACATATCACAGCTATTTTTGTACTTTTTCTGTAAAAATGACTCACAAATGTCTCTTTACTCAATTCAGCAGCTGAAGACTGCAAACAGTGCAACCGAGTGTCTGAAACAATCTGTCAGGTCGTTGGATAATCTACTTCCATAAGCTATTTTAGTAAAGCCTCCTCACCAAACGAGGAGCGAGAGACATAGAGAATACAGGGGAGAGAGAGAGAGAGATGCGAGTAATTGGAGAGGGAATGAGCGAATGAGAGGGATAGGAATGTTAAAGAAAGCGAGAGCGAGCAAATAAGGGTCCCGGGATTCAAACATGTGCAGCAGTAGATCCAGAGGGGCACATCTTTCTCTGATCAGCCCAGGTCTTCAGCCCAATGGCTTCCACATGCTTGCTAACCTCTACCAGATGAGCCCGGGGAAGATGAAACAGCGCTCATATCCCCTATCTTTAAGAAGGATCGCAAACTCAGAGAGGATGGTTGTGGAATAACAGAGAGAGAGAGAGAGAGAGGGAGACAAAGGAAAGCGTGTAAAGATGGAAATAGCAGCGCTGGTGGCGTTGCAAGCATTCTTGAGAGAAGGGAAAAATAGAACAATTGCTTTTAAGGAGTCGGGAATGACAGCGAATTAATGGATTATGTGTTATAGAGGATGACATTTTGAAAGTAAAATAAAATAATGAAATGAAAGGAGTATGTTAGAAATGACTGAATTAACATTATATGTATTTTAGAAGAAAAATACAAAATAAATAGAAACCACAAGATGTTAAAAAATGTAAACAAATAAATAATAAAAAAAATATCTATCTAATCTGGCAGGAGAATAGAAAAAATATATAAATAAAAATGCATTTATAAAAAATATTATGATAACATTAAAAATATATTACATCAAAATAAATTAAAATAATAATAACTATAAGAAACACAATAATAATACTAATAATAATACAAAATATATAAGAAAAATATAATAATAATATTTATAAATACATTTTAATCAACTATTAAGTTAAATCAAAGAATTTAAATAGTAATATAATTAAAATAATTAAATAATAATAATAAAAATAGAATAATAATAATAATAAAATAAATATATGATAGAAATGGAAAAAATATATATTAATAATATTTATAAATACATTTAATCAACTATTAAATTAAATCAGATTATTGAAATGGTAATTATTTAACTAATTTAATAAATAATAATAATAACAATTAATATTATTATTATTATTTCTCTCTTTTTATGTCTTCTTAAATGAAGGAAAAAGAACAATTGCTTCTGAGTTAGAAATGACAATGAATTAACGTTATATGTATTTTAGAACAAGTAAGTTACAAAATAATAAAAAATAAATATGTAAAAATAAATAAATAAATAATCAATCAGGCAGGAGAATATGCACATTACTGAATTATGATTAGAAAAATAAAAAAAATAAAAATGCATTTATAAAAAAATACTATAAAATAACTACAAATATAATATCACATTAAAAATGTAATAATAATGATAATAAACACAAAATAATATTAAAGTAATAATAATGATGATGATAATTATAATAATAATAATAATAATAATAAAAGATACATAATGATAAAACGTGAAAAAATATATCAATAATGTTTATAAATAAATAAATTATTTATAATAATAATAATAATAATTATTATTATTATTATTACTACTACTACTACTATTATTATTATTAGTAGTAGTAGTAGTATTTCTCTCTTGTTCAATGTCTTAAATAAACTAAAATAAAAATTGTAATCACTATTTCTGTATTGTTTTTCAAAGTAAAAGTGTTTAAAAAAGGATTAACTTAAGAAGGCAACTGCATAAACTATTGCATAAGATATTTCAGAGATTATATCTTGCACTACATTTTATATATAATTTTTCTTGTGATTTTTTTTTTTTTTTTTTTTTTCCCATTTAGTTAGATTTACGCTTAAAAAGGAAAGACTGTTTTGCCAGTGGGGTAAGAGATATGAAATTACAAATAAACTCAGAAAACAAAGCTTATCTTATGCAACCCTGCATCTCAAGTAAACAAGGACGTTGCTTTAATATTACAAAATGCATTACAGTATTCCCAGAGCTCCACGACAAAGCCAAACATTGTCAAAGCCTGTGGAAAACTGGGTCGGAGGTCGTCTCAGAATCCACCACTGAGCAAAGTCATAGATTTCTCCTCCTCTGGTTTTACGGCGGACTTTGCTACTGTTCATCGTAAAGACATTCTGCCGTATGATCTACGATTCTTTTCCCCCTCAGGCACTACGGAGCCCTGCCAAAATGTACGACTACTAAAATCCGGAATATTCCTAAAAATTTATGGTGCTGAGCCAGGCTTTTCCCCCGATGCACTTCCTTGTTTTCTCCATCGAAACAAAGGAAGCACAAGGGAGATCACTGGAGCACAAGCATATTTAAATACACCTCTGTATCGACCGCTCTTTTGCATTATTGAGGCACAAGTCAGACTAAAATCTGAATGTTGCTGAAGGCGACAGATTTACGGGTCGTACTGAGGCTCGAAAACATCAACAAGCTTTTCCACTCACACTTACGCTGCCATTTTCATTGATTTGCTTGCGCTTAGACCTAAAAATGCTCAAAATCTTTTACATTTCTCATATTAAGCAAATTAAGTCATGCAATAATGATTGCGAATAATATTTGGATTCTTCTAAAGCTCCGTTTCCAATCTGTAATCTTTGTTGTACGCTAATATGTAGTGTACGGCGACTGGTTAGGAGATGACATATGGAAAGCGCCGGGAAAAAGATGAGGGAATGAAACGTGCGTAAGATGAATGGAGAGAGAAAGAGGGAGAGAGCGACAGATGTTGGAAAAGCCTTTGCCAAAGTAAAGTAGCTGAGTGTTTGTTCCAGCGGCCTATGTAAGCCTGCTGTCAGCGGACGGTCTCGAGCGCCGGTGCCTTTTATCAAGCCAACGGAACCAAGAAAGACAGGAAGAGAGAAACAGAGAAGGCATTAGCATAAAACATCTGCGCTCGCTCGTCCAAACATTAGGCTGATATTTAGTCTGATATCCCGGAGAAAATATGTGGGTCACTCTACAAAACGGAACCATTCGTGTGAGTTTAACAATGAAGTGCTGATGACAGCTTGAACTATATGCTAATATAAATATACATTTATGTATTACTCAACACGCTGACATGAACTAGGAACTTTAGATTAATTGCTTCCTTTCTTTCATCTTAAATGTGTTTTTTGGCCTGTCACCAGCACAAAATCACTTGTAAATCTGAAAAGAAAATACAAAGAAAAAAGCTAGCATTTTGTTCCTTTTCCCCTCTATCTGTATAATTTTATATTTTAGCTGATAGTATGTATATTGGTAACACTTTACAATTACGTTTCCATTAATTAACGTAACTAATGCATTAACATTAACTAACAATCAGCAATGCGATTTATTAGCCTTTCTTAATGTTAGTTAATAAAAACACAGCTGTTTATTGTTATTTTATGCTAGCTAACCTTTGTTAAAGATGTCACATAATTTTGATAATGGTTTAGTAAATAATAAATGGTTTGGTTAACTAATGTTAACAAATGAAACCAGTAAGGAAAAACTCTAAATAAATGTCTAAAAAGTCTAAATAAATGTACGTCAACTATTAAATTAAATACACTTATTTAAATACAATTAAAATTATTTAATAATAAACTATTCTTCTTCTTCTTCTTCTTCTTCTTCTTCTTATTGGGATTTCTCTTTTTTTAATGTCTTCTTGAGAGAAAATGAAAATAATAATAATAATAATAATAATAATAATAATAATAAATAAATAAATTCCAAATAAATGTTAATACACTATTACATTAAATTTAATTTACATTAAATTTAATAATTTAAAGTGTATAATAATAATAATAATAGTTATTATTATTATTATTATTGTGTTGTTTTTCAATGTAACTGTACAACAGGATTTACTGTTTATTATTATTACTATTATTATTATTAAAAATAATTATTAACAACAACAACAATAATAAATACATAAATGAATGAATACATAAATAAATAAATAATAAAAAACTAAATCAACTTAAATTGTCAAATTATTAAAAGAATATAATAATAACAATAATAATAATAATAATAATAATAATAATTATTATTATTATTATTTCTGTGTTGCTTTTCAATGTAAATGTTCAACAGGACTTACTGTTTATTATTATTATTATTATTATTATTATTAATAAATAATAATAAATAAATAAATAAAAACGAATTCCAAATAAATGTTAATCAACTATTAATTAATTTTTAAAGAGTATTTTATTATTATTATTATTATTATTATTTATTGTTGTTGTTGTTGTTATGTTGTTATTATTATATTATTATTTCTGTATTGTTTTTTATTGTAAATGTAAAACAGGATTTACTGTTTTATTATTAATTATTATTATTATTATTATTTTTGTATTGTTTTTCAATGTAAATGTAAAACAGAATTTATTGTTTACTATTGTTATTATTATTATTATTAATTTTTTTTTAAATAAGTAAAATAAAATTATTTTTGTAATCACTTGATCTATTGTTTTTCAGTGTAAGTGTTCGTGAAACAGGATTTACTTGTTTTCCTTTTAAATTAATGAAATATTTAATTTAAAAGCTAAATAATAAATTACTTTATCAATCTTCGAAAAAAATCAACTCAAAGTCCACTATTTTTTTTAAGTATTTTTTTTTTTTTGTAAAAAAAATATCTGAATTAACTTCCTTTAAAAGGGAACTTAGATTTTACACAATGCACAGTGCTTGTCAAATTAAACTAAAATAAAATGGTACTCTTCCTAACATTTTTCCATATGTTTAAATATTTCATAATTAGCAAAAGTAATACTAAGCATCAAAAAAGTATTAGTTCAGCTGGGGCTTGACATGGCGCAATGCAATTAAAGGCGGTCAGCTAGACAGGAAGTACCAGTACAATATTCTTTTTAAGTTATACACTGACATTTTTATGGTTGATTTAACAGTCCAGTGAAGAGATGAAGAGCCACCCAAAGACAGATGCACCAAAAGCCTGTGTGCAGGCAGAACAAACAGTGCGATGAGAGGAGAAGATAAACTCTGCTGCGTTCCACACGCTGCAAAGATAAGAACGTGATTGCAGTCCAAGACCAAAACACTCAACGCAAGCACCTCGGCGTTTCAAGTATAAACTCCAAAGATGCACCAAAATATGACAACAAATAACTGATAGCGCATCAGCGAGCTAAAACGCTACATTGTATTCCGCTCCGGATGCTAGAAGATGTGACCGGACATGCTATCGCTATCTCTAAACGAACTGAAAAAAAAAACCATGCCCTCACTGCAGACAAGCAAATGCGGGCCTAAAAAAATGCTCGATGGGGGCAACGACTCAACAAACCTCCCAGTTCCCAGCTGCTCTACTTTCCCAGAGCAAGATAAAGCAAAATCCCAAGCCACAGGCGAAATCTGTTGTTAAATATTTAACACTAAGCCCAAACCGTCAGTCCGCACGTTATATATTTCAGGCCGCGAACACCTGAACCTCTCCTTTTGCCTATGAATGCCCCAAGGGGGAAGACGTTCCTCTTGTCAAGCCCGGAATCGGGAGCTCTACATCTGCCGGAGCGGAGCAGCACACCTGCACGCCACAAAGGGGGCACGACAATACCAAGCAGCCTATTGACGTTCACCTTTGATGTGTGAATAGCTGAGCGAACAGGCCCTCAGAAGCTCTCCACCATGCTTCAGCCGCAATCGTGCGGTTTCATCTCTGCCTTTGAGCACGGAATGCTTTTGAGGGGACGTTTTTGAGGTCACGGGACGACCGCAGACCACGTGAGGCGACGAGTATTCGATCGCACGCTCTTTAAAGCATTGTTTAAGTTCGAGAGACCTCTTGAAACGGGACCTATCGATGTCAGTAGGAACTTTCATTCTGGTCTGAGTAACTCTTGCACAATCTAAATCAAATTCAGTTCTCATCAAAACTGAATATCGTACTCGCCAAGGCCACGTAAAACGCTTTTAACCGATTTTGAAACTGATTAACGCGAGCTATAAAATATCTCTTAAATATTTTGTGTAATTTTTTTTCCTGTTTTACTTTTTCCCCGCATACATTTACATTGAAAAACAAAAATAGTGATTACAAAATTATTTTGTTTTATTTTATAATATTGATAATAATAATAATAATAATAATAAACAGTAAATCCTATTTTACATTTACAATAAAAAACAACACAGAAATAATAATAATAATAATAATAATAATAAAAATATTTAAGAATTTGATTTAATTTAATAATTGATTAACCTTTATTTGGAATTTATTTATTTATATATTTTAAATAATAATAATAATAATAATAAAGTGTTATTTATTATTATTATTATTATTATTATTATTATTATTACTTTTTAAATTATTAATAGTTGATTAATATTTATTTGGAATTTGTTTATTTATTATTATTAGTAGTAGTAGTAGTAGTAGTAGTAGTATTTTTAATAATAACGATAATAATAATAATACTTTTATTATTATTATATTAATTTTTAAACAATTAGTTTTAATTTAATACTTGATTAACCTTTATTTGGAATTCGTTTAATATTATTATTATTATTATTATTATTATTTATTACTACTCTTTAAATAACTGAATAATTGATTTAAGATTTATTTGGAATTTGTATTATTATTATTAGTAGTAGTAATAGTAATAGTACTATTTTAATAATAATAATAATAATAATAATAATAATAATTATTATTATTATTATTATTATATGTTTTTATTTATTTATTACTACTCTTTAATTAATTTGATTGAATAATTGATTAAGATTTATTTGGAATTTGTTTTATTATTATTAGTTATAATAATAATAATAATAATAATAAACTGTAAATCCTATTTTACATTTATATTAAAAACAATACAGAAATAATAATTAGTAGTAATAGTAGTAGTAGTATTATTTTTTATTTTCTCAAAAAGAGATTTAAAAAGAGAGATGATAATTGTATTAATTGTATTATTGTATTAATTTTTTTAATCATTTTATTTAATGTAATTAAATCACATGCTCCTTAACCCATTGTTTAAGTCGAGAGACCTCTTGAAACCTATCGATGTCAGTAGGAACTTTCTGGTCTGAGTAACTCTTGCACAGTTTAAATCAAATCTAATTCTCCTAAAACTGAATATCATACTCACCAAGGCCACGTAAAATGCTTTCAGCTGATTTTGAAACTGATTAACACGAGCTATAAAAGTAGAACTGGCAAAATCTCACAGGCACCGGAGGTCACCGGCAGTTTTGTTTGTGTTGGCTGGCTAGGGCGCTGCTCTTAGCGGGACGGCAAAGTGAAGATGACTTCACTTTTGTTTGTATTGGCGTGCGCGAGGCAGTCGGGATCTCGAACGCTCTACACGAGCGGGATTTACTCCTGTCGGCTCCTAAATGTTGGCCAGCCGTGAAAAATTGTATAATAAAGAGCTACGGTTTTTGATTATACATAACCCGTGCATTATAGTAGACTCTTCCTAACATCGTTCCCATGTTTTTCAGACCACCCAGAGTCACATAAGGGATGTTGAATGAAAACTAGTGCTTCTGATTTCTACGTCTCAACAGGGTTTGGAGATGAGGGTGGGAGATGACAACCTGAAGACCTTGTAAATAAGGCCGGTGGGTTGGTTGACAGATATCTGTTCAGAAAGAGATTAAGAAAACCTAAATAAGTCCACAAGAGTCTTTCATCTGAGCTCCAGCGATCCCGTGACACGCTCTATGACCTCATGAGCTCAGGAACCTTTTGTTTCTTCAAGTAGAAGACAAAAAAGACAAAAAGCCTCTGTTTTTGTCAAAGCTTTTGAAACCTTTTTATGCCAAAATGCAACAGTATTGTTAACTTGTCAACAGAACTGCACACAAAAATGTTTGATAAGCAAAGGGTTTTTCCTTTAAAAAAAAGTGAATCCTGATGACAATAATGAAATACTTTTTGAATTAAAAGCTAACAATAAAACACAAAACAAAAAAGAATACACATTATATAATGAAACTCTTAAAATATAAAAACACTTTAAATATTTATGTAATATAATAAAGAATACATTATATAAAATATTTAAAAATCATAAAAAATAAATTCATAATAAATTACTTAATAATAATATTTTAATTAAAATGTAAAAAAACAAAATTCTTAAAATATAAAAACTTTAAATATTTATAGAAGAGCATATTACATTAAATTATACTGATTATAAAAATGTGAAAATAATTTTAAAAAATTATTTTACAACAACAACAAATAAATTATAAAAACATTTAAAAATTAAATAACATTAAACGTAACATTAAAGCTAATGATAACAAACTATATATATATATATATATTTAATACATATATGTATATGATTTTTTTTTAAATATCAAATAAAATATATAAAATAGTATAACAAATAAATTCATAAATTATTATATATTAATAATCATAATACTAATAAAATGTAAATATAAAAACTAAATATTTATAGAATATAATAAATACATTACATAAATTCATTAGAATATAAAATTATTTAATAATAATAAATTAAAACTTTAAAAATTAAAATAAAATAAAATTCTTTAAATCTAAAAAAATAAATATTTATATCATATAATAAAAATATTATATAAAATAATATTGAATAATTACAAAATAATTAAAAATAAATTAACAATAAATGATTTATTATTAATAACAATAGAAAAATAATTTAAAATGAAGTAATAATAAATTCAATAATAATAATACAAAAATTTAAATGTATTAAAATTACATTTTCAGTCAAAGTAAAATAAAAAAACTACAAATTTAGTCAGATTAACAACAACAACAACAAAAACATTATTTTGTCTTGTTATATAATGAAATACTGACTGCATTTAAAGGACATTTTTCTCACGGTATAATCTATGACCCAAAAATGCGCACAGCACAGCACAGCACAGCACAGCACAGCACAGAAACCTCCATTCTGTGTCAAATGCCAAGGTACTGCGAAGAAGTTTAGAATTTCTGCACACCTAATTCAATTTCCAAACTCTGTTGACAGTTATTAGCATGTCATCTCTCTGCCGGTTACCGACTGGCAGCTTGACTTTGTTCTGGACGGCTTTCAGTCGGACCACCGTGTCTCTGTCTCCACAAAATCACAGCCTTTCAATTCTGACCAGCCCTTAAGCAAACACAAACACTATTCGTCTGCCTGCACTGTGGACGTCCACACATAACCCGTCAGCGCCGCTCATTCACACTTCCATCATATCTCACGCTCCGAAACCGAGGCGGTCTGGGATTCATCGCCGTCTCGAGATCTGTTTCCTTTTGGGGTGACGAGGTCAAAAATTCAAGCTACTCCATCACTGAACTTCGTTGATGGCTCTGAAGGAGAGAAAGAGACAGTGACGAAAAAAGAAAGCGAGAAAGAGAGAAACTAGTAGGATAAAAACATGAGAAGCTAATTTCCTGACCTGAGGTGTTTTTCTTTTTCAACTACAGTAATGGGGAGAAAATGAAATAACTCAGGAGGATGGATGGAGCATGACATTCATTCAAAAAACATGTGCTGTAGCTAGAAACACACACACACACACACGCTGGCAAAGCTGCTAAATGTGAGACAGCACCTCCTGAACATCCTTCGCCTGTGGGTTCTTGTGCCAAAAGAGCATGATGATACCCCATTTACAGTCGATCACCAGAGACACGTTGTAATTTTTCACTTAAAGGTGAAGTGTGTCATTTTTTCTGTTATAATACAGTCTCAAATCTGAGTTTAATGTGCAGAGACTCTATCTGGCACACTTCAGCTTTAAACAGACTGCACTATAACCTAAAACCTAGAGAATTCAATAGTTGGAGAATGAGTTATGAGAATAAGCATCACATATTCAGTGCATGAGACAAGCTTCAAATGAAATATGAGGCGTTCAAACAGATCTGTGAGCAGATGGATGTTTGGTAAAACTGAAAACGTACATGTACTTTACTAGTGCGATTACTGGGGTTCAAGCGCTTTAAGGCATTTAAGCAAATATGGAAAAAGACATTGTTTAGCAAACCTGTAACCACCTAAAAAACATTTTTGGCAAATACAGGGAATTTGCCGTAGAAATACAATGTTTTTTAATGTATATAATGTTATAGTGCCAGCTGTGGTCCGATCCCCTTAAAACTTTGCAAGCTTGTTTAGAATCACCTGTCTCATGTGCTCAGCAGGTTTTGTGAAGTTTTGAGTTTTCCTTTACACTTTATAGGATTTTGGGTAAATTTGGGATGGCCCTGTTTTCTAAACAAGCCCATTATAGTTTCCCAAAGGGTAAATTTCAACTTTTTTCTTTTGATAATTATTGGCCTAGAGCGTCCAGAGAATTGCACTGCAGTGATTTTTTTTCCAGATTGAGCAAAAAAACTAGGACTAGTTCGCAAAAGTAGTTTTTTTTTTTTTACATCTTCTCAATCATTTTTTTAAATTCGTTTTACAACGATTCGATTGACAGCAGTGGTTCTAGAGGCAAAGTCGTCCAGAATGAGGACTTGCGTGTATGTGCGAAAAACCGTGCAACATACAATTCTTTACACCCTTGAAAAATGTGATATCGCCCCCCAGTGGATGATTTCTTTCAGATTTCTCACAGACCTTTACAGATTATAAAGTATTAAACATGGACATTTTTCTTTCACAAATGCATCGATTTGCTTCAGAAGGCCTTTATTAACCCATGTGGAGTACTTGTTATGATGGATGGACGCACTTTTTTGGGCTTCAAAATCTCATCACCCATTCACTGCCATTATAAAGCTTGGAAGAGCCAGGACATTTAGTAATATAACTTCGATTGTATTCACGTGAAAGAAGAAAGTCATGTACACCTAGGATGGCTTGAGGGTGAGTAAATCATGGGGTAATGTTCATTTTTGGGTGTACTATCCCTTTAATAGTAAGCTAACAGTGAGAATTGGGCCTTAAAATAAAGTGTGACTGGATTTTTATCTATTTTAGAGACTTAAAGATGGAAAATTTTAACTTGGGCAGGTCAGAACACCTCAGCAACTGCCTAGAAACACACTGAGAACTATTAAAAACATCTTAACAGTATGTTACACTTACATTTTCTTCATCTAGTTATGATTGCTGTGTGACTTTTGTAAGAGAGTCAGCTGTGGTTTTATTGACCAAAATAGCCCTATTCCAACATAAAACCATCCATACTGACTCACACGCTGACTGTTGGATAAAGAGAAACTCTAACAAGCTCTTCAGTCCCAGTGCAGCTCCAGCATGGGCTTATTAGCTTCTTCATGCTCTTGTTCTCAAGTTCAATGAAAGCCAGATGGAAGAGTATAGTTCCGGAGATTGACCCCTGAGCCTTTGGCCCGCAGCCCGACGGCTGAGACAGAACAGTGACCCGCACCGGGGATGTGACCGAGGCCTTATCCGTGTTTCTAAGACAACCGCAAAGGCTCAGAGCCGAAGGTGACTCAAGATCCAACTTCTCTGATGACAAGCCAATTTCAAAAGAGATCGGGCCTCTCATTAAAAATCAGAAAAACCTTAATACATCACATATTCAGGTTTGCTGTACGTATTGAAAATAAGAACAAGTACTCTGTTTCAGACATAGATCATCATCATCAAAAAAAAAGAAAAAAAGAAGGAAAATAAAAATGGTATGAATTCTAAAAAATATTGAGAAAAAAAAACAGAAAAAAATAATACATAAAAAAAAAAAATATATGTATATACACTACCGTTCAAAAGTTTGGGGTCAGTAAGACTTGTAATAGTCTTTAAAGAAGTCTCTTATGTTCATCAAGGCTGCATTTATTTGATTAAAAATATAGAAAAAAAACAGTAATATTGCAAAATGTTTTTACAATATAAAATAATGTTTTTTATTTTAACATACTTTAAAATAGAATTTAATCCTGTGATGAAAAGCTGAATTTTTATCAGCTGTTACTCCAGTCTTAAGTGTCACATGATCCTTCAGAAATCATTCTAATATGCGGATTTATTATTAGAATGATCAATGTTGGATAATATCAACAGTTGTGCTGCCAAATATTTTTTGGAACCTGTGATTTTTTTTTTCAGGATTCTTTCATGAATAACAAGTTTAAAAAGTACAGTGTTTATTCAAAATATAAATATTTTATAACAATGTAAATTATTTATTATTAACTTTTAATACACTTTTAATTATTAACTTAATATATCCTTGGTGAATAAAAGTATTTATTTCTTAAAAAAAAAAGAAACAATAAAAATGTACTGACCCCAAACTTTTGAACGGTAGTGTATATATATATATAAAATAAAGGCGTTCTGAAGCATATCGATGCATTTGTGATTACCTGCCAGCTTAGGAAAAGTAGAAGAAAAAAGGAAAAGGAAAAAAAACCCACATACTGAAATAAAAGTACATGTCTGTAACTGTAACAAAGTTCCTTTTGTTTCCTTCATATGAAATTTATTCAGGAAACAGCTCGGCGCTTGTTTATCCATTCCTTTCATTGTCCATTTTACATGTTTATGTTGGTCCGTTCCCTCAAATTGAGGACTTTCACACTCAGTAGTCGTTCTGTTGTACTGAGGAGTGTTCCCGAGTGCTTCTCCATAGATAACATCTGCAGAGATAGAGCTCAGAGGGTATCTAATTGGCCTTAAATTAAAGCAATTGCCCTCTAATTTACTCACTTCCTGCGTCAATGTAAAAGGAGGAATTGAAGGAGAATATTCTCATGGAAGCAACCGAGGGAACCACCAATAAAGCCAGCTGTGCAGATCGGACTGTGATGGAGAGGTTTGTCGGTGGATGGTTAATGCTGCAAATCACATGTCAAATTCTAATGATCTTTGGTGCTGCAAATGCATTTTGACAGGTAGTTGTGATACACACTAATATAAATGTGTTATGCATTTTCATTCACGGATATGAAAAGTGTCACTAGGACGTCAAATTCGAAGTGTTTGTCGTAATCAGGAGCACCGGATCATTTAGTATTTTTTGAAACATTTTTTTGACAAATTAAATATGAAAAAAATAAAACCAAATACTTAAATATTATTTGTATGTTAAAAAATAATACATAATACACTATGTACACACTAGCAGTCAAAAGTTTTTGAACAGTAAGATTTTAATATTTTTTAAAGAAGTCTCTTCTGCTCACCAAGCCTGCATTTATTTGATCCAAATTACAGCAAAAACAGTAAAATTCTGAAAGAGTTTTACTATTTAAAATAACTGTTTTCTATTTAAATACATTTTAAAATGTAATTTATTCCTGTGATCAAACCTACATTTTCAGCATCATTACTCCAGTTTTCTGTCACATGATCCTTCAGAAATAATTGTAATATGCTGATTTGCTGTTCAAGAAACATTTATTATTATTATTATCATCATAATCAATATCATCATCATCAATATTTAAAACAGTTGAGCACATTTTTTTCAGGATTATCTGATGAACAGAAAGATCCAAAGATGAGCATTTATCTGAAATAAAAGGCTTTTGTAACATTATACACTTAAAAAGCTTGGAGTCAGTATTTTATTTTATTTTATTTTAGTTTAGTTTATTATTTTATGTAATTTTTGGGAAATAAATAATTCTAGAAATTTGAATGATGCTTAAAAATTCAGCTTTGAAATCACAGGAATAAATTACATTTTAAAATATATTCAAGTAGAAAGTTATTTTAAATAGTAAAAATATTTCACAATTTTACTGTTTTTAAAAAACATAAAAAAATATATAGTTTTTCTTTTTTAATAAATTAAATATAAAACATAGTGAAACAAATACTTAAAAAATAGAAATCTATATATTTTTTAAAAATATTTTTATAAACATATATGTTTTATTTTACAAAAATCGTAAAATGTGACTAATACGGGACTGTTTTATAGCCATAGCTACATCTACGCTACAGATGTGGTCAAATCGCAGCACGTCTTGCGGTTTTTACCTCATCCAAACACCTTCCCAGCATCCTCTTCTTAAACTGAAGCAGCGTGAGGGCTTGTTTTGTGTAAACTCTCCAATAAAGAAGGCTCTGAGGTATCGGGTGAGAGGTGGATATACCAGATTACATTAAAGACATTCCGATGCAGTCGTGGTCATCCTCAGCACCGGGCTCTGGAACCCAATCCATCGGCGCTGTGAATCCCTCGCGCCAGACAGATGCCAGAGTCATTGTTTCCCAAGCTTGGAACCCGACACCCCATGACTGCGGGTGTCACCACGAGACCCTGAGTCATCCGATCCGTCCTGTCATCTGCTCAGGAATGCTATCTTTTTGCCTATTTCAGCTCTCCTGCATCGCCTCTGGTCTCCAAGCCTCGTGGAGAACTTCAGTCTCTCTGAGCCCTTGATAAAGAAACCCTATCCTTCCTAGTGAACGGGTCTGGACGGTGTCAATCATGAGGAGCTCTGGTCACTGTCAGGGTGAAGTTCAGAGGAAGGGAGGACCACTGAACACTAATTAGTCATGTCAAACAAGTCTGTAGCGCAGTGAGCGTCGGATCAAGTGCCAGGGTTATACTCACAGAATACTGAGATCATATGTTTGGTCTGTTCAAATATGCTTAGAACAGCTAAAAATGGATCTAACCTTACACGATTTATTAGGGTAACCATAGTTTTAGCCAAAATACAGAAGGTACAACGGTTTAATACTGTAAGATCATAATAAATTTATAAGACGGAACATAAAAAGAATGTTGGTAACCAAACTGTTTTGGTTACCACTGACTTAAAATAAAATAAAATAAAATAAAATAAACCTTTAATACCCATTTTAAACCCATTCAACTCATGAAATTATTTATGCAATTGCTGTGTAAATGCATTCATTCCACATCTGAGCTGTAATAAAGCGTTTGTAAATATATTTAAATTGCAATTCAGATACTGCTTTTAGGGGGAACAATAAATAAATAATGTGTAATAAATTCTGTTGAATCAAATAAATATATTTTTTTCTATATTTGATGATTTTCTCATTTAACACAATAATACATTTATTGTTTGGGGGTAAATGCTCAGCCAAATTTGATGTGTGATTAATTTGCAATTAATTAGATTAATTAATCGCCACAATATGTAATTAATTAGATGACATTTTTTATTCACTTGACAAAAAAAAACAGGATACAATGTTGCACCATAGATCTATTTTTTATTTTATTTTATTTTATTTTTAATAATCACAAAAATTGAGATTAAATTACATTTAAGTTCTGAGCATTCTTAAGCATTCGGTAACATACATTTCGTAAATTAATAACAAGCATAAATGAATTAAATGAATTAAGGGAATTACATTTTGAAGCTTTTTTGTACTCAAAATTATTATCCACCTTATGTGATGTGAAAATAAAATAAAATAGGTTTTGGGGTCTGAATTCTTTGTGAATATTTAATTTTTTGTGATTATTTGGAATAAAATAATTAAATTAAATTAAATTAAATTAAATTGGGGTTGGGTTTGATTCCTTGTGCATATTTATTTTTTAATTTTATTACATTTTATTTTTAGAGATGACTATTTTTTTTTTTTTTTTTTAATGTCCCGGATTTAAAAAAAAAAAAAAGCATGTCAATTCGAAGTGTATGATTTCGTCTGGAAGATGTTATTTGAGCTCTTTTTAAATATATGTTCATAAATAAATGTATTAAATGTTCACTGATGGATGCTATGGATGGATACAACACTTAGTAGTTGTTTTGGCAATGTTTTATGTTTCATAAAAAAACGTTGCAAACACTACCAAATCAGCAGTCAAAAGATCAATAAAATGGTTAATAAATCCATAAACATATTTCCAATTCAACAGCACTGGTTAATAAGTGTCTACCACCTCAGAGACTATAAACCAACAATTACACTTCTGTCTCCATCTCCGTCCTTGTCCGAGCTCTGGCATTAGCATAATCCACCACAGCGCATGTAATTTGTGTAGAATTAATTCACTCCTACTTCATTATGAAGCATAGCCATTAAAAACAACAGAATTACCATTTCAATGAGCTCTACATAACGCTTTGTGTTGCAAGTGTTTCACTCAGTAATTGGCTCTATTAAGCCAAGAGAAATGACACTTTTGTGTGTATGTGTGTGTGTGTGTGTGTGTGCGTGTGCGTGTGCGTGCTTGTGCGTTTATGCTGATCAGAGGGACTTTAATTGGGTCGGGTCATGTGTTATCAAGCATACATCTGTCATGGGAGTAATCTAGAAAAAAAAACAACTTCCTGTTGATACATTTGTTCTCGTTTCTTGTCGGCCGGTTCAACACATGTACACTAAATTCTAGCCAGCAAGAATTACCTCAAGAAGTATCTATAAAATGCTTAAATGCTAAAATGCTGTTCTTGTAACAGAATGAGGATTTTCCTTCGGCCGGGTTCGATAAATCTGGTCACTGGCTGAGAATGGGATTCAATTCACCTCAGCCTGATGAAACGAGGGGAAAACTCCAATGATGTCCTTGAATGCTACGACAGCACACATTCGTTTTTATTCTGCCCTCCTGTGGGTGTAGATCTAAACAGCTGTGTTTGTGTCTGTACCAGCTGAAACCCACCATAAACTCTCTAATTATGTGCTTTTTCATTATCAAAGCACACTTTATTGTCATGCAAACATGCAAAACTGTCTGGAATTAATTCAGCGCTGCAACGTGAAATATTTCTGCCACATTTTCTGTCCTATTTCCTTTCTCCTCAAGACATTTTTAATCTCTGTATTATAGTCGGACATACAATTATTCCAAAACAACTGTGTGTGTGCATGTATGTGCAAAAGAGTCAAATAAACCTACACAGATAGTACTGAAAAATAAAAAGATAAAAATAGCAACACTGCTAACAAAGAAGCAATTCAGGAGTCTGATACTTGTTCAGTGGTTTTCAAAATAGGCTAACTCTTACAGAAACAAGCTATTTTTGTTTTACAAAATTTGACAAAACTTGACCAAATTTTGCTTGTAGCCACATTTTATTGTTCACAGGCTTGAACTGAGGTACTGATCAAACAATCTCGTCCAAATGACTTCTTTATTCATCCAGTTCTTTTCAGTGAATCATTTATTTAGACAGTTCGTGTCAATAAAGCAGCTCAAAAAAAACAAAATCGATTCACTGATTAATTTCTCTGCATTTTCTGTGGCCTTCTACAGAATCTTGGGAGGTTTGTAGCAAAATATTTAGCAAAAATATTAAATATTTAGCAAAATATGTCCGCTTATCACTGTTTTCAAGTCAATTACAACTTTTCTAGCCCAGTTGGTTGTATTCAGTGTATAGTGCGAATGTGTAAAATATTTCAAAATAGTTTATTGTTATTACCCTGATATCTTCATTAGCTATGTTTCCATCCAAAGTTGTACAATTAGCTTGTGCGCAAAATATTGCATAAAACATCTGCAGTTTCCTTCTATAGAAGCCTGTTTCTGTGACTGAATAAAAATGGTTATTGAGACTTTTTATCTCACAATT
This sequence comes from Labeo catla, assembly GCA_012976165.1. NCBI lineage: Eukaryota > Metazoa > Chordata > Actinopteri > Cypriniformes > Cyprinidae > Labeo > Labeo catla. The sequence goes on along the minus strand of VONZ01000815.1, from coordinate 47,318 downwards.
CTGACTTTTTTTTTCAGAATAATGTCATATAAACTTGCATTTGCGAGTTATAAAGTCAGAATTGCAAGATATAAACTCCCAATTGCAAGAAATAAAGTCAAAATTGCAAAATAAAAACTCACAATTCATACTTTTGTCTCACAAATGTTTGTATCTCGCAATTCTGACTTTTCTTGAAATTGCCAAGTTTATATTTCACAATTCTGACTTTTCACACAATTCTGACTTTTTCTCATAATTGTGAGATACAAACTCGCAATTACAAGTTATAAAGTCAGAATTGCGCAATGAAAACTCAAAATTCTCAGTTTCTCGCAAATGTTAGTTTGTAGCTCGCAATTTAGACTTTTTCCCACAATTTGCAAGTTTATATCTCACAATTCTGAGAAAAAGTCGGAATTACGAGATATAAACTCACAGTTGTGAGTTATAAAGTCAGAATTGTGTGATATAAACTCACAATTGCAAGAAGTCAAGATTGTGTAATAAAAACTCACAATTCTTACTTTCTTGCAAATGTTTGTAGCTGGCAATTCTGAGTTTTTCCCGCAATTTGCGAGTTTATATCTCACAATTCTGAGAAAAAGTCAGAATTATGAGATTGCAACAGTTGCAAGAAATAAAGTCAAAATTGTGAAATAAAAACTTGCAGTCCTTACTTTTTTCTCACAAATTTTTGTATCTTGCAATTCTGACTATTTTCTTAAAATTTTAAAGAGTTTATATTTCACAATTCTAACTTTTTTTTTAAACAAACTCACAATTTTTTTTCATTTTTATTTTTTTTTTTATACAATTCTGACTTTTTCCCAGAATTGCGAGATATAAAATCTCAATTGCGAGTTACAAAGTCCAATTCTGAGAGGAAAAAAACTGATATGTTCTCAAAATTGCAAATTCATATCTCACAATTCTGACTTAACTCTTAATTGCGTGTTACAAAGTCAGAATTGCACAATTCTGAGAAAACAGTCAGAATTGTGAGTTTATATCTCACATTCTGACTTTATTTCTCAGAATTGCAAATTTTGAGTTTATGTCCTGCAATTCCTGCAAAAAAGAGTTTATTACGCAATTCTGAAAAAAAAGGCAGATTTGACTTTATAGCTCGCCATTGCGGGTTTATATCTTACAATTCTGAGAAAAAAGTCAGAACTGCGAGATATAAACAGTCACAATTACCTTTTTTTATTTTTTATTCAGTGGCGGAAACTAGCTTCCATATCCATCCCTTGTGACTGGATATCCAGTCACATGATCTGTTTGCATCCAGCTTTTTTCTTATGCAACACCTCACAAACAGGTGAATGGAAACATAGCTATTGTCCCCGATAAATCCTCCTCCACCTGCTAAAAATGGGACGCTAGTTTCAAGGTAGTTTCCTCAACAGTGCACATGAGTTTGTAGGCCACAGCCATCATTCTGCACCCCCACCCCATTCCTTTACCGCCCCCCTTCCCCCATCAACCATTCGGGCTTGATTAACAACCCTCACTGTTTTATTTCCTCATTCCCCTGTTCATTACACCTCCCCTTCCATTCACTCCATCCATTAGGTGCTCAAGGTTAAAGGGCTACCCAGGCATTTTATTTAGCAGGTGAGAGAGACGGATAAAGCATATGGAGAGAGGGACGAAACAAAGAGAAATGGAGAGATTTCAGACACCTTTTAACCCCATTCGATCTAAATGGAACAGCGCTTTGTGTGGAAGTCAGTGGAAAGCTGATGTTTCGTCATAATTGTTGCTGGCATTTCAGATATAGAGGACGCTGCATTTCCTCTCAATTAGTGTCTGATGTGTATGTATGTAGCTACAGCTTTATATGACCCACAGGTCTCTGTTCCACTTGACTGCGGGCGAAATACAATCTGCAGGTGAGATGTGGAAGGGGAAAGAAACATGCTGACCGGATAAAAATGCAACTAGACAGTGCTGTAAACTACAGTAGGTACACTAGGTAATTGCAATAAGCAATACATTCAAATCTGACATGAAATTAATTAAATATTTTCCAGAACACTTAACTGAAATTGTACTTTTTTTGTAAAGAAAACACAAAATTATGACATTCAAATATCAAATTTTATCCCATTGCATTTATTTATTTATTCATTTATCCATTGATAAATTAAACTTGATCTATGAAACGATTTGGGTTTTATGTCAAATAAATACAAATAAATTAATGAATACATTTAAAATGCATTTTTTCAAGCAGCAAGTAACCTTTCTCAGAGAGCAAGTATTATGTTGTATTTTATTAAAATAAAATAATATGTAAAGTAATAAATAATATAACAATTAAATTATTAAAATAGAAATGTATTTTAGAAATCCATTTAATTTTCTTGTAATTTTGCTGATGATTACATGACATTAAATAATGTCCCTACCAAATGATATTTTCTCACATTATTTGCAATGACATTTTTTTTTTTGTATTCATTGTACTCAATTTGAACTCGTACTGTATCTATGGAACAAAGTCAGTTTAAATTAAAAAAAAAAAAATCAAAACCAAAACTAAAATGCATAAAAATTTGAAATTGTAAAAATGCAATGCAAAGCAAACAATTAAATAAATAAATACAAAATAGAAAAAAAATACTAATGATTAAATTTAAATATTGTTACAATAAATTAATAAAAATAATACAAACTAAATAAATAAATAGTAAAATAAATTAATAAATACAAATAATTCAAAATGAATAAACAAACATAAAATAGAATAAAATTAAATAAAAATAAAATAAATAAATAAACGCAAAATAGAATAAAATTAATATATATAATACTAAATAAATAAACAAATATTATTAAAATAAACAACTAAAAATGTAAAATAAATAAATACATACAACATAAAAATAATACAAAATAAATTAATAAATATTTAAATAATTAAGTAAATAAAAATAATTAAAAAAAATACAATTAAATAATTAAAAATATTGTTAAAATAAATAAAAATAATAATAAAAAAATTACATAAATAAATAAAAAGTAAGTTCCAGCAAAACTACCAAGTCGCTTACTAAGAAACAAGAGTTTGACTGATTGTTGTTGTTGTGCTTTGCTTGTTTGTTTTAATGGCTCATTAGGTACCGCATGCGTCTCCCTCAGTGAACTGTGGCAGGTAAGCCCAGCAGTGGCCTTATCGCCTCTCTGGGACCTACGACATGAGGTCATGTCTGTTTTTTTTTCTTTTTTTTTATTTTCTTACAGGACGTCATGAGCTTTAATGTTAGCGCTGACGTATTCCAGCATGTGCTGCAGAACGGGACGGGACAGGGCTGGTCTAAGTCTAATCTCCCAGAGGACGCCAGTCTTCCTGGGACCATGACCTCATTTGTTCCAAATGTAAATGCGACGATGACAAGACTCGACGAAAGTTGCATTTCTCAGGTTCTTTAGGTCTGGATTATTCAACGAGTCCCTTGCGACACTGAAGCGGTGTGTTTAGACTACACATGCTGATGTGTGGTGGAGATACGCAAAGAGTGCGTGAAAAACCGCGACACGGTTCATGTTTGTGGTGTGTAAACACACTGAAATGATTTCTGAAAGCGGCTATAAATGCACTCGTTTTAATTAAAACCAAGTCGCTACCTGGGCGGTAGAGTTAACAAGCGAAATAATTCACATCCCTGGCAATTCACAGAAGTCTGTTATAGTTTCCCCGCTCACGCTCCCTTCTTCTGCACAGCTACTGCTATCTCGTGGGAACACCTTGACACCACTGTGATTGTCTAAAACAAAGATCCGCCCGGACGAGGCCGCAGTACACACATCTGGTTTGGATGACTGGATGCTTTGTCCTCCTGAGATAGACCCTGCTTATTTTTCTTTCATTTCGAAGCTTGTCCTCAGGTCTCCTCCCGAACCGAGTGGGAGACATCTTCCAACCCACTTCACTAGCTCCGCAAACAGGAGTTAATTGACCCGCTACCACAAACAGACCCTGTCACCCCGACACAATGGGGCAGGTGTGTCTGCCGCCCACCGCTCGTTGAAATGAAAGCTAAAGTAAACTATAACAAATCATACAGAAACCCAAACAGTTATCTGAGGCTTTCACAGCAGTGGAAAGAGTTAACATATGGACAGAAATAGAGTAGAAAGAGAAGAGACAAGCTAGAAATGTGAACAGAATTAATATTTTATGTCACACACACATACAGTTGAAGTCAAAAGTTTACAAACACCTTGTAGAATCAGCAAAATGTTAATTATTTTACCAAAATAAGAGGGATCATACAAAATGCATGTTTTTTTTTTCATTTAGTACTGAACCGAATAAGACATTTCACATAAAAGATGTTTACACAAGAGAAAACAATAGAAGAATTTTAAAAATGACAACTGAGGGACTCATATGCAACTATTACAGAAGGTTCAAACGCTCACTGATGCTCCAGAAGGAAAAACCATGCATTAAGAGCTGGGGGGTGAGAACTTTTGGAATTTGAAGATCAGGGTAAATTTTGTTTTCTGGGAAACATGCAAGTATCTTCTTTTCACACTGAGGACAACTTAGGGACTCATATGCAACTATTACAGAAGCTTCAAACGGTCATTGATGCTTTAGAAGGAAAAAACGATGCATTAAGAGCTGGGGGGTGAAAACTTTCGAACAGAACGAAGATGTGTACATTTTTCTTATTTTGCCCAAATATCATATTGTTTTCATTTAGTACTGCCCTTCAGAAGCTACAAAAGATACTTACATGTTTCCGAGAAGACAAAATTAGTTAAACTTACCCTGATCTTCAAATTTCAAAAGTTCTCACCCCCGGCTCTTAATGCATTGTGTTTCCTTCTGAAGCATCAGTGAGCGTTTAAACCTTCTGTAATAGTTGCATATGAGTCCCTCAGTTGTCCTCAGTGTGAAAAGATGGATCTCAAAATCATACAGTCATTGTTGGAAAAGGTTAAAATACACAAAAATGCTGAAAAACCAAAGAATCTGTGGGACCTGAATGATTTTTCTGAAGAACAGCAAAGCAGTTTAACTGTTCAGGACAAACAAGGGACTCATGAACAACTTCCACCAAACAAAAAAACACTGAGGTAACAACACAGTATTAAGAATCAAGTGTATGTAAACTTTTTTATAAATTCAACTATTGGTTTCTCTTGTGGACTATATGTAAACATCTTTTATGTGAAGTGTCTTATCCAGGTCAGTACTAAATAAAAAATAACATGCATTTTGCTTGATCCCTCTTATTTTGGTAATACCAAATGTACATTTTCCAGATTTTATATTGGGGTGTTAGAGCATCAAGCTGTACGCTAACATCACATTCTGTCTTAAAAAGCTGCTGCGTGTGTAGACTATTCACTAGAAAAGAGCTAATGTGTATACATTTCAGGTGTGTGTGTGTTGGTGGAAGGGATGTTTCATGCAGGTTGAAAAAGCACCTCCACCCTCCATTCGGTTTGTTTTGCATGTCTCGTAATCACATGCAACCAGGCATGCGGCGTGTCTGTAATAGAGCCGTTCTACAGCACAACATGACATGATGACATCAGCAGTTAGTCCGCGACCGCCCACACCAAACACAGAGGTCATCGGTGCCAAAAAAACGAGAAGATTCCACCCGAGAACTGACCCTTAACAGACACACAAACACCTTTCTGTCATGCTTTCCTCCCTCCTTCTCTCTCTCGCCGAGACGCGGGTCTTTCCTCACGCTCATTTACTGCACGAAATCCGTCTAATGTGACGGATGAGGCCTGCTTGCCTTTTAGTGCGGAAGATGAATGGACGAAATATGCTGATTCTCCTCTGGAAAAATGAATAATTCCCACCCGGGCCCGCTCCTGAAATAACTGCACGTTCTGCCCTCAGGGGACGGGTGTAGTTTCGTCTTTCTTTGTCTGAAACGGAGGATGCAAACAAACTGAAATGCCTGAAAAGCAAATCAAAATGAGTAATATCTCTACCGCATTTCTCGATTTGTTTCGCTGGTCGTTTGCCAAGCGGTATTGTGGAACGAGACGAAAATCGTTGCTAAATTTGTTGGTTTTAATTGCATGGTGTTTGGTGGCAGAGGGAGGGAGGGAGATTTTACAGGTCAACCGAAACAAGCAAACGTGCCGGGCAGAGGAGTGTAATTTACTGCAATGAAGCGGGACGTCTAATCGAGGAGAGGTGAAAACTATCCAACAACATCTCCTCTGTGGAATATATAAATGCATTTTACAGCTTTACATCTGTCATCTGCACATTAAACTATTCCCAAACGAGATCCTGAGGTTTACTGTAATTATCTCCAGCTCTAGTATTACATGAACATGGCAAGTATAAAATATGAAACTTTATCAATAGCATCTTAACAGTGAAATTATTCAGATTTGTTCTTTAGATAAAAATCAAACAAACAAAAAAACTGTCAACATTTATTCTAAAAGAAAAAAATGTAATAATAATATTAATAATAAAGATAATAAAGAAATAATATATGCACACATAATACATATATTACAAATAATAAAATGCTACTTTTTAAATAACCACAATGATATGAAATAATAATAATAATAATAATAATAATATATACAACAAAACATTATAAATAAAATACAACCACTACAACTACTAATAATTAATAGTTATTACCTGTTTATTATTTGTTACACAAATGAAAAATAAATAAAAAAAATATTACAAATAAACAAATAAATAATTAAGATAGGTTGTATTTAATCTGGAAAATTGAAAAATGATGACAAATCAAATACAACCACTACTACTATGAATAAATGATTGTTATTACCTGTTTATTATTTGTTATACAAATAAAAAAATAAAAGTAAATAAAAAAATATAAAAAAATTATTTTGTAATAATTCTTTAATAAATAAATAAATAAAGATGGTTTGTATTTAATCTGGAAAATTCCAAATCACTGATAACAGGATTTTCCATATTTAAAATCAATATTAATAATAATGTATACAACAAAAATTATAACAAATCAAATACTACCACTACTACTAATAATAAATGATTGTTATAACCTGTTTATTATTTGTTATACAATTTTTTAACTAAAAAAGTAAAATAAAAAAATATGAGAAATATAATACATAATATAAAATTAATTGTTTAAATAAATAAAAATAAATAGCATAATAAAAGATGGGTTGTATTTAATCTGTATAAATCACTGATAACAGGATTTTCCATCATTATTTAAAATGAATAATAATAATAATAATAATAATAATAATAATGCGTACAACAAAAAATTATAACAAATCAAATACTACCACTACTACTAATAATACATTATTGTTAGTACATGTTTATTATTTGTTATACAAATAAAAAAAAAAAAATCTTGCAAATATAATAATATATATAAAATAACAGTTATATATAACTATTATATAGAATATATAACAGTTAGATAGAAGTTCCAAAATAAGGCCATTTTATTCTAAAGGTTAGAAAACTATCACACAAAACTAAATTATGACTCTCTTAAGTGCAAGAAACCTTGACTAACATTATAAGTGGATTTCAGGGGAATACAATGGTGCAAAAGAGTAGAATATGTTCATTTTTGACAGCTGGTACATTGAATGTATGCCAGTCATAACAGATGTAATTGACATATAGAAATTTGAAAGGTACAGAAGTTAAAAATAACCGGTTTAACTGTAAGGGCTACAGAAAGGGTGAAAAATGATCATGTAAAACTAAATTACAGCTGCTGTTGTGCAAGAAACCTTGACTAATACAAGAAGAGGACTTCTGGGGGAAAAAAAATAGTTTGACCCCTTTAAACGCTGCCAAGCGTCTCTTTTTTCACTAATAAAAAGACACTCACTTCTTATTCTAAAACTTTCCAGCTCGTCTAATTGCAGATATGGCTAATATGCTGTATTAATCAATAGCCTAATCAGGCCGCTGCTATTGGTTTGCTGAAACGGCGTTTTCAAAGAGCTCAGGTGCAGGACATTCAAAATCACTGTCTCTTAATTGGGAAAACTGAAAGTAGAACAGTCTCTATGAAAGAAAGAAAGAAAAAGAAAACCTGGGAGTCTTGACTTGTCCTCATGCATAAAGAGTCTTTGTGTGGTAATTGTTCGACAAATAGCTATCTGAACGTCTGTGGCCTACAAAGTGCATTTAATTCCTGTGACTCACTGCTGGAGATCAAAACGAAGACACACGCCCACACTCACGTAAACATTCACATGCACACCTACGCAAAAACATATGCAATAGGAAATGCATTTCTCCAAACTTCCCAACTCATGCCACGTCACCAGATCTACAGTCCAGTTTTTATTCTTTCTACGGAGTCATTACTTACAGATCGCCTATTGAATTCTAAACATTGTGTTCACATTGAGACTAATTGAAGCCTTTTGCTTCCAAACAGTATCATGTAACATTTTCAAACAGAGGAAGCGCTCTGCGATTCATTGCCTGCAGCCAGAGTCTGTGATTTCCACCACCGCAGAAATGGAGACTATGCCTTCTATGCAGACGCAAGTTTATAAGCAAACTGCTTTCTCTTTCCCCTCTCGGGAGACGAAAAATTGTTGGCTTAGGAGTCATTCTAGGCCAGGAAATAGCCAAAGACCAGATCATACCTTACAGCTGCCGAAAGCCAACCAAAAACCTCCACAGAAAACAAAGGAAATCCTCAGAAATAACAATATTATGGGAAATTATAGTGACATTCATTCTGATCTGACATCTAGGAATGCACAGAATCAGCTGTGACAGTTTTCCGTGCCGCTTTCTGCACAGTGTTGTGATCTTATGAGGTGGAAAATACTGTGGGGACATGCATTTTTTTGCATGTCAAAATTAAGCTCATTTATTCAGGTACAAAAATATATATTAGATTAATTTATTAATTTAAATTAGTTCAATTTATACATAAAATAATACAATAACATTAATAGTAAATAAAAAACATACAATAATAATAAAAATGTATACAAAAAAAAACTGTATTACTAATAATACATTATTTTTATTACCTGTTTATTATTATTTGTTACACAAATAAATTAAAATAAAATTATTGAAAATATTGACATTATTAGACTTCTAAATCAATTATTTTATGTAAATTAAAATAGTTTAACAACAACATTATTGAACATTGTTGTTTGTTGTTATTCAGGTAAACCATTTTAGATTACATGTAGATTACATATAAATTCATTATATATTTCATACAACAAATAATGATAAATCACTACTAGTACAACTAATAATAATTATTATTATTATTATAGTTGTGATATGCTTATTATTATTATTATTAATTTCTACTACTGCTTGTTTATTTATTTTTTTTATTATTTATATAAAAAAATCAAAATTAGGAATAGTAATGGTGCAACTATAAAATAATAATATTAATAATAAATAATAATATAATTAATATTTCTACTACTATTACTATTATATTTCTAATAATAATAATAATTATTATTATTATTATTATTATTATTATTATTAGTTCGACTACTTGTTTTTACTTTTTATTTTATGATTTAAAATAAATCAATACTAGAAATAGTAATGGTACTACTGAGTAGTAGTAGTAGTAGTAGTAGTAGTAGTAATAACAATAACAATAATAATAATAATAATAATAATATTTTTTTCTACTACTGCTTACTTTTTATTTTTTTATGTATAACAAATAAATACTAAGAATAGTAATGGTACTACTAATATAATTACTACTACTACTACTACTACTACTACTAATAAGCATTATTATTATTATACTGCTTGTTTATTATTTTTTATTTTATTATTATAATCACTCACAACTAAAATTTTATGTGCCAAAAAAACTGTTCATTACTGCTGGCTGTTTCAGTCATATCTATTAGAAGTCCAAAAAATAATCAAAACATTGAAAATAGCTCAACAAAACAAATAAAAACCTGAGAAGGGGTCCGGCGGTCGAGGGCCGAGCAGCACCTGTCATGTACCGTCATGCCTCCTGCTGCGAAGGCCAAAGTTTATACCCAGCAGCTGCCCTGCACCAGAGAGCTCTTCCATGCCATGCAATTAACACCAGCTCCCCTCTGCACGCTCACCGCGACCTCTGACCTTTATTTAATAGCCCATCCAGTGAGGAATCTCTGGGCTGGGCGTGTCCTTGGCTGCCCTTCGACGAACGGCCGGCTCAGACGCTAAATGCGTGTCCTGTTATTAGGCTCCTTTGTGCTTTAATGTATCATTATTTGTAGGTAAGCCCAATGAGGTCATGAGGTCGCTGGCCCTGACCTGGGAGGATTCTGGGTGCTTGATCAGTGCTCGGCCGTTATTGACATTCGGTCATGGAAGAGTCGCACGATTGGATGAAAGCGCTTCGGCGAACCGAGAGGAGATGCAATTTTCAGAATGTCAATGTGGGGAATTAAAAGTCAATGAGGAAAGGCCAAGCCAATCAGCACTGCCCTCTTTTATAATGAGTCTAGGTCAACCAATCAAAAACCGGCACCGCATACTAAACAGACTATATGGTGGAAATTCAATGTTTCATGTCACAGAGCATGACAGAGTGCTGGCAAGAGAAGACGAAGACGAAAAATGAATCCAACATCGCTTCACTTTGGTATGCGCCAACATTAGCGTTGCCATTAGCATGGAGAGAGAAACATATCTAACAAAATAGATGACAAAAGATTATAAATATATACAGGAACCTATGTTAGTGTATACTTGGTACTTTTTGCATTTTAGACTTTTTTTCAGGGAAAAAAAAAATATATATATATATATATATATATTCTTATTATTTACATACATGTATTTTATAATAATAATAATAATAATAATAATAATAATAATGCATATATATATATATATATATATAAGCACAATACTATACATATATCTTATTAAAAAATAATAAAATATAATTATTTAACTATATATATGTGTGTGTGTGTGTGTGTGTGTGTGTGTATTGTATAACAGTACTAAAACTTAAAGTAATTTTTATAATATGTATATATATGTATTATTTATACATATATGAATTTTATAACAAATAATACTACACACACACACACACACACATATATAAATATATATATATGTATTTATTTTATATATATATATATATATATATGTATTTTATAATAATAATAATATATAAACAACAATACTATACAAAATACTAAAAATACGAATAATTTTATATTATTAAATAATAATATTAAATAATAATATAATAGAATTATTTAACAATATATAATGTGTGTATTGTATAAACAATATTATAAAAATATTACGACAATACTGCGTATATATATATATATATATACACACACACATGCACATATATATAATTATTATTTATATATTTTATAACGAACAACAATACTATATACAACTTAAGTAGCAAAAAATATAATACCATTTTACGTATATCATTAAATCTTACTTATATAAATCTTATTATCTAATTAAAAAATAAATCGAAAAAATATTTAAATCCTTCTCTCTCTCTATATATAAATAAAACAAATATTTTATTAATTACTGATCACAAATATTTTTAAAATAAATTGATATGATGTATGTGTTTGTTGGGTGCTTAGAATTAATTATTATTTCCATAAAACTATAAAATACCAACAATCAGCCATGAATTACTTAATAAATCAGATTCCCTAATCATTTTCACTACTAAAAATAGATGCTTTTTTGTAAGGCCACTTGTAATGTTAAGCTGATGTCACACAGAACATTAATTTTACCTCATTTCTCCTTGCTTAGAAAGCATTTGAAGTAGACATGGCTCATCTTACCCCACTCACTCATTTGCTAGTGTGTGCAGTCACCGCAGGGCACATTCCCTCGCCGCGCGGCTGCACCAGCTGTGAAGAGCACATCTTTAGTGTGTCAGCAAGCACACATAATGCATCTGTGCTGCTCTACTTCTTCTTTCCTCATCCTGCGTCCTTCTTTTTCCCCTTCTGCCCTGTTTCTTACTCAAGCCCTCCACCCTTCCTTCTTTCTTGGCTCGTTGCGATCTCTGGTAGCACTCAACAAACCACGTCTGCCTGCTCGAGTCTCAGAGCTGCACTTGCAGACCATATAATGGCCTAATGTCTTCCTCTGTTTTCAAAGAAGAAAAAAAATCAGCAGCTAGAGCCAAGACGAGGCTTTTTAGGCTGACAGCAGGAGTAAATTGAAATGCTGAAAGAAAGCAAGAGTGTACTTCTGCATGAGGCAGCACTCTGGAAATGTGTGTTTTTATATAATTCGCTGATAGATGAAACAATCTGGGACATCCATACGTATCAGGACGGCGATTGTAAGGCACGGAATTATAAATCAATCCAGCGCAGTCCTGAGAAACGACTCTGTCTGCACTGTAAAATGAACACTTCCAAGGGCTGTTTGTCATGAAATGAAAAGTTTCTGAAAATACGCCCTGCCGTAATTCAAGCCATCCTGTATTTCTATCATGTTTGTTTGGAGAAGATGTAAAAGAAGGAAAGATAGAAGCTCTGTGCCAAATTTTGTGAGCTAATGATTCATCCTTACATAGGCAACTACCCAAATAGAATTAAACATCTTAAGTGAGTAATTTGGAACGCTCTACATAGGAAAAAACTCGTACATCATTATACAGGAAATAAAAGACTCAACTGTCAACTCATTTCAAAATAGGCGTCACAGTGTATTACTCTAATAAACAAATATTTACCCCTTTTAAATAAGTCCATATTTAACAATTATGATCTTCTTTTGCATTTATTTATTTATGAATTTCCGAATTTATAAATTATAAGTAGACTGTTAAAAAACAAACAAACAAACAAAAACCTTCCACCTGCTTCAACTTAAAAACTTTAAGTTGGTTGTACAAGACATTTCAAATCATTACAAATGACCAAAGAAAAAAAAACAACAACAACAATGTTGAATCTTGTATAGCTTACAAAGTGAAGCTGATTTTTTTTCCCTCTCATTACTTTACTCCAGTAAATAAATGCAAGAGGAAAAAACATGTTTTTGTTGTAAGTCATTTTGGATAAAAGGAATTGTGCAATTGCCAAATGCATAAATGCAAATATATTTATCTTTAAAAAAAAAAAAAAAAAACCTCTCCACCATTTATTTATCTGTTGGTTGGTTATTTATTATTTGCTTGTTTTTTAATTATAAGTAGACTATTAAAAAAAAAAAACTTCCATCTCAACTTAAAAACTTAAATTTGGCAAGACATTACAACTTATACTTAAATAAAATAACAAATAAAATATTTAAAAAAAATAATAATAATAACAATAAAAAAAGTCTTGTATAACTTAAAAAGTGAAATTAAAATGAGTTTGATGAGTTACGGTAAAATAGAATATATATATATATATGTAATTGGCAAAAGCATAAATATCATTTAAAAAAATCTTTTTCTTTTGTTTGTTGGTTGGTTTATTTACTGTTTGTTTTTGTTTTTTATTATAAGTAGACTATTAAAAAAAAAAAAAAAACTTCCACCTACTTCAACTTGAAAACCTAATAAATACCTAATAAATAAAGAAATACCTGCTTAAAAATCAGTCAAATTAATTTGATAAGGTAAAGTTAAAATAAATATATAAAAGACCTATCATTTGAAAAAAAAAAAAAAAATTGTTGGTTTATATATATTAGAGACCTATTAGTAGACTATTGAAATAAATAATTAAATAAATAAAATAAACTTCCACCTACTACAACTTAAAAACCTAAGTTGAAATTATGAAATGTTTTGCCAATATATAAATAAATAAATAACTTCAAGTTGAATCTTTGCATAACTTAAGTAAAATTGAAATTGAATTGAAACAAACAAACAAAACAATAAGTTAAAAACTTAAAAAAGACTTATTGATCTTTTTTTTTTAAGTGTACATTTCTTGTAATTCAAATAGAAGCGAGTCATTTTGGATAAAATTGGTCAATTGCAAATATATTTATTATGAAAAAACAAACAAAAATCTCCAGCTTCTTTCTTTCTTTCTTTCTTTATTTCACTGAGATTACAATGCATTCTGGGATTGCATTTTCTATGTAGTATACATATCATGCTGCCTTAGAATTTGGTAATAAAGCTGCCTAATTTTTCCATGTAGGCAGTGTGCATTTAATGCCTTAAAATGCTCCCTCAGTATTCAGTGTACTAGCTTTTGGAACAGATCAACCGACAATAAGACTCAAGATCTACCGCAAGCAAGCTGTAGGTGCAACACGAATGCAACCAAAATGAGACATATCTGGATTGAAATGTGACAAAAAGGCATTTCATCAGATTTCCCTCTATCCGTCAGTCAGGCTGAAGGCATCTGCCATAGATCTGTGTGCTCCTGCTGTGGTGTGAGTCTCTGTGAGTCAGAATCAATGCTGTGATCTTTGTCTAATCAATGTTTCATTACCAGCATGAGATATTGCATACACTGTTTACTAAGAGCTGCCAAGAGGGGTCTTATTGTTATATATTGGCAAGCGATGCATGAATCACCTCAGAAAGTCTGGCTTAACCCGCTAATCGCTCTTTAAGACTGGCAGATAATGTACTATCATCTTAAAAGGCTCCAAAGGTTAAGCTATAAATAGGTGTTGTAAACATTTCAGTAGCCTAACAACTTTAAAATACTCGTTCTGTTAAACCTGTAAATTATGCTCTCTAAAGTAACATTAACAAAGGAAATCATCTCAATCTGAGATAAATCTCAGACAAGCCAACTTAACTAGCAGTCGTTCCCTACAACACAACACTTAATTTAGTCTTTAAAATGTCATTTCAAATGCTACGTTTCACAATATTAGATACTATGTTGATTTTGACAATACTTTACAAAACATCCTTAACATTATTAAACAGAATAATTATGACAAAATGATTTCAAAAATGAAGCCAAACTTTTTGAAAATTCAGTATATAAACGTTGTGCAGTGTCTAAAAATTTCCGTCTAAAAATTAACAAATGCTAGTGTAACTTAATAAAATTCTGAATGATATTTTGAATCAGTTTTATATATTTTTTTAATTTTAATTTAATTTACATTTTTAGTCGTAGTTTTGTGTTTGTGCATGTGTTTATATTTGGATTTATATTTATGTGTCCATGGAGTTGTATTAATTTTTTCAAATTTATGAACTTAAATTTAGTATTAAATCATTATTATTATAAATTAAATTAAATGTATTATTTTAATTAATTGTATTATTGATTTATTATTAGGGCTGTCATACAATTAATCATGATTAATCGCATACAAAATAAAAGTATGAGTTTGCCCAAATATTTATAAGTATATGTATTTATTGTAATTTTTATATAATTTATATTATATAAATAAACATATTCTGTACATAAATAGCATATTTCTCCTAAATATATAAATTAATTTGTGTTTATATATACATAATAATTACACACAGTACACACACGTATTAGGCAAAGAAAATAATAAATATTTTATTTTTAATTTTATTTTATATTAGTTAATGTTTATTTATTTCAAGTAACAAAAATGTTATTAATTGTTTTAACGTTACTTTCAATTTCAGTTAACTATAATGACTCATGAGTCATGTGTTCACTGCTATGTATCGAACAGAAAAATCTGTCAACATTCATGCATCTGAGAAACGCAATGTATGACGTGCACTGAATACAAAAAATACAAACAAATCGCTCTCCAGCCATTTCTGTTTCCTTCAACTTAAAGAGAATAAAAGGCCAAGCGGCGAGCACTCGGTTATTGATTCGAAAATAAAGGGACTAAGAAAGCCGAATAGAAATAAGCGGGTGACGTGGGTATGTTTGAAAGCTCTAGATGGGTAACGCACCCGTTCCAGGCCTTTCTGACCGACGCAAAAACCATTACGTGGATGGAAACATGATCAGAATGTTCCATCTGTCACTCACAAGGCCTTTCGTCTTTTAAAAATATGATCTGGCTCCCTGCTGTTCTCGTAAACCGTATCCCTCCAGGATCCCCGGAGCTGCAGAAAAAACACGCTGACGTGACACTGATGAACAAACTATCAAACAAAAAGGAAATTAAGAAGGATAATCATCATTCTAGCGCACAGGTGCTGACAGCACAGCTCAGTCATTTGGCTGCGAGACTTTCAAAGGAAATAACATTATGAATCCTCCATTGTGCTGTCAGCCGTCGACGGTATTTGTTTCGGTTGTTTCTTGTGCCGACAAAGAAAATTATTAAAAGCAAAACATCCTTCATGAGTTCCCCTAAAGTTTGCACGTCTAATTATCATCCATATCTGCTGCGAAGATGCTCGGCAGCGCTCGCTGGAACAGATGAAAGACAAAGGCAGGAGAGAAGTCTTTGAAGCGCACATATTTTGCCAAGTTGCATCTGTAAGTCTTGTCCCATTTCCATTACTGTGGAGTTCGTTCTTTCTTACGAATGGTTTTTAAGGTTTATCCAAATCCGACACTGCAGGAAATCTCTGGTGGGTGTGTTTGTCATCCGTCTCCTGTACAGACTCAATGTAGACTTTAGCAAAACATCTTAGAGGATTATTCAGCATGTTACTGACTGTGGTCTAGACGTGCCTTGATACCTAACAAAGATGACTAGTTGAGAAGTTTTAACACTATTCTTAGTGCAGGTTTTTAACTATTTTAACGATTACCAGCAAGAATATCAAACTAGCACTAGCCAGCAAAAAGCATGTTATTTAGTACTGACCTGAATAAGATATTTCACATTAAAGAAGTTTACATATAGTCCACAAGAAAACAATAATTGAATTTTTACTGATAGTTGTTCATGAGTCCCTTGTTTGTCCTTAACAGTTAAACTGCTCGCTGTTCTTCAGAAAAATCCTTCAGGTCCCACAATTTCTTTGGTTTTTCAGCATGTTTGTGTATTTGAACCCTTTCCAACAATGACTGTGTGATTTTGAGATCCATCTTTACACACTGAGGACAACTGAGGGACTCATATGCAACTATTACAGAAGGTTCAAACTCTCTCTGATGCTTCAGAAGGAAACACAACGCATTAAGAGCCGGGGGGTGAAAACTTTTGAAATTTGAAGTTCAGGGTAAATTTAACTTATTTTGTCCTTTGGGAAACATGCAAGTATCTTCTGTAGCTTCTGAAGGGCAGTACTAAATGAAAAAAAAATATGGTTTGGCAAAATAAGAAAAATGTACACATCTTCATTCTGTTCAAAAGTTTTCACCCCCTGCCTCTTAATGCATTGTTTTTCCCTCTGGAGCATTAGTGAGTGTTTGCACTTTCTGTAATAGTTGCATATGAGTCCCTCAGTTGTCCTCACTGTGAAAAGATGGATCTCAAAATCATACAGTCATTGTTGGAAAAGATGTTGGAAAACAACCAAAGAACTTATGGGATCTGAGGGATTTTTCTGAAGAACAGAGGGCAGTTTAGCTGTGTAACAACAGTATTAAGAATCAAGAATCCCCTTTTGAAAGGGATAATTTTTAAAAACTAAATAGTTATTTTCTCTTGTGGACTATATGTGAATGTCTTTTATGTGAAATATCTTATTCAGGTCAGTACTAAACAAAAAATAACATGCATTTGTATGATTCCTCTTATTTTGGTAAAATAATTAACATTTTGCAGATTCTACAAGGTGTATGTAAACTTTTGACCCTAACTGTATATTTACTATATTTTTGGATATTTTATTACCTGTAAAGTTGCAAGACTTCACAAGCACCTTATAAAAATGATCATAATAAAAAATAGATTCAAAAAATTGTAATGCTTAGCAACAAACACTTTCGGTGGCAACAACCAGAATAAAACAACCTTAAATGCATGTATAAATATGAAAGTCACCATTACAAAAATATAAAAATTAACATTACAAAAGTTTTTTAATATTACATCCTTTGGTGAGGTGTAAAATATGTCTTGTCTACAAGCTAAACCAGTAGCAAACTAGCATAACCAAAGTTATCATTGCAATTATCAATAAATTATGTTATCACATAATTTTTGGTAATCAGCCGTAGCTAACTAGCACTAACCAACATAAAACAGTCTGCGTGGTACAATTTTCTCTCTGGTCTGAACTCCTCTTTTAAGCAGGGACTTTTACTAGCTGCATAAGTAAAACCAGTTGAGCACTAACCAGCATAAACCAGCCTGAACCAAAATTTTAGGTAGTCCTATTAGCCATCTAGACCAGCTCTAAACTAACCAGCATAAATCAACACTACCAGTGAAAACAGAAAGCTTATCAACTAGGTAAACCAGTACCAAACAACCACTATACTAACCTTACCAACAAAGACTGTCTTTTCAGATGTATCTGGCCATTCAGAACTGATCCAAGGAATTCTTCTTGCTCAACCCTGAATCCGCATGTCTATTATGAAAGAATTTCTATGTAAATCAGATTACCCATTATTTGACTGTGGGTTTCTAGTTCTGGTGACCCTACTGACTCGGTCTTATGGCAATTTATCAACTTGAAGTGATTTTGACACCTAAACGTTACAGTATGAGAGGTTAAAAGGTTACGCCATCCACCTTTCTGCAGTATTATTTCTCCCTCATGAGGTATAGATCTGCTTTTTGGCTTCGTCTCTGCATGGTGCGTTTTCGCCACAGGAAAGGCATAAGTCACCCATAACTGTTTCCTCTGATGGAGACGGCGATGGTCTGCAGCTATGTGATGGATTGAGCTCTTCGTACCTCACAACTCAGCACTGAAAAAGCCAAACTGATATATACAGCAAGGAATATGAAATCGTATTAATTAAAAAGAGCGAAACGAGCGAGAGCGTGAGACCTCCTGCAGAGTGACGGTATAAGCCCTGCAGCGTGGACCTTATTAGCAGCGGGCTTGAGAGCAGCAGGTCTCTGTCTCCGCTCAAATCCCCACCCAAACTCACAGCAAACACACGCCGTGCCCCCACCTTCACCCAGGCCTGTCCCATCCATCACACAGCAGGTTAATGGGCACACACGCACATATACACACACACACACACACACACACGTCTCCGGTCCCTAGTCCAATGTTTGAAGCTCATAGCTCAAATCTGTCATGGTGAAGTCAGCGCTAACAGAGGAACACTGTTAAAATCCATTACCACATTCCTGACTCTGGACAGAAAGACCTCGCTGTGCTGAACTCTTCACAATAAACCACTTAATACCAATCTAATACTAAAATAAACAGCAAGAGAATGTTTTGGATTTGAATACACGCTAAAAAACTTGTAGTATGCGCATTGAAATGTCAGGTAGAGCATCAGACAGATAAACAGACAGAGAGACAGACAGATAGCCAGAAAGACAACAGTGTCAGACAGACAGAGTAACAGACAGATAGATAGAGTGTCAGACAGACAGAGCGACAGTGACAGAAAGACTTACAGACAGACAACAGACATAGAGCGAGAGAAAGACAGATAGAGCATCAGACAGACAACAGACATAGAGAGAGACAGACAGACAGATAAAGCATCAGACAGAGTGACAGAGAGATTGAAAGACAGACAACAGACAGATAGAGCGTCAGACAGATAGACAGATAATGTGTCAGAGAGACAGAGTGACAGACATTGAAAGAGACAACATACAGAGAGTGTCAGACATACAGACAGATAGAGTGTCAGACAGACAACAGACATAGACAGACAGACAGACAGACAGATAGAGCATCAGACAGATAATGCATCAGACAGAGTGACAGACATTGAAAGACAGACAACATACAGATAGAGTGTCAGACAGACAACAGACATTGAGAGAGACAGACAGATAGAGCATCAGACAGAATGACAGATTGAAAAACAGACAACAGACAGAGTGTCAGACAGAGTGACAGAAAGACTGAAAGACAGATGACACACAGATGGAGCATCAGATACACAGATAGAGCAACACAGAGATAGAAAGATAGATAACAGACAGATAGTGTCAGACAGAGTGACCAAAAGATTGAAAGACAAACGACATACAGACAGAGCATCAGACAGACATACAGATAGAGCAACTGAGAGATAGATAGACAGACAGACAGAGCATCAGACACAGTGACAGAGATGGAAAGACAGACAACAGACAGTCTCAGACAGACAGACAAAGCATCAGACAGAGATTGAAACAGAGATAGAAAGAGACAGAGCGTCAGACAGACAGATAGAGCATCAGAAAGACAGTGACAGAGACTGCAAGACAGACGACATAAAGATAGAGCGTCAGACAGGCACACAGAGAGAGCGACAGAGAGATAGAGACAGAGTGTCTGATAAAGTGACAGAGCATCAGAGCAATCACAGCATCAGACAGACAGAGAGAGAGAGATAGACAGAATTTCAGACAGAGTGACAGAGAGATTGTAAGCAGAGAATGTGAGAGATAGACAGAAGTCAGACAGACAGAGTGATTGAAAGACAGACAAAGCAACAGAGAGATAGACTGAGAGACAGACAGAGCAACAGCATCAGAGCAACAAACAGACAGAGTGACTAAGATAAAAAGACAGATGGCGGACAGACAGAATGTCAAATAGACCTATAGAGCAGCAGAAAGAGAGACAAGAGCGACTTTTTTAATAGATCATCATGAGTAAGAAATCAACTGTAAATCCTCTTTAAAACTAAGAAATACACTCCTGTGATCCAATGCACGTCTGTTTTCTGTCCAAGCACTTGTTGAAAGCTCGTTCTGACAGACCTGTCTGTAAAAAAACAACCTCCAAAAAGGAAAAAAATGAGCAAAGAGAAGATCAAGGGATGAGAGCATGGAAAAGAGAATTATTAATGACACCTGCATTTTTAGTACGAGTTTGTTCACTGTAAAGAAAGAGTCAAATGCTAAGACAAATCCACTGGTGACTGATCAGACTATTGGCTAAAGGAAACGGTAATAATTTGTCTCTGGCTTATTTGAGCATGTGCAGACACACAGTCATTAGTTCACTTAAAGTTGATGCTGAACTCCACATGTATCCCTCTACCTCATCACGACCCTCGACCCTTGTGTGTCCAATAACTTCAGCCACCATTTCGGGCACGACATCGCGACCTCCAGGGTCCAGCGTGACACCTGAAGCACAGCGGCCCTACAGCTGTCACCCCTGACCTGAAAACACACACATGTGCGCACACAGACCCCTCACATCAATAACAGCAAGTGTGATCTGAATTCCGAGGGGCAAAGACTTCCATGCTGTTTTGTTTGTAGGAGAACGAGGTGGCAGACTCTGCTGCTAAGTGGATGGGGACCTGGAATGACCCCTGGGTGGGGGAGAGAGCCGTCAATCAGTCGAGCAATTTACCCTAAGACACCAAAAACATCTCAGCCTGACCTGTTACCGCTTGACACACACACACACACACAGACTCACATGGACTCACATAATTAAGCCAGGATGCTTGGGCAACTTTTCTCTGAATGTAACTAGGAATGTCATGTGGATGGATTGACTTGTGTGTGTGTGTGTGTGTGTGTGTATGTATGTGTGTGTGTGAGTCCGTCCTGGCAGGTCATTACCGCTCAGCCATATCTAAGAAATCACATGTGACAGACACACACACATACTCACACATGTGGACACACAATTCTAACATGACTCTGATATTGTTATATAGTTCTGGGCAACGATTAATTGTGAATCGTTAATGTGTGTTTGTGTACTGTGTATATTTATTATGCATATATAAACACACACACATGCATGTATATATTTAATTAAAAAAATTATGTTTAGACATTAAATTTATTTATATATAATATGAATTATATGAATATAAATATATACATGTAAATACATGTAAATATTTTCAAAATATATACTGTATGTGTGTATCTTTACATATTCATGATAAATATACAAAGTACACACATACATAATGTACACAAAAACTTTAATTTTGAATGTGATTAATCACGATTAATTAACTTTTATTTGTATATTTTCAGTTTTCATTTTCATTTTAAATTTTAGTAATTTTGTTATGCCTTTTTGTCATTATTATTATTATTTTTACAATTATTATTTCTATATAGCTTTCTTTTTTTAAAATATAACATTACTGTTGGTAGTTCTACCACTTAAGTTTTAAATAAATAAAAAATAAATTAGAGCTATATAGAAATAATAGAGAAACAATAATAAAAATGACAAACGCACATAAAATTACTAAAACATTCAAACATCAGTATTATTATTTGTATTTATTTATTTATCAAGTTATTAAGGCAGAATTTCTCATTTTTGTGCAAGTTTTTCAAGTTTTCATGTAAAATGTATATTGTATTTCAGCTTTATTTCAATGACCAAACATTACTTTTTAATAGTTTTAGACTGAAATATAGCTAAAAAATAAAAATAACAAGAATGTGTTAAATATCTAAACAATCACAATAATTAAATTTTCCCTATTCCAACCCCTGATATTTTCATTCTTATTAGCCCGAAAGAATTCTGGGTTCAGAGAATTCCAAAATTCCTTTTTTTTTGTGAGAAGGAGAGAAAAAGAGAACGGATTCCCATCCTTTCAGAAATGCAGGTTCACACAGGAAGAGAAAAGTAAGAGTATAGAACAAAATGAGCCCAGTAGAATCAAAAGACTAGAATATTCCCTCCCAGAATTCCAGGTTTAAGCCGACAGCCGCCATCCCCTCATTCCATATTCCAGAGGCAGAATTCCATGTCGGGGCCCATCAGAGCTAATAAGAGGGACCTGTGATCCCAGCTCAGAGTCCTGCATACACATATTTTCATTTCTCCGTCAAAAGGGAATTCAGGTCAGACATTAATTGCTCCTGTCAGATGGCTGGAGGAATTACGGATAACAGGGGAATCTCTCTTTGTTTTTCTTTAATCATGGGAGTCTGCGTAGGGCGGACTCCGCACATAAAACCTGAAGATGTATTGGTTTTATTCCAGTTGGATGCAAACGGAGCTCTCTACTTCACACATACGCAAATACCAAGGGTGTTCTGGCCTTTTCTCCTCCCGTGTGATTTCCCGTTTCCCCCACGGACACAAAAATCCCTCTCGGCTGTTAGATAAATGGGCTTGTCTTCACGGAGAGCTTCTAATTAGTCTCCATATTGCATTTTATAAGTTTCCTCCCCCATACGCTTTTTATGCTTCTCAGATCCCATGTGCTCCACAGATCGAACGAGGAGTTTCTATTATTAGCTTTAGGGTTATTTTGAACAAACTGTATATATTATTGATTGAACAATTAGCGGAAAACTGAAAAATATGTTTTTCGCCTTGAACCACTCAGGTTAGATGGCAGAACAAAGAACAAGGTATAAGTTCAACTCACTCTCCTCATTTTTTTCCTCATTCAATCATTAAACTCTAATAGTGGTTAAAAGAAAGAAGATGTGCCATTAGAGCCAAAAAAAAAAAAAAGCAGGAGGAGATGAAGGCAGCGCCTAAAAAACTGCTGATTACAGAGAGAAAAAGATTACAGGACTGAGAGAGTCTCTGAACACACACACACACACGGTGGGCTCATGAAAGGACTTTAGCAGGACTGATAGTTAAAGTGATAGAAGATAGAGTAGGTTCATTATTTCTGGAGAAACAGAGGGAATTTGTGAGCTCGTTCTCTCTGTGGACCGTCTTTGCGGGCTGCAATGAGAGAATGTGTCAGACCGGCCTAGTCAAGCACAAAGACTTTAATTGCTCTGGCACACTCTAATTAAGAAAGACCCCTGTCCTGCCGAGCACGTGTGTGTGTGTGTGTGTGTGTGTGTGGGGCAGATGAACAGCACATGACAGAATGATCCCTTTACTGGAATGTAAGTCCATTATTTTCACACACAAGTTTGCCTAGCTTAAGTAAATGCAGACAAATATAATTTTTATATAAACCTAATTAAAAAGACATTCTATAGGACTATCACTAACGATCATTTTACTCGATTCTAATGACTAATCTAGTGATTGGATAATTATATATATTTTTTAAGTAATAAAAATAGACCTACGCAAACAATAGGTATTAAAATAACTTAAAATACATATATAACAGCAATGAGGCAATAATAAATAGTTTTAAAAAAGTATCAAAAGCAAGTAATCCTATGTTTTTTCTGAACAAAACTGTTAAAATACATAAAGTATTATAAACAACAGAGCTAAAGTACATTATGCATTATAACAAATGACTGCAGAGGGCGCCAAAAGCCTAACGGTTGTTTTTACACTTTACTGCTCAATCTAATCATCGTTTAAAACTGACTAAACAACATTTTAGTCAAATGTCCACTTAATATTTAACATCTGGCCATTTCTTCACGATAGAAATGCTACAGCCACTGTTATTTCTTGAATATGTGGTATATAGGGTTTGAGCTTTTATTTTGAAATCGCGATTACAGTTAGCATTTTGATAAAGGTTTATAAATGGTTTACCTTGAAAATCTGTTGAAATGGCGCACGTTGCGTTCCCAGATAAACGTTATAATAAACCCAAACTCACAACAATGTCCAGAGATGGAGTTTGAGACGCTCCACACGTGTAAATAATAACCGTTCGTGGAGGAGCATTTACTGTAAACGCATCCGCTCTGAGACGCACGTACGTAAACTCAGCGTACGTAAGCGCATATTTTAAACCTGCATCGCATATATTTATTTAAGTGAATTGTATAGTTTGTAAATTCTCAATGATTTTAAATGGGTTTAATATATCATGCAGCCGTGGGAAAACAGTCTAATAATGCGTTTCATGGATTCTCGTCCGTGTATTTTGCCGGTTACTCCACAAGGGCAAAATGCAACAGAAAAAACTCGAGTACTCGACCTGAATCAAGAAATCGTGACAGCCTTATATATCCCTCTTATTAACTATTGCATTAATTACTAAAGTATACAACTATATCAAAGTGTGACCCAATAAACATTATTGTGATTGGGACATTCCATTGGCCTCTATTGTTTCCACAGACATTATTTAGTATGTTTATTAAGTCATTTACCTCATGGGAACTGCTGGTATGCTCTACTTTGTAGGTGATTTCAGGTTTTACTAGTCCTGTGGGAACATTTGGTCACCACAATGCTGGCTAAACCTGACCTCCACAAACATACAGACAAACACATTCACAAACCAATGCTACTGAAAAGCTTTTCATCAGCCATAATACCTGAGTAAACAAAACCACATTTATGATCCTCTGTCTACTCTCTCTTTTTTGTTTATCTGAGATGGCCCTTGTTTTTACTGTCCCTTATTGTCTTCTTGTTTACACACACACATACGTAAAGGACTCTTTGAAGTGCTGAGGGGGATGTTGACTTACGACATCTGTGATTTGAAGGTTTATGAGGGAGCACTGAGAGTTTTCAGTCATGTTTGCTCTTGACTGTAACAAACTACACTCGATTTCATCATGAAGACACAATTTCACTGTATTTCACAAGCACAATCCCAAAGGAAACAAAAATTACAATGGAAATATATGCATGAGATTAAAGGAAGAACAATTGGAGACTTTTTCTTAAGTCTTAAAGGCACAGGCTATCCAAAAATTAAAAAGCTGTCAGCATTTACGAACCTTCATGTTGTTTCAAACATGTGTGACTTTCGTGCTTTTGAAAATATCTACTCTATCGTGTTTCACTGAAGAAAGTCATACAGGTTTGACATGACATGAGCAAGACATGAGCAATCTCAACAAAGTCTGAAACTGCACTGTTTCAAACTTTAAAAACTAAAACTGACATTAAAATATATATATAAAAAAGAGACTTAACTGAAAACTCTGAGACGTAACCAAAAAGAAAATTACATTACTTGAAAACCATTTTATTTTAGTATAATTTAGATAGGATTTCATATTATTTTAAAGTTTTAGTAATGTTGTTAAGGTTTTGTCATTATATATATATATATATATATATATATATAGTGTGTGTGTAGTTTAGAATTTTCGGTTTTAATTCTATTTATTTTATTACATCAAGTTTTATTTATCAAGTAAATTAAATTATGACATAACTAGTTGAAATAATTAATAATTAACAATAATACATTTTTATATTTTATTTCAGTCAATGTTTATTTTATTTCAAATAATGATTTTTTTTATGCTTTTAGTTTACTATAATAACTCTGCTACAAAAGAAATACAATTTATAAACATTAACACATTAACTGGAAAGAAAAAAAACTTTTAGCTAGTTGTGAAGGAAACATGTTTTGTTTATATATATAAAAATGCTAAAAAAAAATCATAAAGACTTAACACATACCTAATTAAAAAATGACAAAAACATAAGACAATGTTAACCAAAATGAAAATTAAATCAGTAATAAATAAATAAATAAATAACAATTAAAGTTACAATTATTATTTTGTATTTATAAATTTTGTTTCCATTTTAATTTTAGTTCATTTTTTGTAGTTTACATTTTTTGTTGTATTTTTATTTATTTATATATATATATATATATATATATATATATGTATATATATTATATTATTATATATAATTGTATATATATTATTGGAATAAAAAGTTTATTACATTTTTTTGTCAAGTGATGATTTTTTTTTTTTTAATGCTTACAATTTTAGTTTCAGTTTTAGTCTATAATAACTATAATAACTTTAGTATAAAATGTATAAAATAAACATTAACTGGGTGGTAAAACCCAAAATAATATATATATATATATATATATATATATATTAAAATAAACATTAACTGGGTGGTAAAACCCAAAATAATAATAATAATAATAATAATATATATATATATATATATATATAAGACAAATATACTAATATATTAACTACATTTCTAAAATTAAAATGAAAAAAAAATAACAGGAGGGGAAAAAAAAAACAGTTGATCTCCTTTCACAAATGAGATCTCCATTAGCTATGAAAAAGCAAGCGCTCCTGTGAGATGATGTCACTATGTTTTGCTCATACGGAGGAGAGTGAGATTACTGATTAACTCTTCAGAGACGCTGGAGGAGCAAACAGAAGCTCTTATCTCTGAGCTGCTGTTGCGTCTAACACAAACCAACTCAATCAGGAAGACAGAATGTTACATTTCAGAGCCGCTACATTCCACGTCGTCAGTCCAGCGGTTTTGGAAAATGAACGTTGCTCAGGGGCAAGTCAAATAGATTTGATTTCACTGGTATCTAGTAACACCGGCTCGCTCTTTTTCTTCCTTCTCCTCGCCTGTAACAGTATATTCCTTGTTCCAAGCCCCCAGGAGAAATCTCAGCGTTTTGAATACAGAGCATAGCTGAGGAATGAGGAGACGAGGGGGGAAAATAAGCCGCGTCGATGCTCGGAGCCGCTCTGCTGGGACGGGACTCATCTGAATCTGACTGGTCCGAGCGAGAGGCCAAGAAAAGAGAGAGAGGGAGATAAAGAGAACGAGAGAGGCCTAAAAAAAATCAATAACCCAGCAGAAAATCAGAGAGCGCTGACTTGAGCCAGTGCCTCCCTCTCGTTCTCCTTTTCACCTCCTCACGCTCCCTTCAGCACCCTGAAGACACATCGATTCACAGCAGTGTCATTGTTTGAGCTCAGACCTTTGGCAGATGGAGGAAACGCACAGAGAAACTGACTTGTAGCAGTCAGGGTTAAAGTAACAGATAATTCGTTACACAAGTCTACAGCAAATCTCCTCAGACTGCTTCAGTTCATCTGTCTGTCTTCTATCAAGGGCACTGGTGCAAGGCTTTGTTTGTTTCGGTATAAATTATAGAAGTGGAAAGTAAACAATAAATATACACACAGACACACACACACCTTTATCACAAAATTTAGCTAGAAATTTAATAAAAAAAATCAATATTTGATTTTTTTTAATCATATTTTTTTAATATTTTACCAAATGTAACTAGAAATTCAATAAAAAAATATTAGATCTTTTGATAATTCTTTTTTTTCATATTTTAAATATTTGTCATTAATATTAGTTTATTACTATTAATTTGTCAATTGTTTTATTAAAACAATTTAATAAATTGCTAAATAAATATAAAATAATATATATTCAAACTATATCATTTTTAGAAAACTACATTTAATGAAACTTTAGAATTTTTTATTTTCTTATTATATACAGTATTTATATAATTACATTGTAATAAAGTATTAAATACTAAATAATATTAAATAATTAAATAGTAATAATAATAATAATTATTATTATTATTATTAGTAGTAGTAGTAGTAGTAATTAAGATAAATCTACTAATAAACATCTAAGTTTCATTGTAGTTTAAACCTCATAATAATGAATAATTTTATATATAATTATACCATACCAAATTATATTGCTAAAATGATGCAACTCACGTATTAAACTATATTTTTATTAAACATCATACATTTTTGTTTATTTATTTATGACAGATACTATTAATTTGTCAATTATTTTATTAAAACAATTCAATAAATTGCTAAATATATATAAATATAAAACAATATATATTATTAAAATTATATCATTTTTAGTAAATATACATTTTTATTAAAATTTATAATTTTTTATTTTATTGTTATTTCAACAATTGTTTTATTAAACCAATTTAAATTGTTAAATATAGTAATATTAATAATAATACTAAATAAAATTATTGTTATAAAACTTGTAAATTATTATTATTATTATTATTATTATTAAAATACATATTAATAAAGATACATTATAAAATGGGTATTTCGATCTACATATTTTAATCAAAGCTACATTCAAAGCTGTAAAATATATACACAAAAAAATCTAGTAAAATCTACTAATATATATCTAAATTTCAATTTAGTTTAAACCTCAAAATAATGAATCTTTATATATATATATATATATATATATATATATAAATATATATAAATAATCACAAACATTCATATTGTCAAAAAATAAAAAATGCAGCAGACATCTCTCATCACAGTACTGTATATACTGCTCATCTGTAAATGAACAGAAATTACAAACAAATGTGGCATTGTTTTCCTGCACTTCCCACACACATAAACACAACCGATAAAACACATACATACAAGTCATTTCACTTCACTTCAAGACACTTCACAAAATAAATTACAGAAAAAAAAGTACATTACTATAAGGACATGGGATGAAGAGTACTTTTCACGCATCTCTGTCCAGCTCTGAAACCCTACGAGAAATTTAAAGCCCCTCATTATCAGAACATTCTAGGAGAGACGGACTCCCCGGAGAGTCCGAGCACACTGATAGCATCTTCTGACAGAGGCACCCAGACGCTAAAGAAATGAGATACGGCTAAAATGAGAGCGAACAGAAGAGAAGAAGGGGGGCCGGGCGCAATATCACGATCCGAAAGCCTCTTATTCAGTCAGAGTGTCAAGTTGAGGGCGAGACCGTTCGAACAGGTTTATCTTTGCGCTAGCTTAGATGTAGGCTAATCACTCATGCCCTGACACGCGCTGAAAGGGTATTTCCTCAGCTATTAGCAGAAAGAGCCATTCATCAGTCCGCTGTTAGCACGCTTAACCTTTAGTCCCAACAACCTTATCGATTCCTCTTTAAGCCAAAGACTCAAAACAAATGTTCTGGCCTAAACCGCTGACCTGAGCAGTCGCAGGATTTTAGCAGACTGAATGATTAAAGTCACTATAATCAAGGTAAACAGGGCTTGTTGGAATGGAATGATTCACAAACAAGGAGCGTCTCGTTTGCTTCGTGCCGTGACCTCGCTTTTACCTCTTTAACGAAGGGAGTGATGGAAAAGAAAGGGATGGAGGGATATCAGAAAGGTGAGCGGAGGTCAGTGCTCCTACAGAATCCGACTCGGTTTGTGAGTCTATAAATGATTTGATAAAAGAACCAGTTCATAGGAGTCATTTTTGGATGAATCAGACTACACTGCTTGCGCAGCATGTCTGTTTTTGCATGCAACCAGCAAAGATTCAGCTCTGAAACCCTATGATAAATTTAAAGCTGCTCACTATTAGAACATTCAAGGAAAGACAAACTAAACAATTCAATAAAAGAACCAGTTCATAGGAGTCATTTGTGTGTGAATCAGACTACACTGATTGTGCAGCATGTTTGTGTTTGTTTTAAATTATTAAAAAATAACCAGTTCACAGGAGTCATTTGTGCGTGAATCAGACTACACTGATTGCACAGCATGTTAGTTTTTGTTTGTTTTAAGTGATTCAATAAAAGAACCAGTATATAGGAGTCATCTGTGCATGAATCAGACTACACTGATTGCACAGCATGTTAGTTTTTGTTTGTTTTAAATGATTCAATAAAACAGCCAGTTCAGAGGAGTCATTTCTGTGTGAATCAGACTACACTGCTTGCCGAGGATGTTTGTTTTTGTTTGTTTTAAACAATTCAATAAAAGAACCAGTTCATAGGAGTCATTTGTGCGAATCAGACTACACCGATTATGCAACATGTTTGTTTGAAATGATTCAATAAAAGAACTAGTTCAGGGGAGTCATTTAACGCAAATCAGACTACACTGATTGCACATCATGTTTGTTATTATTTGTTTTAAACGATTCAATAAAAGAACCAGTTCAGAGGAGTCATTTCTGTGTGAATCAGACTACACTGCTTGCACAGGATGTTTGTTTTTGCTTGTTTTAAAGGATTCAATAGAAGAACCAGTTCAGGAGAGTCACTTGTGCATGAATCAGACTACACTGATTGCGCAGCATGTTTGTTTTTGTTTGTTTTAAACGATTCAATAAAAGAACCAGTTTATAGGAGTCAATTTGTGCGTGAATCAGACTACACTGCTTGCGCAGCATGTTTTTGCATGCATTGATAAAACACGTACATACAAGTCATATCACAAACTTTTAGAAAGAGTCGTATTAAAATAAGTTCTGAAATAAAAAAACTACATCTGCTGTACGTCAGCTTTGAGAAATGTAAAGCTGCCCATTATCAGAACATTTTAGGAGAGACAAACTATGCGATTCATTAAAAGAACCAGTTCATAGGAGTCATTTGTGTGTGAATCAGACTACACTGATTGCACAGCATGTTTTTGCATGCAAGATTCAATGCAAATCCATGCTTTATCTCATCATATTTAATTGGAACAGCAAAATACAAAGCTAAACATGTTAAACATATTCAGAATGAATGTGTGATTCTGTAATTGCTCACTGTTTTGGACTAAACACCATGAGGTCAGACTGAAACCCTAAGGATATATGACACATCAGAAGTTTTTCCTAACCTGTCAACGTTTAGTTTTATTCAACTTAGTCAGAAAGGACTGCAAAAAGCTGATGAAAGAGTGATGAAAAGAACAAAGGTGAATGTGCTAAATTATAAATGTGCTTGTTGAGTTTGTGACAAACTATAATTACTGAAGTCATAAATATTAGACGACAGCTACATGGAAACTCTGAAGGTTGCACTCGTTAATTACCCCAAAGCAATTTATCAAAAATAAAGATGACATTACTTAATAAAATCCAATTCATAGTGAATAAATAACAGTGGCAATTATGCCACAATCTCATACTCTGAAAATGTCACAATAAGGACTGGCAATAAATTGTAAATGATTATTATTTACCAAAGATATGAGAAACCAGATGCTTTTAGCTTCGCCTCGAATCAAAATGTTTGCAGATTCAAAACAAATAAAGTCACGGAGCTGAAATATTAGGGGGATCTCGGGAAAAGGAAAATAAATAATGCGGAGTGCAGTTAAAGTCTAGAGTTTCATGTGATTTTCTGCATTTGCTCGCAAACAAACCCTCGCCGTCTCTGGATTTGAGCAGCGGGAGAGAACGCTAACGGTGCTGTTCAAATACACAAGAAACGTGTTGTGTCTTCATTTTCAAATGGAAACGTGCAGTGTAAAAGAGCTCTCATTTGTGCGAGTATCGAGCAGGAATGTTTTATGCCAGGCTGCCAAAAAATGTTGGCATAATAAATGTGTGCTCCACACAATGAAACTACCCAAACAGCCTGAAATTAAAATAAAACTGTCACACAGGTGGATGGCGTAATTAAAGTCAACACTGCCATTTGCAAATGCCATTTTGCTGAGCCTGACATATTTGAGCAAAACAGGATATTCAATGAGAAAACAATTACAACAGCACTTGATTTTATCCATATGGAATTAAACTGGATCATGAAAAGCGTGTGTAATGTACCAGAATGAATGTAGGTAGTTGGAAAAAAGATGCTGAAAAATAAGATGAACTGATGAGAACATTTTTATATTATTATTTATTATTATTATTATTAATTTGATATATTATATTATTAAAGAACTGTAAATATGTCAAACAAAAACAATTTATAATGATTAATGTTAAATTTAAATTTAGCAAGCCTGCAGTTACATTCTGATTTTGAATGAATGAATGAAGATTTTGAAATAAAATAAAATTGAATTTAAAAAATAAAATAAAATCACTTTTTTTCAGATATTAAGGAAATATTAAATACAGTGGTCAAAAAATTCTAAGTACAAATGTAAAGATGACTGTTTTTGAATTCATGTTGAATTTGCATCTATAAACTACATAGCATAATCAATAAATTAATAATCTTTTCCAGATATTATGGAAATATTAAATACAGTGGTCAAAAAAATCTAAAAAATAAAATAAAATAAAATAAAATAAATATTATGTCTATTTTCCTATTGTTTTTGAATTCATGTTGAATTTAAATCTATATTGCAAGCCTGAAGATTAAATGGTTCCAAAGACTATATAAAATAAAATAAAAAATAAAATAAAATAAAATAAATAATCTTTTCCAGATATTAAGGAAACATTAAATATAGTGGTCATGATTGTTGTTGAATTTATGTTGAATCTAAATCTATATATGAAGCCTGCAGATCAAGTGGTTATGAAAAATAAAATAAAATAATAAAATAAAATAAAATATAAAAAATAAAATAAAATAAAATAAAATAAAATAAAATAAAATAAAATAAAATAAAAATAAATCATCCTATTCCAGATATTAAAGAAATAATAAATACTGTGGTCAAAAAAAATACCTAACTACAAATATAAAGATAATTGTTTTTGAATTCATGTTAAATTTAAATCTACATAGCAAGCCTTATAGCAAGTGGTTATAAATAAAATAAAATAAAACATAATAAAATAAAATAAAATAAAATAAAATACTGTTATGCCTATTTTCCTATATTAAAAACATGCAAAATGTAAATGTCTGTCAAGTAAAAATGATCTATGTCTAACTAAATAGAGCTGTCACATTGACTTTTCCATATGGCGAACCCGCAATGTATGTAAATGACTGAACCATGTTTATATCCCACATACTGATTTTATTCGCAACCAGAAGAATGCCTGCCACATTCTGAGCTTCCCTACCAATTTGTCCTGCGCTCTCTTATTACCCCAGACTGTGGACACTTCTTATTATCTCTGAACACAATGCTTGTTTGCGGACTGGATATTTTTACCGGTTCGCGGGCTCAGCCTGTGTTGCCACATATTTTGGCTCACGCCTCTGAAGGCTCTCGGTTTAGCTCTGGTCAAGGTTGTGTGTTCTGTTTGGATTCAGGCCCCCGTCTCCATTTGCCAACACACACACAACGGACCCATAACTCACTCAGCAAGGCCCTTGAGAGACACGACGCACCGGGTACTCCGACCTCTCAAAACCAGAACTACGGCCCCGCGCTTCTCGCTCGCGTTCGATCCGTGGAGAAAAAAGCCTTCGTCTCTTATCTTTTCTATCTCTCATCTAATATTCTTTTTATCTCGGTGTAATGAAATTGGGATTCAGAGCGTGCCTCTTTCTCGCCCCCCCCCACTCGTCCGCTCTCGCGCTGTCCATCAAACGGCAGAAGGGAGAGGTTATCGACTCCTCTCTCTCTTTCGCCCGGCAAGCTGAAACCTTCAATTTAATAGAGGAGTCGAAACAGACTCCCAGTCTATCTTTAACAAAGCGCCACACCATTTTCTAGCCCTGATGAGATCCGCCGAGCTCCCCTTCGGTTCCCGGGGGTCCCCGGCGTGCCGTTCGCGTTCAAAGAGTGTCAGCCCCCATTACCCGTCTCTGAGACAGACAACTAATAACACTGGATCAGCCTGGCAGACCGCAGTCGAATTCGCTCACTCAATTTGACGCCTGGTTTCTCTCGCCTTGATTCGCTTGTGCGTTTAGATCAAAATGCCACGCGGCGAGATGCGCTAAGCGAAGACGGGCCCTGAAAAGCAAAAGGGGGGAGGCTGGAAATCACCACACGTCAGCGAACTTTTAAAAAAATAAGCGTAACGTGTTTCGCATGTAAAGAGGGCGCAATCAAGTGATTTTTCAAGCCTGCAGATCAAATAGTTAGGAAGCCTAAAAAAAGTACAAGAAATAAAATAAAATAAAATAAAATAAAATAAAATAAAATAAAATAAAATAAAATTAAATAAAATTAAATAAAATTAAATTAAATTAACACTTTTCAGGTATTTTCAGATATTAAGGAAATATTAAATATAGTGGTAAAAATAAATAAATATCTAACTACAAATGTAAAGATGATTGTTTTTGAATTCATGCTGAATTTACATCAATTTACAACAACAACAAAGAAATAAAATAAAATAAAATTAATTAAATACAAAAATAAAATAAAATAAAATAAAATAAAACAAAACTAAAATTAAATAAATTAAAATAAAATGAACACTTTCCAGGTATTTTCAGATATTAAGGAAATATTAAATATAGTGGTAAAAAAAATATGTAACTACAAATGTAAAGATGATTGTTTTTGAATTCATGTTGAATTTACATCAATTTACAACAACAACAACAAAAGAAATAAAATAAAAATAAAATAAAATGCCTATTTTCCTATATTAAAACAATTTAAAACTTTCAAAGAAAAAAACGTAACGTGTTTTGCATGTAAAGAGGGTAAAATAAAATAAATAAAATAAAATAAAATAAAATAAAATAAAATGCCTATTTTCCTATATTAAAACAGTTTCGATTAAAATGCCACACGACAAGATGCGCTAAGCAAAGACGGGCCCTAAAAATCAAAAGGGGGGAGGTTGGAAATCACCACACATCAGCGAATTTTTAAAGAAAAAAGCGCAATGTTTCACATGTAAAGAGGGCGCAATCAAGCTACAAAGGCGAGCGCCCACGCGTACGCCATCCCTTGAAATACCTCCACATCGCATGTGTTTTGAGCCTTAATTATTCTCAGGATGCTTCTAAACAGACATACGCGCCTCACCCACCAGCCAATAACGCGGCAAGGAATCGCTTAGCATCTGCCTGCTATTAAATCCAAATCCAGAACGCAGCTGTCCGCAAAAAACTCCTACAAAGTGGCCCGAGTCGCTGAGTCTGGTCAGATGTGGAGGCCAGAAACAGGGCTGCAAAACTCAGAGCCAAAACCATCTGCCGGTCCCAACGTACACAAAGCTGCGACTGCCAAACAGGCACACGATACGGAGCTAAACAACATCAAACGGAACGGAAATGCGGATGAGACGTTACGTTATGCCTGTTAACGAATTTGTGACTAAACAGTTGCTGTTTTGGACAAGGAAAAGAGTGATGACTTATAACGTTTTTTTTTTTTCTATAAATGGTACTGATGCATGTTTTTGTTTAACTTTTCCAGTAAACTATGTTGTTTATTTATTTATGACAATAATTTTTGGCACAAGTTCTTTTTATAAGAACTAAAAAAAGTATTCAATTATTATTATAAAACTATATAAAACCTATTAAAAAAAAGATATAAAACTACTAAAAATGCTTTTTATTACACTTGTGTTTTATTAAAACTAATATTATATAATAATAATAATAATAATAAACAACATTGTTGTTGTAGTTGTTGTAAATACTAATATTATTATTAATAATAACAATAATAAATATTAAATGGTAAATATTATTATTGATAAATGTGTTTTTGTTCTTTACTGTACTTGTAATTACTGTATATATTGTTCATTGTTATTCTAAAAAGTATTTTATTATTATTATTACAACAGCTAAAATAATATTGTTGAATATGGTATAATATAATATAATATAATATAATATAATATTGTAAAATATTATTAATAATAATAATAATAATAATTATTATTATTTTTACTGTACTTATTACGGTGTATATTATTTATTGGTTAAAACAATAATAATACTGTTGCTGTAGTTGTAAAAATAATATTGTAATAATAATAATAATAATAATAAGTATAAGTAGAATAATAATAATAATTATTATTATTATTATTTTATTATTACTACTACTACTATTGCTACTGTACTTATTATTACAGTATATATTTATTGGTAAAAACATTTTTTTTGTTACAACAATAATAATAATAATGACAATAATTATGACAGCATAATAATAATAATAATAATAATAAATAAAATACATTTAAGAAAAATAAGATAAATAACATAATAAATAATAAATACAAAAATAAGTAAAAAAAATATATAATTTTTCATTAAATGTATTTAATTTTTTTACCATTCTTATTATGTTATATATTATTTATTGTAATAATAATAATAATAACAGTAATAATATTTTTATTATTACATTCATTATTATTATAACAATAATATATACTGTCATAGTAAATAATACAATAATAATGAATAATACATTTATTAAAAAGAAAAATAAGATAATGTAGAATATATAAATAATAAATACAGTAAGAAGTAACAAATACATAATAATAATAATAATAATAATAATAAGTTAAGTAAATGATTACAAAAAATATCTGGTTAGATGTGGAGCCAAAACTTGTGTATGTTGTTTATGTGTTGTCGAAACATACACAAATCTACAACAGCCAAACAGGCACATGATCTGAAGCTAAAAAACACTGAATGCAGTGGAACTATGGGTGAGACCTTCGCTTTGCTGTAGAACAAAAAGGAAGTGATAACTGCGATGTTAAAAGCTTGGACGCTCCACTACATGATCATCTTTCTTCCTACGTAGTCAATGAATCACTTTTACAAGAGCACTTTCCTCTCTTTATAATCCTATAAGCCAGAAGAGCGAGCTACTAATATTGTCCATCAGTGTCTTGTAAAAAGGTCTCGGTGTGTTAAGGAATGATAGGCAGGAAGAAACAAAAGACGGATGGCGGAAATGCGTCGAACACCTCGTCAGCGGATTTCAGTGGATTCCTATTTTTCAAAACGACATTTCTTTATTTGACAGGACCTGCTTGAGGGATAGCATCCTGAAATGGGATAACCGTACATCACCGTACAGCCGATGTTATTATCCAGAAATGTCCAGCGTGACAACATGCAGGAGACATCAGCAACCTGCATCCGTGACGGATGGCGCAGGCGTGTGCATGCATGTCCGTGCGCATACGTCCGTGTTCGCTGTCACTCTGCCAGCCCACCATCTGGGCTCGTGCACCGACTGTCCTTAATGAGGGGATTAGACCTCATGCGTTGCCGTGGGACCATGAGCACCGGCACAGAACCCCCCCCCGCCACCCTTCCTTCTGCATGCTTTTATATGGAAAACATTACAGCGGGAAGGTAGAGCCGGCTAACCGGGCGCCCAGCGAGGGCCTCTGATGAGCCTCGCTCAACTATGGCCATTTTTCTGGCCTTAGCTTTTGTGTGCATGTGTACACAACAGAGCTTCTGCAGGTGTTAGATCCCCGTGTATGTGTGTGTGCGCGACGGAGATTGCCGGGGTATGCGCTGCACACGGTGCTGCTTCAGGCCCCCTGGGTTTGTGTTGGCAGACCTTGAATCAGTCCATAATGAGCTCTGCCAGTTCTGAGCTCCAGACGCGGGACGCTGGAACAGCGGGGACCGCTGGAGAACCGGCCACTCCCTCCGTATCTCACTCGCGGCCTCCTCCGGACTGACACAAACAAAGGACAGAATAGATTAAAAGAACACAGGGCATGTAAACAGAGGAGCCACGCTCCTGAGGAAGATAAATGAAAGCGTCAGCCGCTGCTGTAATAAAGAGAAAGTCGCTGGCTTGTGGCGTGCGAGATCCGCAGTCGGCGGATGCGATGTTAATAGAAGTATGACTATCCTCCAATGAGGGAATAATTACAAGTCGTTAAGGACTTCCAACGACATGCTTTCTTCAGCTGTGGCCGGAATTTCCAAGACCTACCAGATGAGATGCATTTTGCATTGTATTTGTACACACATATGAGCACATAAAAATGTGTGTTACCCCCTGCACAGAAAGAAAATGACTGATGGACAAGTAAAAAAAAAAAATAAATTTAGACCTAACAGGAGGTATGTAGAAATAAATAAATAAATCATTTTTAAAAAATATATATTTTTTAAATAAATAAATATTTTAAATAAATAAATTGATATTTTAAAATAAACAAATAAATAAATATTTTAAAAAAATAACTAAATAAACAAATATTTTAAAATGAATAAACAAAACAGAAACAATCGACAAGTTACATTTAAAAAAGGCAAAAAAAAGACCAAACTTGAATTATGTATAAATAAATAAATATTTGAAGAATATTTATGAAAAACATATACATAACACAGACACACACACACACACACATATACATATATATATATATTATGTAACTTGTTGATCAGTCATTATTTAGGTTTTATTTATTTATTTATAAAAATATTTATTTATTTTAAATAACATTTATATATTTATTTATTTATACAAATATTTATTTACATAAATAAATGTAAATAAATAAGTAAATAAATAAATGTTTTAAAAACATGTATTTATTTATGCTTCCAGTTAAGTCTATTTTTATGTAACAATGGGTCTATTTTATTATGTAATGATGTTGAAAATGTATTTCCCTATCTGTCGTACACTCCGAGTTGTGTCGAGTAGTGTACGACACTAGGGGTCGCTCTTGAGAGCCCAAACACCTCTGACAGTATTGAGAAAGGCCAATGAAAATTGGGTGTGCAGATTTGCATAGCTGACCATGCCCCGGACATCCGGGTATAAATAGGGCAGCGTGTGCATCTGCTCACTCGTTCTGTTCTTCGGAGCCGAATGCAGCGTCTCTGGGTGAGATGTAGCAACATTCACCTCTCTCGGCGTTGGATCTGCAGCACAGACAGCGGTCTCTCCCTCTCTAGCACAGCCTGTGTTGTGAGAGTCCCCTGGGTGCGTCGACGGCGATCTTGAAGAGCAATCTTCCTTCTATGGGTGATTTCTCTGATAGAGCTGGCACGGTAGGATTGTGTGTTGGTTAACATGTCTTTCCCTCCGTGTCATCCTGGTTGCGGCTTACCTTCCCAAACGATCGACATGACCGTTGTGTTCAGTGTTGAGTTATGCTCACGCTGATGCAGCGCTTGTTGTTGACTCATGTTTTGCTTGCGAGAGCTCGATCATGGACGCGCTTGCTCGTCAGCCGCGTGCTTTACGTGAAGCCGCGGCTCACTCCGACTGCTTCCCGCTCCGGTCCTTCTACTTTCGGGTACGAGGCCGTTGCGATGTGCGTCGGTAACGAGCATTAGGAAGCAGGGAAGGCTCTGCCGGGTGAAAACCCCGCAAACCTCTCGCTCCTCGCGTCCCTCGATCCAAACGATCAACACGACCGTTGTATTCAGTGTTGAGATTCTCACGCCGATGCAGCGCTTGTTGTTGATTCATGTTTTGCCGGCGAAAACATGACCTGGGCGCACGAGCCGTATGCTTACGTTCCCGACTGCTACCCGCTCCGGTCCTTCTACTTCCGGGTACGAGGCCGTTAGCGATGTGCGTTGGTGACGAGCATTACAAAGCAAGGAAGGTTTTGCCGGGTGAAAACCCCGCAAACCCCTCGCTTCGTGCGTCCCTCGATTGAGTTTCCGGACAAGTTTGTTAGTCTGTCTCAGTACAGCTGACTTTCTTATTCAGAACTCCTAATTGGGCGGAAATGGTTAGCGGCAGCATCACTAAGGAAGGGCGTGAACTATTTGAAGCAGAAACTTCAGCTGAGCAAGCCTCTACGGGGGACTGATTCTCAGTTTGAGGTGGATGCAAAAAAATGGCGGCCGTGCCTGAAACGGGAAGCCAAGAAGGGGCTGGTTAATAGACATCTGGGTAACGACCTGTACGCTCGTTTCCAGTGTCTGTTTCCCGGTAGTGCACGGAATCGCGGAAAGCCCATTTAAAAAAATGGTCAGAACGTGATAAACCAACTTCTCCTCCTTCACCACTCTCGATGGGGGTCCAGCGAGGGGGTTTCAGAGGTTCCCCCAGGCGGAGGGGGCGATTGCAGTGTACTCCCTGCTAATCGCCGCCGCTTGTGAGATTCCTTCCAGAACTCCCGTTCAGGGCCTGTAAGTTCTTCCGGGCAAGGCTCACATGGCTTCTGGACAGGCTGCGTCCGCCTTACATACCACGGCCATCCTCTGGGTGTTCAGGCCGTGGCATTGCGAGCTCAGTACGAGGGTGGTTCCAACCTAGAGCTGTGAGTCGTGGCACACGCTCTAGGAAGGGCGATGTCTACTTGTTGGTCCAGGAACGCCACCTGTGGCTGCACCTGTCAGAAATGCGGGAAATTTGAAGTCCGCTTCTTACCCCCCATTTCCCAGGTTGGTCCTTCTGGCAACACCGTGATAGAATTTGCAGCGAAAGTCCTTCCGGTAGGAGCAGACAGAGCCGCGGGTCAGGGCTCCGGCCCTCTACCCCCGACTACTCCTGTCTGTTCGTCGCCACGGACGGTCCCCTATAGAACTCCTGAGGCCCCGCGACAGCCGGGCCTCCGGCCTGACCGCCCAGCGGTCAGAGATCTTGTGGGAAGGTGGCAACACAAGCTTGTCGGTAGGCTTGCTAGAACCCTCGTTAGGTTTCTAGTTTTTCTTCTGACAAGCAATCCAGAGCAGGCGGGCTAGCTGACCCGTCCAGATCCACTCTCGACCCGGGGATGAGAGATGGATTCGGCACAAACTCTGCATAATGGCAAAGACACACCGCGCTCTTGGGGCTTCATCTCCAAACACGGCGTTCTCTGCCTTATTCAGCCACGACATTCCCATTCCAGGTACGTCGGGTATAGTTCCCTGAGACCTGAAGCTTCTCAGAACTACCTGACTTGGCTATGCAACTCAGGTTGCAAGGCATCCGCTAAGGTCTACGGCATTCTCTTATAAATCGACTCAGGGCAAGAATGCTATGGTCCCTTAAGCGGAGATCGCAGCCCCCCTGGGAAGGGTGCAATAGATCCTATCCCCTCAGCCAAAATGAAGGAAAGGGTTTGCCGACCCCTACTTCATTGTACCAAGATGGGTGGTTGACTCATACCAATCTTAAAACAGAGGTTTTTGAATCGGGCACTTTCTCAAGCTCCCGTTCAAACATTAGCCCTTGAACACACATTCCTTGTGTGTCAGGGCTTAAGATTGGTTGATGGCATTGGACCTGAGCGACACGTACTATCATGTCTTGATCCTCCAAGACTCTGTCTTCGAGATCAGGCTCATCAGTACAGGGTTCCCCCTGCGGCCTATCCCTGCCGCCCTGCGCCTTTACGAAGGTAGCGGGGGCTGCCCTTGCCCCCCTCAGGGAAGTGGGCATCCGCATTCTCAATTATCTTGACGACTGGCTATTCCTAGCTCACTCGTGGGATATGGGTTGCGTACACAGGGACATGGTTATCAACCATTGGCCCAGTTGGGACCTCGGGTCAACTGGGAAAAGAGCAAACTCTCCCCGGCACAGAGGATCTCTTTTCTCGGCGTAGAGCTGGACTCGGTTAGTATGTCTGCACGTCTCTCCCCAGAGCGTGCACAGCCAGTTCTGAGGTGTGTGGCAACACTCAGATGCGGGTCAGCGGTCCCCCTAAACAGGTTCAGAGGCTCCTAGGGCACATGGCATCCTCAGCCGCGGTCACGCCGTTGGGTTTGATGCACATGAGACCGCTGCAGCACTGGCTTCATACTCGAGTCCCCAGGTGGGCGTGGCATCGAGGCACATTTCAAGTGAACATCACACCATCGTGTCGCCAGACACTCAGCCCTTGGACAGACATTATGTTCCTACGGTCAGGAGTTCCCCTGGAACAGGTGTCCAGACGCATCGTTGTCACCACAGATGCTTCCAAGACAGGCTGGGGTGCCACCTGCAACGGGCAGGCAGCTTCCGGGTCTGGACAGGCCCCCGACTGTTTTGGCACATAAATTGTCTGGAGTTGTTGGCAGTGCTCCTGGCCCTGAGGAGGTTCCGACCTATGATTCAGGGCAAGCACGTGTTAGTCAGGTCCGACAACACTGCGGCTGTGGCCTACATCAACCACCAGGGCGGTGTACGCTCCTTTCGCATGTCACAACTAGCCCGCCACCTGCTGCTCTGGAGTCAACACAGACTCAAGTCTCTACGAGCCACTCACATTCCGGGCGAAGCCAATCGCATGGCCGATTCCCTGTCACGACAGGTTTCGCTCGGAGGCGAGTGGAGGCTCCACCCCCAGTCGGTCCAACTGATTTGGGATCGATTCGGCCAGGCACAAGTAGACCTCTTTGCCTCACCGGAATTCACCCACTGCCAGTTATGGTACGGGCTAACCGAGGCCCCCCTCGGTATAGACGCACTGGCACGAGGACAAGGAACAGATTCTCTTGGTAGCCCCCTTCTGGCCCAACAGAACCTGGTTCTCGGACCTGGTGCTCCTGGCATCAGCCCCTCCCTGGCGCATTCCTCTGAGGAAGGACCTCCTTTCTCAGGGGAAGGGCACAATTTGGCACCCGCGCTCTGAGCTTTGGAACCTCCACCTATGGTCCCTGGACGCGACCAGGAGGACTTCAGAGACCTTTCACCTTCAGTGGTAAACACACTTCTACAGGCAAGAGCCCCCTCTACCAGACGGCTGTATGACCTAAGATGGCGCATCTTTGTGAACTGGTGTTCTTCCCACGGGAAGGACCCACGGAGTTGTGGCATCAAATCAGTGTTATCCTTCCTTCAAGAAGGCCTGGAAAGGCACCTGTCTGCCTCAACACTCAAGGTTCATGTCGCAGCTATATCAGCTAATCATGACTTGGTGGGGGGCAGATCGGTGGGGAAACACGATTTGATAATCAGGTTTCTTAGAGGAGCCCGGAGGCTGAACCCTCCTCGGTCGCATCTCATCCCCTCTTGGGATCTTGCTGTGGTTCTCCAAGGTCCACAACAAGATCCATTCGAGCCCCTTCAGTCAGTCGAACTCGATGCTCTCTCCTTCAAGACGCCCCTTTTGACTGCGCTCACTTCCATCAAAAGAGTGGGAGACCTCCAAGCCCTCTCCGTGAACAGTTCGTGCCTGGAATTCGGACCAGCGGATTCTCACGTTGTCTGGAGACCCCGGCCTGGATATGTGCCCAAGGTCCCCACCACTCCTTTCAGAGATCAGGTAGTGACCTTGCAAGCTCTCTCTTCCCAGGAAGATGACCCCAACCTGACCTTGTTATGCCCAGTCCGTGCCCTGCGCATCTACATGGAACGAACGCAGCCCTTCAGACGTTCGGAGCAGCTTCAGTAGGTTTCCTGATGTGAACCCTGGACACCATCTCCATCTTTGGCACTTCTGCACATGGCGGAGTTTAGTGGAGAAACTCGCTATGGAATCCCTTCACAAGGTATGACTTCCCTTATTTTGATTGGATTGTGCCCCATATGTAGTGGCCCCTTATGTGGCCCCATATGTGTATTTCCACCTATAACTCTTGTGGTGCGGTGTTTTCCCCTGAGAACAGGTTCTCTAGGATCTGAGT
Organism: Labeo catla; assembly: GCA_012976165.1. Taxonomy (NCBI): domain Eukaryota; kingdom Metazoa; phylum Chordata; class Actinopteri; order Cypriniformes; family Cyprinidae; genus Labeo; species Labeo catla. Next base: position 3,600 of record VONZ01000815.1, on the reverse strand, counting down.
CTGGCTGTCTTCCCGGGTGTGAGCCCCACCTCAGGTCCCATGTCTAACCATGTCACTTAAACCCCCCCCTGTCGGGCAGGTTGTGAACTCCGCAATGTCTTTCCTTCGGGAGCAGGCATTTTCCCAACGATCTCAAGACACTCAGCCGCCCTTGAGGGAGGCCCGGCTGCAGGACCCCGCTGTACAGGTCAGTCCTTGGACGTTGGATGGTCACAGAGGAGGTGAGCTGCACTTACGTTAACACGTTGCCCTGTTACTTCTGCACTTGTCTCTCGTGACGCGGTCAGACATGTGGCGTGTTTTTACGGGGACCCCTAGTGTCGTACACTACTCGACACAACTCGAGTGTACGACAGATAAGGAACGTCTCGGTTACGTATGGTAACCCTCGTTCCCTGATGGAGGGAACGGAGACGTTGTGTCTCCCATGCCACATCTCTGGTCCGCCTCTGAGTGAGCTGAGACGCTCGGCTCCTCAGAATCAGAACGAGTGAGCAGATGCACACACTGCCCTATTATACCCGGATGTCCGGGGCGTGGCCAGCTGTGCAAATCTGCACACCCAATTTTCATTGGCCTTTCTCAAAACTGTCAGAGGTGTTTGGGCTCTCAAGAGCGACCCCTAGTGTCGTACACTACTCGACACAACGTCTCCGTTCCCTCCATCAGGGAACGAGGGTTACCATACGTAACCGAGACGTTTCTTATAGCATTATAGTTTTGTCTTGTTTGTACTATCATCAACGTTTGTGTAAGCAGTAGATGTGTTAGGGAAGTGACACGTAACATTTTAATTATATTTTGCTAAAATGAACTAAATTAATGAAATGACTCGAAAAAAGATTAATTCATTTTGCTGAACGAGACTCAAAGGTCAGAGTCGGTAAAATGATCCGAAGTTCCCATCACTACTACGAATCACGTCTAAGTTCATCATCTGTGTACTCCGGCTCAAAAAGGTAGAGAATGGCGAAAAACTCCATCTTATTTTCTCCTATGACTTCAGAATCATCCAACATCGTACCTTTTTTTGTTTGACTTACTTGCACTTTCTTAGTCTTTGCGCATTCGCTTTGTAAACACTGGGTCTGTAGTTCCGAGTAACCTTTTGACTTGATTCAATAGTACGTAGCGTCATGAACGCGCATCCCAGAGCCTGTGCTAGAAAAAAACGTTTAGTGTCCTTTGAAGCTGCATTTGAACTACATTTTGGAAGTTCAAAATCGGGGCACCAATGAAGTTGATTATATGGAGAAAAATCCTGAAATGTTCTCCTCAAAAACCATAAATTCTTCACGACTGAAGACAGAAAGACATGAACATCTTGGATGACAAGGGGGTGAGTGCATTGTTTGTGAACTGTTGTTCTGGAAGTGGACTTCTTTAAGCTGACATGTACTGGCAAAGTTACTTATAGTCAGAATGTCTGTTGTGAGATCATCACAATAAAGAGCAGATATTAATCAGACAGTAACTAATAATCTAATGAGAGTTTGTTGACATATAGGTGCAGTGTTACTTATTATCAACAGAATGTTCAAAAGGGACCATCAAAATAAAGCGTTACCAACAATTCATGCCGAATGAGTTAATGTTTTAATTGTTTAATAACATTATTTCTGAATGTAATAATAAAACGTGACCTATACACCGATGTGACCTATGTGTGTGTTTCTTTCAACAATGCAAGTTTGCCCTGATTTGACTTATTTTCTGAAAAATATGGCAAACTGCAAATACAGCAGATTCCGTTTGCCAAAAACAAACAAACAAACAAACAAAAAAAATGTTCAACACTCACAGCTGCATTAAGTTTAGCTTGAATCACTGTTATAACTCCTGCTGTAGAATATGATCATCATATTTTAACTATGATCAAAACATTGCATAATAGAAACATACAGTTTTTGTTGTGAAGTTTCAGTTTCTTCATTATTTACAGCAGCTTGTTTTGGACTGTTACACTTGACTGCAGTTCATTAGTTTGCAGCAGTGCTTTGAGTTTCTCTTCTGTCAGACTGAAAGAAGATTTTGTACCTCAGTTTGTTCTACTTCAGTGATATTGTCCACTATACACAACATTAGCAATAACTGATGAGATTGTTTTCTCACCTGAACTCTTGACAGTATATGTGACTGAGGTCTTGACTTGATTTCTGTGAGTAACTTCACATCTCCACTCTCTGTTGTCATCTTCATTCAGGAGTGTTGTATTCACAGTGATGATACAGTGTCCTCGAACTGATATCTGATATCTGGTGTCTGATATTCTCAGTTTAACACCAGCCTGATTCACCCAGAACAGCTGAATTCCCTCAGAACGGATCCAATCATCACAAGATAATCCAGTATATGAATATGAATATGAATATGAATATGAATACAACTGACAGTAGAGAGTCACAGAGCTGCCTGCACTGATCTTAGTCTGTGAGGATGATGAAGAGACTGAAACACAAAATAACACACAAATCACACACAATTCAATGATCATAAAAGTTTAAATGAAGAATTTTCACTTTTTAACCACACAGTTGTAAAATTACCATGAAGAACATGCAGAAAAACAGATGCATCAGCTCCTTGTTGTTTGTCATTCACATATTGTCGGCAGATGTAAAATCCAGAATCTTCTTTTGTGATGTTTGTGATGTTCAGAGAGCAGTCAGACCCCAGACTCAGTCTCTCGATGTCTTTCTTCTTTATCCCTAAATAAATCAGTTCAACTGTTGCTGAATTGTTGTTATAGTTCCAAACAGTTGATGTGCAGTCATGAAGAGCATTATTACAGGGCAGACAGACATTTTCACCAGAACTGATGAACATATGAGTCTCATCCACTCCACTGGTACCTGAAACACAAGAACATTTAAATGATCATTATATGATATATATATTTTTATTGTTATTATTAATAAAAGTAAATTAAAAAAATAAAATTCACAGAAACACTCTAAATTTTGAAAATAATTCAGCATCAGATGTTTGAGTGTAAATCTGTGTAGTTTTAGTGCATTCAGGAATAATCCAGTGTTTTTTAATGTAACACAAGAATAAACTGATCATGTTGAAATGAACTCTTTCCCAGACTAATTAAACTAAATGTCTTGTAGAGAAAACAGAGATTTGTTTACCTGTGAGAAGTGAAGAGAGAATGATCAGTCCCAGCAGACACAAATGACACTTATCAGCCATTTTCTCTTTCTGTCAGTCTTCCTCTTCATTATATGCTCACTCTTTCTTTAAATACTATCCACCCTTCCTGTGGTTGTTCACTTCCTCTGATCTGACTGAGTGTTTAAATGCTGCTATTTAGTGACACCAGCTCAGCAGTGACACTTAATTTAGTGACACTTAGCTCAGGCAGTTTTAACCTGCAGTCATTCTGTAAACACCTCAGTCGGTTGAATCTTCCTTCGAGAGCTTTTGGAATCTTTGAAAATGTTATTGGTGTAAAGATGTATTGTAGATTTAAGATATATAAAGTGCATAAAATGTATGTATGTGCACTAATCAGTAAATTAGAAGCACCAGAATTACTAAACACAGTTATATAACAGACAATCAGACATTTATCTGTAAGTGCAAAATACATAAGAG